>JAAGEH010000293.1:3711448-3771648 GCA_011751065.1 Lasiurus cinereus | reverse complement strand
CACTGACTGCTGCTGCTGCAGACATGGCAACCCAGCACTGACTGCTGAGGGGACTGAGGATCAGGCCTGGAGAGAGACCTGGAGAGAAGCAGTGTCTGATACATAGCCTCTATTGCAGCTGTTGATCAGCCCTTGCCTCTCTCTTTCTCTCTGGGCCTGGCCAATAGCACACCTCTCTTCTCTTTGGGCCTCCTCGGGGGCTGCTGATCAGCTCTGCCTCTCTGATCAGGCCCAGAGATGCTGACTGGCATATTAACCAACCAATCAGAACCAAATCTGGGTGAACTGGGAGGAGCCAATGGCTGCCTAGGAGGCAGAGCTTTTGACACTGACTGGCATAGAATCTGACCAACCAGAACCTAATTTAGGTGAACTGAGAAGGCAGAAGCTAAGGTGGGGACTGTCTTAAATGCATTGGGGGCGATCAGGCTGGCAGGGGAGAACAATTGGGGGTGAGATCAGGCTGGTAGAGGAAGACAATTGGACGTGCCATTAGGCTGGTAGGGGAAGGCAGTTGGGGGTGATCAAGCAGACAGAGGCAGTTGGGGGCAAGATTAGGCCAGTGGGGGAGAGCAGTTGGGGGCGAGATCAGGTCGGCAGGGGAGGGCAGTTAGGGGTCATCAGGCAGGCAGGCAGAGAGGTTAGGAACAATTGGGTAGGCAGGCAGAGGGGTTGAAGCAATCAGGCAGGCAGGCAGAGGCAATTAGGGTTGCTCAGGCAGGCAGGCAGATGAGCGGTTAGGAGACAGCAGTCGCAGATTGCAAGAGAGATGTCCGATTGGAGAGGGTATAGGTTGGGTTGAGGAAACCCCCTGTCCATGCCCTACACACACACACACACACACACACACACACAGTGAAATACTTGTTAGCTACAAAAAGATGAAATATTATCACTGAAGGTATCATACTAAGTGAAATAAATGAGATGGAAAAGGACAAAACTGCATAATTTCACTCAAGTGGAATATAAAACAAAAGTAACAAATGAATAAATAACAAATAAAATAAATAACAAAACAAATCATAGATACAGACAAAAGAATGACAGTTACCAGCTGGAGAGTGACAGGGGGGTGGATGAATTGGGTAAATGGGATCAAATACATGGAAAAGGAAGAAAATGAAGCTTTTGGTGGTGAGCACACAGGATATACAGATATTGAATTATGTTGTACACCTGAAATTTTTATAATGTTTTCAACCAGTGTTATCTCAGTAAATAAAAAGTATAATACAAATTAGAGATAGATGAAAAAGAATGGGACAATTTTAAGGATAGGTTCATAAATTTTTTTATTTAAGTTAACACATATTTCCCTGAGTCCAATCTATCTTTAGGCTATAGACAGGCTCCAGATTTTCTGGAAGCCAGAGTGGGATAAAAACAAGCCAAGTAGCCTGTTGAAATCATGTAACCAGATGAAGGACAACAATTCCTGATCCTAAGAGAAGAATTTTTTTTTTTCTGAGAAAGGAACTGTGTAATGAAATGAATAACCTTAACAATTATAATTGTGCTGCATGATTAAATAGTGCATCACCATTTGTTACATTTAATATCAATGGAATTTCAGTGAGTCACAGTATCCTAAACAGGCTTATTGATTGTCACTCACACTCCTCGTGCTCTGGTTCAGATTTGGGCATCTATTAGTCATTGGAAACAATTATCAAAGTGTGTTTGGTTAAAATGGTTTTATTGGAGATAGAGTACAAAGAACCATGATGACTAAAGGTGTCCCACATACTGTTATTTATTTTATCCTCCTTTGCACCAGGATGTTTTTGTTTGAGCCGATTTATTTTCCCTTTTGATTCTCCTCCAAAATGGCAATGCTACTCAGTAAGTACAACAAAGGACACAAACAAATAAGAGAAGAGAAGAATGGAGAGAAGAGATAAATGTAACCCCGAAGGGCCTAGAGAATCTCCCCCGAGGAGAATTTTTTCTTGAGTTCCTAAACTGTGAATCAGCTAATGTGTGATTTTGATTGCTTGCTTTTCTAGGAAATTGAACAGAGATATATTACTGATTTTCTTACAAGAAAGTGATCTTGCTTCATTGGACTAATTCTGAGAATAATACATTCCTTCAAAAATCAAAGTATTTCTTTTATGTCAACTAACAAACCATTAAGACTGGGGTTATATTTGGATTCTGCTAGAGTTGGATATTTAAATAAGTAGTGTAATGGATTTCCTAAGTTATAAAATAGTACATTAGCTTTATTAAAGTTTATATTTTAAAAATATTACTTTAAAATGCAGCATATAGAGTCCTAACCAGTTTGGCTCCGTGGATAGAGCGTTGGCCTTCAGACTGAAGGGTCTCAGGTTTGATTCTGGTCAAGGGCATGTACCTTGGTTGCAGGCATATCCCCAGTAAGGGGTGTGCAGAAGGCAGCTGATCAATGTTTCTCTTTCATCGGTGTTTCTAACTCTCTATCCCTCTCCCTTCCTGTCTGTAAAAATTCAATAAAATATATTTTAAAAAAATTTTAAAAACAGCATATAGAGAAATTATAAAGGATAAGAAATAAAGTTTTGCATCCTCTGAGTATCTAAACTGCATTCATCATATTTGGCTCACAATTTTAAAAAATTCAATGTAATTGCTTAACATTTAAGTCTTTTTTATTCAGTGATTACTTTTTCAAAATTTTGATTTAAGTCTCTTAGATGCTTATGATTTCTGCTGGGATAATTCTATTTTAAAAATATTTCTATTGTCATTCCTACATTCTTAATGTTTTAGTACTTCTTTGTCTAAAACACATACATAATAAAAATTTTACCTATTCAGATTATTTTCAGGTTTGAACTAATAAGATTGTATTATAATCTGTCTTTAAATTCATATATACCTTTTAAATTTACTTATAAGAATTTGGCTTCTGGAGTGTTAGTTAATAACTTACATGATATATTCTAAGAATTTATTTTAATAAAAAGATAAAGAGTTCATCTTATAGTTCTTGTTATGTGCTGGGCTGGCACTTCGCCCTCAGAACAGTTCTTCCCTATCACCCATATAGCTTCTGTTTTGCAATGGGGCTAAACTTGGCTAGCTGCACTCCTCAGGCTCCCTTTTAGCAGACATTCATATGCATTTGGTCCACTGCAACCACTGGTGGAAGGTAGAAGGACAGGGGCAAAGGAGGTATTTGTACAACTCTCTATATACTTCGGCAGCAGCTCTGGCTGGTTTGACTCAGAGGGTAGAGTGTCACCCTGTGGAATGAGGAGTCCTGAGTTCAGTTCTGGTCAAGGGCACATGCCTGGGTTGCAGGCTCAATTTCCAGTAGGGAGCATGCAGGAGGCAGCTGATCAATGATTCTCTCTCATCATTGATGTTTCTATCTTTCCCTCTCCCTTTCTCTCTAAAATCAATAAGAATATATTAAAAAATAATGTATACTTGGGCAGCAAGTGCAGCTGCTGGAGGGTTTCAAATCTCATTGTATTAACTGCTATGATTCCTGCATTTGTTGGTGGCTCTAAACCTTGGAATTCAGGAACATTTCCTCCTCTCTTTTATACTTTGGCCTATGGCTGAGGGTGGTTTCCCATGGTTGCCAATCTCCGAGCTGTCCCATCTCCCATCCCTCTTTTTTGCTTCTTAGCTCATTCATCACTCAGAAAACTAACTTAGTGCCTCAAGTTCCCTCTGTTTTAGAAAATGTGGACTTTTAAAATAAACAATTGTGGGACAACAGGCTTGTCATCTGGAAAAGAAATGTTTCACATCTCATGCCAATCACTAAAGTAAATTTCAAATGGATCAGAGATCTCACTGTAAAAATGAACCATCCTATATAATAAAGAGGCAATATGCAAATTGACCATCACTCCAACACACATGATGGCCACCCTCATGTGGTCAAAGATAGCTGCCCCCATGTGGACACAAGATGGCTAGTAGGGAAGAGCAGTTGTAGGTGATCAGGCCTGCAGGGGAGGGCAATTAGGGGTAATTGCACCAGCAGGGAAGCAGTTAGGCATAATCAGGCTGGCACAGGAGTGGTTGGGAGGTGATCAGGCTGGCAGGCAGGTGAGCAGTTGGGAGCCAGCAGTCCTGGATTGTGAGAGGGATGTCCGACAATTAGACATCCCTCGAGGGGTCCCAGATTGGAGAGGGTGCAGGCTTAGCTGAGGGACAACCCCATCCCTGTGCATGAATTTTGTGCACCAGGCCTCTAGTGTAATAATATAAGAAAACATGGCTGACCTAGCTTTTGATGTGGGCATAAAGAAACTTTCTAACTATAATCTAAAATCTAAAAACAACCAAAGAAAATATAGATAATATCAACCTCATAAAAATAAAGAAAAAAAATTTACATGGCAAAACACTCCATGCAAAGTAAAAAAAACCAATGACAAAGGAGTTATATTATGGCTAACAGGCTAATTTCTCCAATAACTAAAAGAATTTTTTAATAATTATGAAAAGCTTGGCCAGTGTAGCTCAGTGGTTGAATGTCCATCTATGAATCAGAAGGTCACAACTCAATTTCCCGCAGAGCACATGCCTTGGTTACTTACTCAATCGCAGGTGTGAGATATGCAGGAGACAGCCAATCAATGATTCTCTCTCATCACTGATGTTTCTATTTCTCTCTTCCTCTCCCTTCCTCTCTAAATAATAAAAAAAAATCAAGAAAAGCTCCCAAAAATATGATATAAGTGGACAAAACCCCCAAACATTTCATAAAAATAAAATTTAAAAATGCTCCTTAAATACATGCCAAGGGTTTTCAACTTTACTTATAATAAAATGTAAATTAAATTTTATTGAGAGAACATTTCTCATCTCTCAGATTGGTAAAAAGTTCAAAATCTAGACAACACATTTGTCAAGGCTGCAGAAATTTAGATACTTTCATGCATTTTTGGCAGGAATGCAAAATGATAACCACCCCTCTAAAGGATGTTGATGATTATTGAATAAAATTACATATGCATTTACCTCTTGACCCAGAAATGCCACTTCTAGAAATTTTCCCCACAGACATACTTTCACAAGTATGTAAAAGCATATGTGCAAGGTTTTCATTCAGGAATAAGTTATAGTAACAAAATATTGCAGTCACTCTAAATCATCACTTAGAGAGGGATTAAATTAAAAACATAGTACTCCATACAATGGAGTACAATGTAGCCAAAGAGGAAGAATAAGGAAGCTCTCTATGAATCGTGGACATAATGGAGTGCATTCAATAGGCTACCTATTGTGTAAGAAAGAAGGGGAAATTGCTTATTCTTACAAAATGAAACAGGATATATAAACCAGAAATTAAAGAAAACATTTATTAAAAGGGTATATAGAGATGGTGTGGAGGTTATAGGGATGAATATGAGAATTCTCTTAGTAAAACATTTTTATATAGTTTTAATTTTTAAATATATATAAGTATTTTAAATGTTAAAAAATATGACAAAACCACAAAAAGGCAGACATTAAATTTGAATACAAGCAGGAAAAATTAACTGAACTGCATGTCAAATTGATAATAATCACAGAGAAAAGAATTGTCAAGTAACTTTTGAATGAAGGGCCTTGACTATACAGTCTAAATAGAATATAAAGTAAAAAAGAACTGTATTTTCTAATGGCTTTGTTCTTGCTGATTGTATTGGTGATATAATTCTGAAA
The DNA here is from genome assembly GCA_011751065.1 of Lasiurus cinereus. Lineage (NCBI taxonomy): Eukaryota > Metazoa > Chordata > Mammalia > Chiroptera > Vespertilionidae > Lasiurus > Lasiurus cinereus. The sequence goes on along the minus strand of JAAGEH010000293.1, from coordinate 3,765,990 downwards.
CTGTTTTGTGTGTATAATAGGTCAAAATAATGAAAAAATGTATATTGATGTTTTGGGGAAGCAGAGTTTCTTCTTATGTAAGTGAAACATAGGGTTGATTTCAGTGAAAAGTATGAATGTGAGTTCATAATATATATGTATACACATATATGTATACACATATAGACAGATAAATAGATTGATAGATAACTTGGAAAAACAAGCATATTTTCTAGCTCTGTTTGCTGAAAGGGTTTTAAGCAAATCCACTTCAGTAGCATTGAGTACAGTTGGCACCTAGATCTAGATTTCTGATTACCATTCACTGTTAAAGTACTCCTTAGAAAAATGGCTAATTCCAGGCCCAGAGCAGGGAATTTGCAAGGTAAGCCTGAAAAATCTCATGTCAAAAAGCAAGTGCATGTACAAAGATTAATGGGTTCATTAAAAAGAAAAATACAAAAGCTGGCTTGGGACAAGTTAGACATTAGAAAGAGTGATAATAATTGGCAAATAAAAACTGAATTCATGAGTTTATAATGATAAGGGGACAGAGTTGTGTGGGAGATGTCAAGAGAGAGAAAAAATGTTCTTTTTTAAAAAGAATGTTAGATAATATATATAGATGGAATAACAAGAAAATCATAATTTTTACTCCAGTATAATAATTGATTCAAACTAGGGGAGTTAGTGAATGCTGAAACCATTTGGTGAAAGATTGTTGAGGATCAGGATATTTATGTGGTCTCAAAGTATCTCTCCAAAGATTATTTGAGATGGGAGGAAAAAGGCACTTTCATGGGCAGATCTGATCTTTAACACCTTAAGCAAGTAATCAAACATGGCATCTCTGAAAGTGGAATAATCTAACATTATCTGTCTCTTGAAGTAATGTTTCCCTTTAGGCAGACCAAAGTAAAATGTGAATCCCTTCCATATTGGGCTTATGACTGTGTAAACGAAAATTGTACTGGACAAAGCTAAAGAGGTAAGAAAGAACTTATTCAAGGCTACTGTAATGTGAGAGAGAGAGGGAGGGAGGAAGGGAAGGGGGAGAGAGAGATAAACCAGAATCCAATCTGACCTCTACTCAGCTGTGCTACATGCTACTGAGTTGGCTTTGTCTCCTGGGAACTATGAATGAGTGATGTCCATCTACAGTGTCCTGTACAGCCCTGCTCCGCTCCTGTGCACTCATGCTCATGGTTTCTTTAATGCAGTCAGTCTATCTCATATTTGATCTTCCTCTTTCCTGAAGCTCTCTTTATTTTATTTTATTTTTTCACTGTTAAAGAGCTGGATGTTTTAAAGAGCTAGGAAGGGAGTGGAGAGGATCATAGGACACTGATTTTGCTAATTGGCCAATTGGCCTTACCCAAAGGAAAAGTAAATATTCTGTATCTTCTTGATAGGAGGTATTTTTACAAATTAAAGCAGTGTCAATGGGAAATTAGACCTTTGTCCTAATGGATCTCAGGTCCTTGAGAAAGCCATTAAAGAGTTGTAAACTGGTAAGCTTTTTTTTGTTTGTTTTATTTTGTGTGTGTGTGTGTGTGTGTGTGTGTGTGTGTGTGTGTGTGTGTGTCTTTTTTTTTTAGGTATAATTGTTCTCTAACTTTCATAAGTTTTTAGAGATTTGCATCTCAAAGAAGCAGAGAAAGGATTTATAAGGACAAGTTCTTTTTGTTTTTAAGTAAATGCTCTAAGAAAAGGAAGACCTGTTTAAAATTTAGTTAAGTTAGAGACATGGTAAGGCCATTATGCTCATAACAGTGTAGGCTTACAGAGGTCTGACTTGAGAGATGTGGGACTTGTGTCTTTGATTGGAGCCCACTCTAAAATCCTGACTTGACCTTGAGCTGCTCATGACTAGACAAAACCCTTTTCTTTTGAAAATTCATGAGAACTTCCCTTTTTTGTGCTCATATACTTTTCCCCACCTTAGTTCTGCTGAATATTCCCTTAACAGACCAATGGTTCTCCTCTCTGACTTTCCCCCTGAACTTTAAATCTTCTTTTCTTTTTCCTTCCTTGTCTTTTTGGGGGCAGACTATCTCTTGGCTCCCTCTAGTTCATTCTGTAAGGGCCTTTGACTCAGTGAGTACCCAGGAAACAGCTGAGCTATCTCTGGGCAATATGCTAATAGGAGAGTCTGGCTCTTCACAGATTTTCATCAAGGCTGATGTTGAAAAGCTTTTTGCTAACTATTTCCATAGGAGTAGCAGGATAAATTTGTGATAGGTAGGAGTTAGGAATCAGAGGGTTCTGGGTCCCAGATTTGAAACTGTGGACCTTTGAATAAACCTGTTAACATCTCTAAGATTTAATGCATTTATTTATAAATAAGAATAATATGGAACTAACCATGAGAAATAACCTAGGTATTGGATATAAATTTACAGTGACAAATATAGAGATCACTGTTTCTTTGGGAAACAAATAAGCAAACAAAGTCTTTGCATACATAATGACAAGGGCTGCTTTGAGATCTGAGGTGACATTTTTCTCAGGTAGAACATCTGATCAGTTCCTTCTTGTGCTAGATCTGCCTTCAATAATAGGTGTGATAGATTTGTATTGTATCAACTTAGCTAAAAAGCTACATTCCCAGCATTCCTTTCCCTGCATAATTATAAGTCACTTGGACCACACGAGGTAATTTGTAGGGGGTGTGATAGGTGGAAGTGAAGCAGCAGCCATTTTAATTTATTCCTGGGTCAGTGCAGGGCACAAGATGCTGCTGTAACCCACTGTGTGCTGTCACATGCTGTACTTGATATGCTGGCTCATCTCCAGCTCCTGTTGCATTTCTGCCTTCAGTTTCTCTGATTCTTGGGCCAGACATGTGCTTAGCTTTGTGAGGCTGGGTGCCAACCTTCCTTCCAGGATACCTCCATTGTCAGAGTAGGAGCTTGGAGACAGTGATGGTATGCAGTGGGCACTAGTCTTTTCTACCCATCTTCATAAATTTTTGTTTTTCTTTTCTCCCCGTTTAGCATTTATCTTCTCTTTCTGATGACCTGTCTGCAGATTCAAACTCCAGTGCCAGAGCAGTTAGAATAGCTAACCTGTTCCATCAGTTGTAAATGGTCAACTTTCTATGATTCATATTTTTTTAAGATTTTATTTATTGTTAATCCTCATCTTAGGATATTTTTCCATTGATTTTTATAGAGAATGGAAGGAAGGGAGAGATATGTAGAGAGAAACCTTGATGTGAGAGAGACACACTGATTGGGTTGCCTTCCAAATGAGCCCAACCACAGCCAGGGTCCAGGGATTAAGCCTACAACTGAGGTACGTGCCCTTGACTGGAATAGAACCTAGACCTTCAGTCCAAAGGTCAATGCTCTGTTCACTGAGCCAAACAGGCTAGGATTATCTTTTAATATATCGAATCTGTCATAGTGGTTTTGCTTATTTGATTGAATCTTGTCAAATATCGTAAGTATGTGTTTGATCAGAGTAACTGCATAGCTCAAGCTTGGTATCCCTCAGTTACTAGGATAATTCAGTAAAAGATGACCATTTTCTGGGGAATAAGAAATGAGTCTCTGGGCTTGGGCCTTCAAGTTCTACTTTCTTGTGGAGCATATACATATTTTTCCTATTACTAGTTAGACTAATTTTGAGATGGTATTTTCACACTGTCAGTGATTGCAAGCTATAATGACAGCCTTTCCTAATGTGGTGACAAACTATCATAACTTTGTAAATGTTACTCTGGTAATTTTTAATACAGATATTGAATGATTAATATAACCAGTGTGTGACAAACTACCGTTTTTCACATTTTAAAAATAACATAAAAAATAGTAGCTTTCAAATATGAGATATGCAATGTAAACTATAATAAAGAATGTGCATGGAAGTAGAAACTCAGGCAGCAGATTATAGGAGTTAAGACATGTAGAATAGGACAAGACTGCCTGTAGTTTTTATGGTTAGCTCAAAGCTCACTAATTATGTGATGCTGACTGACTACTTGGCCTCTCTGCTTCTTGCCTCATCTACTGTACTAGGGCATAATGGACCATTGTAGTTATGAGGTAATAATTGGACAATGCTTAGAGGAGTGCATGGCACAGAGAATTTAGACATTTTTGGTTGGTTGGATGGGATTCTCCCATAGAGTGTAGAAACTTGATTTCTCCATTCCATGAGGTCAGGAACCAGGTCTGTCTGCCATGCCATCCTTTTACTTGACCCATTGAAGGTGTATGTAGTGGTGTCCAACCCAGATTCTCCTTCAGGATCCACATATTTATTCACATAACTGCTGGGAGTGTTGCTGAGGCTCATAGCTGAGTTATTCTCCAGGAATTGCCTAGGCCCAGAAGCAACTGTCTTTGGCCAACTTATTTAGTGACTGGTAGACATGGTACAAAGGGCAGGCTTCCTTGTTTCAGGATGAGGTAACTCTGAAGAGCTTCACATGGGGTCAGCTGGGCTGGAGCCTCTGTCTTCTCTGCATCATAGTTCAACATTAACTCTCTCTCTCTCCAGACCTGCTGCCCTTACTCCCACTCCTGGATAATGTTGCTCACATGCTTTCATTTCAAGACGTGTTAAAGGGTTAAGAAGAAGTAACGTTTGGGTCATTATCTTGGTTGTGTCGATTTTCAAGTTCCTGGACCCTCTCTCCTTTCCATAATGCCTACTACTTTGATTTTATGTAACACTTCCCACATCTTGAACTTTGTCCTATCAATCAAGCACCTCTTTCTCTCTGTCCCTTTACATTATGACATCATATGAAGAGAGCACAAATGTACACCATTGGGTGTGGGTAGCTGTGAGAAACGGAAAGGGGGAAGGAAGAGCCAATTTAATCAACCAGTGTAAAAAATGTCTTTCAAAGTTCCACAGTAGCGCTCGCTATTTCACTGGCAAAAGCGGCCTTTCCCTGTTTGACAGTTAGAAGGAGATTAAATGAAACATGGCAGGATTTCTAATCCAAGTCACACTGCTGCTCATCAGCATTTCAGGTATCCACGTCGCCACACTCATTCACAAAGGGTTTCAAAGTAGAAATGACAATGGCAATAGGAAAAAAAAATAATTAGTTATATGTTCAGATAGTCAAATCTGAATGTCCTCGTTGGATGTTTTAAATAGAGAAATTGGAAAAGGAGTTTCCTTGGAATCCATAAACACCCAAAGAAACCAAGTGTAAGAAATGAGAAGCTAGTTGGTTGCTTGGCCTCTTCTATTGCACTGCAGTGTCTGAATCTGAGTCAGTAGTTCAGATTTGAAAAAGGTGCCCTATGCCAGGTTAAGAGAAATGCACTTGGTGATGTTGAGAACCAAAAGTTAATAATAACAACAGTATTAGCAATGACTAAAAACACAAATAAGAAATTAATAAAAGCTAAAACTTAAAAACTCCAAACATTAGCTATTTCTATGTGGTCTTACTTTATGCCAAGTTCTGTGTATTATCTCACTGAATCCTGCTACAGCCCTTTCCATTTTAAGTGGAAGGAAACAGTGGCACAAAAAGGCTGTGACACTTGCCTGAGGTCACAAAGCTGGTAGGTAATGGAGCTGGAATCCCCAAATGGGTCTGCTTGACACCATTGCCTACATTGTTAAGTTTTTTGTTTGTTTGTTTTGTTTTTTACTCTCATGGGAGAGGTCTCTTTTCAAGAGCTTGGCAAGCTATGAAAAACTTCTCAAGAGCTGTACAAATAGACTTTGAAAGGTGTTATTTTGCTATGGCTTTCTATTATGCATTTAGTTAGAGAATTCAGTGTGTGGTAAGGATTGATTGATTCAAACTTCTTTCATGATCTGGAACATGGTCAATTTTTGTGAATTATTTGTATATGATTAAAAAATGTTTATTCTATTTGTAGGATATGTGCTGATTCAATATTGTTAATTTTCTTGTTCAAATCTTTTATTGCCTTACTTTTTTTGCCTGCTTGATCTACTACTTTCTGAGAGAGATGTGTTAATATATCCTATGGTGATTGATCAATTTCTCTTCTCAGTTCTATTTATTTATCTTAGATATACTGAGACTGTATGGTTGCATTTATGCTGGATCAGTTCAGTATGGTTAAGTCTTCTTGATGAATTTTTTCTTTCCATCATGAATAAGACCCTAAAGATGCATTTTGCTGTAGTATAATTTGATATTAATATTATCATATCATGTTTCTATGTTATTTTTTAGGTTTAGTAAAGAAAGTTAATATTTTTAAAATATTTTATACACTTTATCTTTCTTTACTAAACCTAAAAAATAACATAAAAACAGGTTTGTATATGTGTTTATGTGTGCATGGTGTTGGGAGAGGTTTGGTTTCAGTTATTGAACTTAGTTAATTCAAGAAAAAGGTTGTCAATAAATGATACTAGGACTATTTACACATAAAAACATATAATTGGATTCATTCCTAAAGTATGACAAAAATTAAGATGAAAGTTCAAATCATAAATTTATGAGACACTATTGGAGAATACAGGGGTGGGCAAAAGTAGGTTAAATTATCAGCATCATTATCTAAAAGATAAATCATAAATAAGGATATGAAATAACAACAGTAGTAAGACAAATAATACAAATATCCTAGCTAATAAGAGTAATATGCAAATTGACCATACCTCCTCTATACTAACAAGCCACACCCACCATCCATGCCCACCAGCCAATTAGAGTGAGTATGCAAATTAACCCAACCAAGATGGCTACAGCCACAGAGAGCACAGGAGAGAGGCCTGGGTTGCCCCTGGCGATGGAAAAAGCCAAGCTTTCCCCAGGGGAGGTTTAGGCAAAATAGTTTCAAGGGCTATGCTAGCATAAGGCTTGGCTCCGCTCCAGGCTACAAAGTTTCAATTGTAGAAGATAGATAAATCCCAGATACCAGAGCCCCCACTTGGATTACTGGGGGACATGGCCAGCCTGCAAACTACCACAGGCCTCTTGCCCAGGCAACCCCATGCTCCAAGGGAACACCTACCCTGATCCAGAACATCCTTTAAGGCAAACCAGCTGGCCCCCAACCGTGTACCAGGCCTCTATCCTTTCTAATAAAAGAGTAATATGCAGATTGACCATCACTCCAACAAATAAGATGACTGCCCCATGTGGTCACAAGATCCTGCCCCCATGTGGACACAAGGTGGCCACCACAAGATGGCCAGCAGGGGAAGGCAGTTGTCAGGGACCAAGCTTGCAAGGCAGGGCAGTTGGGGGTGATCAAGCCTTCAGTTAAGGGTGACCAGGCCAGCAGAAGAGGGAAATTGGGGGTGACTGGGCCTGCAGGGAAGGAAAGTTGGTGACCAGGCCACTGGTTAGAACAGTTAGGGGCAAACAGGTTGGCAGAGTAGCAGTTAGGCATCAATCAGGCTGGCAGGGGATTGGTTAGGGGGTGATCAGGTTGACAGGCAGAAGTAGTTAAGGGCAATCAGGCAGGCAGGCAAGGAATTGGGGAGCCAGCAGTCCTGGATTGTGAGAGGGATGTCCAAGTGCCCATTTAGGCCTGATCCAGTCAGACATCCCTCAAGTGGTCCCAGATTGGAGAGGGAGCAGTCTGGGCTGAAGGACACCACCCTCCCGTGCACGAATTTCATGCACCAGGGCCTATAGTATAATATAATAATCAATAAATTAATGAAAAAGTATACAAGAATAAACTCTGTGTTTTGTGTACTCATAACTGTAAACTTACTTTTTCTCACCCCTGTATAATATAGCTTTGGAGTAGGAAATGATTTCTTAAAATGGTGGCAAAAATTCTAACTACAAAGAAAGATTGTTACATTTGACAGCAAGGTTAAAAATTTTTGTTCATAAAAAGCTGCCATAAAGTAAAAACACCCAGAAAATGAAAGTATATTTGTAATACATGTTCTTCTCAAAGGAAGTATTTGGTTCTTACTCATATTGTCGAATTTGCCTTCTACTCATTTCTGCCACTTATGACCATTTCTCTAAATTCTTTCTCTGGTAGCTTGTGTTGCCTGCATTTCATTTACTTCCTTTTCTGGTGATGCCTGCTTTACTTTCATGTGTGGGCTGTTTCTTTGTCTGCCTATGGTCTCTCTTCTCCGGGTGTCTGGTTATGTAGTTCTCTCTCTCCTCATCCCAGGTGAAATCTGACCTTTCTGTGTGGAGTGTAGAGCTCCTCTGAATCTGAGTGTTTGCGCCAATTGGGGACCCGTGTTCTGGGGCTTGCAGCTGTTTGTTGGGTCCCACAGTTGTAGATTTTTCAGGCTGCCGTGGCCGCTGGCTCAGCCTGCACCTGGGAGGGGAAGAGTGGGGCCCGGATTTAGGCGGCTGAAACCTCAGATTTGTGGGTGCCAGGCTCCACTGCTGCCGTGTCTACAGGCCTAAGGAGAAGCGGGGGGAAGTCGCGACATCCTTACTGGCTCAAAGTATTTGGGAAATATAATTAATTCTTCTCACAAAATCAATAGGAAAATGGACAAAAGATAAACTGATACATCACAAAAGAACCTGAAATGGTCTAATAGTATGAAAACTATTAACCTTACTAGTAATCAAATTATTGCAAATAAAAAACACCACAATGAAATACCATTTTATATCCATCAATTAGTAAAAATGAAAACATCTGAAAGGATCTTGTTTTGTAAACAGCTGATAATGCATAAAGATACAGAAATTCCACTCCTAGACACAGACCTTGAAGAAATGCTTGTTTTTGTACACTAAGCCTTGTATGAGACTCTTCTTTTTTTAAATTTTAATTAATCTTTATTATTCAGATTATTACAATTGTTCCTCTTTTTTCCCCCATAGCTCCCCTCCACCCAGTTCCCACCCTAACCTCTGTTCTTATTCCAACCCCCCACTGTCCCATCCCTTTTCCCCCCAGAATTATCAGTCCACTCCCTTTCTATGCCCCTGATTTTATTATATTCACCAGTTTATTCTGTTTATCAGGTTTTTTTATTCACTTGATTTTTAGATTCACTTGTTGATAGATATGTGTTTGTTGTTCATAATTTTTATCTTTACCTTTTTCTTTTTCTTCCTTTTCTTGAATACCTTCAGCATTTGGTGTTGATGAACTCCTTTAGATTTTTTTTATTTTTTTATTTGTGAAGCTCTTTATCTGACCTTCAATTCTGAATGATAGCTTTGCTGGCTAGAGTAATCTTGGTTATAGGTTCTTGCTATTCATCACTTTGAATATTTCTTGCCACACCCATCTGGCCTGCATAGTTTCTGTTGAGAAATCAGCTCACAATCATATGGGTACACCCTTGTAGGTAACTAACTGTTTTTCTCTTGCTGCTTTTAATATTCTCTTTATGTCTTTTGCTCTTGGCATTTTAATGATGATGTGTCTTGGTGTGGTCCTCTTTGGATTCCTTTTATTTGGGGTTCTGTGTGCTTTCTGGACTTGTAAATTTATTTCTTTCACCAGGTGGGGGAAGTTTTCAGTCATTATTTCTTCAAATAGGTTTTCAGTATCTTGCTCTCTCTCTTCTTCTGGCACCCCCATAATTCTGATGTTGGTACACTTGAAGTTTTCCCAGAGGCTCCTTATACTTATCTTCATATTTTTGGATTCCTTTTTTCTTTTTCAATTGAGTGTTTTTTGCTTCTTTGTATTTCAAATCTTTGACTTGATTCTTGTGATCCTTTAGTCTGCTATTAGGTCGCTGTATAATATTTTTTATTTCAGTCAGTGTATGCTTAATTTCTAGTTGGTCCTTTTTCATATCCATTAAATTTATCAGCCTTTTCTAGAAAATTCTTGAAAAGCCTTACAACCATGGTTTTGAACTCTATATCCAGTCATTTGTTTTCCTCCATTTCTTTCATTTGTGATCTGTTTCTTTGTCTCTGTATTTTTGCTGCTTCCCTAAGTTGGTAGAGTAGCTTTGTGTGCTAGTTGTCCTATATGGCCCAGTGGCTCAACCTCTCCCTAGTTACCTGAGATGGAAACTCTTGGTACACCTCTTTGTGGGCTGTGTGCACCGTCTTGTTGTAGTTAAGCCTTGATTTTTGTTTGTATTACTGGGAGGAATTGACCTCTAGGCTAATTGGCTGTGAGAATCAACTGTGTCTATACTGGGAAAACTTCTGTGGTGGAGACACCTTTATGAGACAAGACTTGCAAAATCTTCCATGCTCAGCTTGGATGGGGTGGAGTCTCAGGGCAGAGCAGACAGAATTGGTTTTCTGTCAGCCCTGTCCTAATAGGCCCCTGTGTCTCAGTGTCCTGTGGTAATTGCTGCATGCATCTCTGAGAGAAAGCCATCCTTGAGTTCTACCCACTACCAGACAGTCCAGTTTCTACCCGAATGAATATGGACCCCAAGAGTCTCATCCAGAACTGGAGTTCAGTTCAGTCAGGAGGTTTTGTCTCCCTCCCACTTGAGAAAGCTAGCTGCACACTCAGTTGCCAGTCCTCTCCACGCATGTGCACACATTTCAGTATCTCTCCCTCCTGCAGCTCCTCTGAGTCTCAGTGTGCTTTTCTCTTTCCTTCTAGTTGTAGAATTTATACTCAGCCAGCCTTCCTGTAGTTCTGGATGATGTCTGTTTTGTCTTTTAGTTGTAGTTTTGAAATTGTTGTGTGAGGCAGCAGTTTAAGTATTTACCTATGCCACCATCTTGTTATAAGATTTTTCATAGCAGCAATATCTGTATTTATGAAGACCAGAAATAACCCATATATCCATGAATTGGAGAATTGAAAACACATTTTGGTGTGATTATACAAGGAATACTAGAGCAAAGAGATGCTGTATTCCAGTGATGGATATATCCATGGGTTACTGTATCCCTTTAATATGGGACTGTGTCTCATATGACCCTGCATTCCTGAATATGTCCTAAAACCCCAATTCTCAGACACATAGAACCTATATCTGGTTCCCTTGCCTCCTATGACAGTAGCTTCCCTTTCTTGTATTGCCCGTAGGAATTTCCTTTTACATTAACCTTTGAATTTTGATTTTGTGCAAAATATTCTCTCAAGTATTTTTATAATATAGTTTATAGCAAGAGGAGACCTTTCTGCATGAAGAATGTCACAAGAAGCCACTAGCTCTCATCTGTATTGATTCTTCCTGTGTCTGGATTCAGTGCTTTATATTAAAATCATGTTGCTTTGCCCAAGTTCATCTGTTATGTCTGCAGAAGATAGAAATGTGTTCTTCATTAAGTCTTTTTAGAGTTCTCTTTTATTTATGTTTATTCCTCTTATTGAGAAAGGACATTATTTCTCCTCTCTTTTAGATCAGCTGTTATTTCCACATCAGTCTATATGATGACTTATCATTATAAAGGCATTTAAAAAAATCTTTTATCAGCTATCCTGGCGCATCTGCAGAATCATTTTCAGGTCTACTAAAGGGCTGAATGTATACTTGTGAAAGGAGACCAGGAATGACAGCATGGATAATAAGTTAGATGTACAAAATCAAGATTTTAGAATGCAGTCATAAGGTTGACCACTTGCCCTGCCTTTTCCTTCCCACCTTTTCCCATTATCCCCCTTTCCCCTTCCTTCTCCTTTTCCTATTCCCTTCCTCCCCCTCCCATAGCTTATTCTTATTTTTGCCTTAATATTTTTAGTTTATCCTAAAACTCTTAGAAAAGGCTAGACCATAGAATACATCTACCTGAGAATTTTATAAATATAGCCAGTCTGGAAAACCATTTTTTGCGATACCTTTGATAGGATAAATTGTATTTGGTGTGCCAGAGTGCCCAAACTCCCTTATTTCCCTACACCCAGTCTCTATTTTATTCTCCAACCTTTCTTTTTTCATGAAACACAGGAATCTGTCTGAAGTATCTCCCATGCATAAGAAATCCTTATTGTACTTGGATGACCCAAAAGGAAAGGTTGAGACACCCTTTCTACATGGTCTATTTGCTTCATACTATCCTTGTTCTTAATCTTTGATCCAGAACGGTTAAAAAGGAAAATATTTAAGATTGGCTGTTAATAAATTGCTTTATTTTAAAACATCTGGGTTTGAAAACTATTACTTCATTTTAAATGCCAGATTAGATATTCCTAATCTGATATACATTCAAGAAGCTAAATGAGCTACAAGCAAAAAAATATAAATAAAAGTACAAGATACATCATAAATTTTCTCAAAATCAATAATACAAAGAAAAACTTAAGAGCAGTTGGAGCAGTGGTTCTCAACCTTTCTGATGCCACGACCCTTTAATACAGTTCCTCATGTTGTGGTGACCCACAACCATAAAATTATTTTCATTGTTACTTCATAACTGTGATTTTGCTACTGTTATGAATCATAATGTAAATATCTGTGTTTTTTGATGGTCTTAGGCTCTACAGCAGCGGTTCTCAACCTTTAATACAGTTCCTCATGTTGTGGTGACCCCCAAGCATAAAATTATTTTCTTTGATACTTCATAATTGTAATTTTGCTACTGTTATGAATCATAATGTAAATATCTTACGCAACCTTGCTAACAGTTCTCAACCTGTGGGTCATGACCCACAGGTTGAGAACTGCTGCTGTAGAGTCTAAGACCATCGGAAAACACAGATATTTACATTACGATTCTTAACAGTAGCAAAATTACAGTTATGAAGTAGCAATGAAAATAATTTTTTGGGTTGAGGTCACCACAACATGAGGAACTGTATTAAAGGATCAATTTCATGAGAAAAGTTGAGAACCACTGAGTTAGAGGAAGATGAGATGTTTGAGACAGAAACACCAGAAAATCTCTCATCAGGAAAAATACTAGTTAGTAGAGAGTAAATAGTATTGAAAAAAAAAAGTAGTGTCATCTTAGAGTTTCTATACCCAAGGGTAATGAAATCATATGTCCATACAAAGACCTGTGTACAAATGTTCAATCAGCTTTATTTGGAATAGTCTAGAAACAACTCAGTGCTTTTCAACAGGCACAAGGATAAATACACTGTGCTATATTTATTCAAGGGAATATTACTCGGTGACAAAAATGATGAACTATTGATACATACTATGGAAACTTTCAAAATAATTATGCTGAGTGAAGAAAATTACACCACATATAGTACATATTGTATTATTCCATTTATCTAAAATTTTGGGATATTCAACCTAGTGTAGAATGATAGAAATCAAATTAAGGATCAGTTGCTTGAATTCATAGGTGGGAGCGGAATGAAAAGGGTAGTGGGAAAGGATTACAAAGATATATGAGGCAGCATTTGAGTGTGATAGATGTATGTTCATTATCTTCATTGTGATGGTGGTTTTATGGGTGTATACTTACGTCAAAACTTAAGAAATTGTGCACTTGATATATATTTATTTTATGTCACTTATGACTCAGCAAATGTGTAAAGAAACCCCTAAGACATTATGTTCATCTTCATTATCTTTATGAAGAAATTGTTTAAATGTTATCATGCTTAATGTCACACAAGGAAAAACATCCATGTTTGCCTTATATGTTTTGGCTTAATCCTTATAACAATTCACAAAGAGATGTTTTGTCCCATTTTACAAAAAAGAAAATGATGTTAATATAGAGTTTAAGTTACTTGCCTATGGTCACATAATTTGTGGTTAAGCTACACTTTAAAGCCATATTTCTCTGCTTCTAAAGAGTTTGTCTTCTTACTGCAGAGCATCTTGATGTCTTTGACTCTAAAGATGACTTCCCAGCCCTTACACTCTAAAAAGAGAGAAAATTACCAGTGAGCCTCAAGAATTCCCCTCCCGAGGAGCGTGTCTGAATACCCCTCAGCACACTGTGAATGATGCTATGTGTGCAAGATTTTCTATTTGGTATTCCTCAGATTGTGAGAAATTTCCCACAATCTAAAAACACTTTCAGCCTTCCCCTGTCATTCAATAAAGCCTTTTAGAGTATGGGTCAGTGAGAGAGAGGCCTTAATTTAACTCTATAAAAGTTAATAAATTTTAAACTTTATCAATGAAAAATAATAGCTAAAATTTATTGAGTTCCAGACACTCTCTGAGAACTTTACATATATCATCCTATTTAATCTTCAAAACACTTAAGAGGCAGGTATGAATATTATCTTTTTTTTTTTTTAGAATGAGGAAACTGATCTGGCTTTTGTTACTCATAGCTGCACACTGTGTGTTCCTGATTTACCAGGGTCTATCTATATCAGAGTCTTTGGACACTCCTCCAAGCTTTTTGTTTATTTATTTATTTTTATTTTCATTTTTTTCCTTATCCCTCAATTACCTCCACCCATCCCCCCTACTCATGCCCTCATACCCCTGTTGTCTGTGTCCATTGGTTATGCTTATATGCATGCATACAAGTCCTTTGATTGATCTCTCCCCCTTATTCCCACCCTCCCCCACCTTCCTTCTGAGGTTTGATGGTTGGATCAATGTTTCTCTGTCTTTGGATCTGTTTTTGTTCATCAGTTTATGCTGTTCATTATATTCAATAAATGAGTGAGATCATGTAATATTTATCTTTTTCTGACTGGCTTATTTCGCTTAGCATAATGCTCTCCAGTTCCATCCATGCTGTTGCAAATGGTAAGAACTCCTTTTTTACTGCAGCATAGTATTCCATTGTGTAGCTGTACCATGGTTTTTTAATCCACTCATCTGCTGATGGGCACAGGCTCTTTCCAAATCGTAGGTATGGTGAATTTTGCTGCTATGAACATATGGGGGTGCATATATCCTTTCTGATTAGTGTTTCTAGTTTCTTGGCTATCATCAACAAATCAACAAACAATAAGTGCTGGTGAGAATGCAGAGAAAAGGGGACCCTAGTGCACTGCTCGTGGGAATGCAGATTGGTGCAGCCACTGTGGAGAAGAGTATGGAATTTTCTCAAAAAACTAAAAATGGAACTCCCATTTGATCTAGTAATCCCATTTCTAGGAATATATCCATGCTCTTCTTCATTTGTTTCTTGGCTGCTGTTTATCTCCCACTGCTGGCTGCCAGGCCATGGGATGCAGCAGGACTCTGACAAAACTGCAGAATTGTACTTTTGTTCCCTGGTTTGAATTGTGCTGGGTATGGATTGCTTTTTTCACTCAACTCCTTTAAGCAGGAGGGGTGGACTTTTGGTTCCTCTCTTCTAGGCTAGCTGAACTAATCAAATCACCTGCCTTAGAGGGACCCTGGCATTTCTTGTCCTATACAAGGCTATTGTTTAGCAAGGCCACACCTGTGTGGCCATACTTGGGTTATAACATTGAAATATTTCTGTATTTATTGGTAAATAGGCATTGCTCAAGCCTTTGACAAGCTCCTCTGCCACCCTAATGCACTGGCCTGTCCCCTTCCTCTTCCAAGCCAGCAACTGAAAAGTTAATGCTCAGCACAGGAGGGCTTTAAGATGTGTAGTTCTTCTTTTTTTAAATTTTATTATTTTTTAAAAATATTTATTTTTCACTTTTTTTTTATTGTGTTACATGTATACATCTCTCCCCATTGCCCTTCCTACCTCCCAGGCATACCCCAACCCCCCAGTATCTATGTTCATTGGTTATGCTTATATGCATGGATACAAGTCCTTTGATTGATCTATTATCTACCCCACCTCTCCTTAATCTTCCTGCTATAATATCACAGTCTGTTTGATGCTTTACTGCCTCTGTATCTATCCCTTTGTTCATCAGTTTACAATTTTCTTTATTATCCACAAATGAGGGAGAACATGTGGTGCTTCTCCTTCACTGACTGGCTTATTTCGCTAAGCATAAGGCTC
Source organism: Lasiurus cinereus (assembly GCA_011751065.1). Lineage (NCBI taxonomy): Eukaryota > Metazoa > Chordata > Mammalia > Chiroptera > Vespertilionidae > Lasiurus > Lasiurus cinereus. Next base: position 3,750,326 of record JAAGEH010000293.1, on the reverse strand, counting down.
TCGGTTCTATCCAGGTTTCTGACTGGCTAATCCAGGGTCACAAATGTTATTCAGTATTTTGAATCTCACTCTTGCTTTTTGGCCAAGGAAGGTCCAACCTGCCTTCTAACATCAGGCTTATGGAGGTAAGAAGACTGTTTTTATTATAGGAAAAAGTTCCTAAACTGAGTAAAATGGAAGCTATTGTTTATTAAGCACTCTTTTTACCAAGTCCTGTGCTGAGAACTTTACCTGAAACATTTTGTTTAATGCTCACAAAAATCTTTTTGAGGCCCCTAATGGCTTTAAACCCATTTTGTGCTTGAGGAAGTAAAGGCATCCCATTCTCAGGTTGTTGAAAGCTGGCTGAGCTTTTCTCCATCAGGAAGTTGTTCTCTACCAAGAAGAGCTTCCCTATTTTAGACCTTCAAATACCATGCCGGAGGGAAGCTGAGCTCTGATGGATATAGCAGCATGTGAAAATTAAGCATGGTTTTTAGCTGTGCTGGAGTGGGTGGCATATAGTACTGGATGTAGGAAATGGCAGTCCTGGCTTCTGTCCTGGATAGACTGCCCTCATGACTATATGTCTAGTCATAACCCATTTCTAGGAGGACAAAATCAGAGGAACACAGAAGTGGGTGGTAAGCTTTTGGAAAAGTCCTAGGTATGTCCCTTGGGATAAAGAGTTGAAATCTGGAAAGTTTAGTGTTTAGTTTTTTAAATGTTCATGGTGGATTTGAAGATTCTCTTCAGTATTTGAGATTCCATGTGGAAGGGATTCATCTTGCTCTGCATGACCTCAGAGGGCGGAGAGAGGGCCAGCAAGCAGATGCTTTATCTCTATAGGGTACATAAATACAGCAGTAAGTGGGAAGGAGCATCAGATCCCGAGACTGTTTTGGAGAAAGGTACTTCTCTTTAGCTATTTGATAGACCAAAGAAGTATGACTTTACAGTAGGACCAAAGGATAAAGATGTCTGAGGGGAGGCTGGTAGACATCCTTACCAAAGGCAATTAAGAGCAGAGATTCTGGAGCCAGATGGTGTGGATAAGAATCTCAGCATTGTAGCTTACTACTGTCTTGGCAGGTGGCTTAGCATCTCCTTGACTCCATTTCCTTATCTATACGTGGAAATAATAATAGAACCTACCATGTTGAGTTGTTTGAGAATGAAATGAATGAATATTTCCAATAGCAAACTATAGTGCTTGTACAAGGTGAGCACCAAAGGAGTGCTAGCTATTATTCTCATTGTTTCTGTAAGAGGCACAGGAAGCATATGCCTCTTATTTACGTTACCTTCTCTCCTTGGTGCATGATGTTTTACAGTGTACGAAGTTCTTTCACAGGTATCAGCTAATTTGGTACAGCAACCATGTGCTGTAGGTAGAGTTATATTATCCTTAGGGGAGAGATGAGACAACAGGGTCAGGGTCATAAGTAACTTAGCAAGTGAGGAAGAAGAGAGTTCTGACTTGAGCACAAATATTTTGTCTAAATCTAGCAGTCATCCCCCTGTACCAAATTGCCTCCTCCCTAGTTTCCAATTTGGTAATACAGCTAGACAGTAATAGGATGAATCTGAATAAATGACTATGTTTGATGTTAGTGAGCATAGTCATCTTATACTCTAGTCAGAATCTGATGAACAATACACCTGCGATTTGTGTTGCAATAATCTTCTCTTGCAAAGTAAATAATTAACTCATAAAGGAGGTTACCTCCTAGCACATATTTTTCTTTTGCCATAAAATTTCATGCCTCATATTTTAGCTGTGTTGATAGTCAAATTATGAACCCCAGGGAAAAATGCAATATGAGATTTCCAGGAGCCTTCCAGTAGTTATTACCAGCTTCCCATATTAATTTCCATGATTTTATCTAAATGCAAGAGTTGATAAAATAAAACGTGATATGAAATGATAAATATTTCCCAATTTTTCACTTGTAGATCTAATGAGGTGAGAATCACAGATGCCAGGAAAGATGCTCATTTTCTCTAACCTCTTATGTTGTCTATACCTGACTGATAAGCCTTTGAGCTTGATGGATATTCTGTGGGGAAAGAGAGCCCTCCCATTTCCTAGTAAAAGCACTGAGCCCTTAACTCTAGAAGACTTGTTCTGTAAAAGATTTCATGTTCTTATTTCCAAGATGAAATTAAGCAAGATAATGTACATAAAATACTTAAGTGTCTGACTCATACTCACTGCTTAGTAAGTGCTGGGAAGAAAGGCATGTAGTAGAAGAAACAAGGTTCTCCATTCTGCTGGTTTTACTATTGTAATACAGGGCGCTTCACTCCCTTTGTATTGCTTGTTTATACTCTATTTAATAGTCCAGTATATTGTTTATTTCTTGAAATTCCAAATACTGTAAGTAGAAATATTTATTTATTCAACTAAAGTATATGGAGCACATGCTAAGTATTACTAAAAATAAATGAGCCCAGTGATGTGGCTTGGTATTTGAGCATGTACCCATGTACCAGGAGATCCCCAGTTCCATTTCAGGTCAGGGCACATACCTGGGTTGCCAGCTTAAACCCCAGCAAGGGGCATGCAGGAGGCAGCCAATCTATGTTGATGTTTGCCTCTCATTGATATTTTTATCTTTCTCCCTCTCCCTTCTTCTATGTCTGAAATCAATAAAAACATATATATTTTAAAAATAAATGAAATAATTACTTTCATAGAGTTCAGTTGAGGAGGAATCAGATAACTTAAGAGGTGGTGAGATGCTATTTTGATATATTTAGCACTGTGTTTGTTTTATTTTGTTCTGTGGCACATCCCTATTCAAACTAGACTGAGGCATTCTTTGTCTCAGGAAAGGGTTTTTTATAGTAGAATACAGAAGAATAGAAGTCAAGTCTTATTTTTTGAGTTTCAAAATATGTTTGAAAACTCAAGGCACAGGCAATAGTTTGAAAGAAAAGACTTTCGGTTTCCAAAAGTCTAGGAATTTGAGGTTCCAAAATCTTTGCTTTGAAAAGACTTAGGGTCTAGACTAGAGCAGTGGTTGGCAAACTGTGGCTTGCAAGCCACATGCAGCTTTTTGGCCCCTTGAGTGTGGCTCTTCCACAAAATACCATGTGTGGGCGTGCATATACAGTACGATTGAAGGAATACCCTAATTAAGTTAATAACAATGTATCTACCTATATAGTTTAAGTTTAAAAAATTTGGCTTTCAAAAGAAATTTCAATCATTGTACTGTTGATATTTGCTAATGAGTTTGCCGACCACTGGTCTAGAGAATATGAGACCAATCAGAGTTTGGGATCTTCGTTGTTTGTGCTCCATAAAAGACAAAGGTTTTCTGGGCTAAAGGACAATTGGAGGGAAGGCAATAGAAATGAACACTGGTGCTATTCTCTGAGAAGGGGGTTCCATGGATGAGTTCTAGGAAAGACAGTATATTCAGTAGGTTTGGGGAAAGTTTAGAGGGAAGATATCTGCATTTAGCTTTCTCAATAGAGCATGGGAGTATAAGCCTGCTTGTGTTGTCATTTCTTTATCCTGACATATAAGGTCAGTGTGATGGATATGTGGAGTATGTAGAGCAGGTGGCTTTAAAAAGGCTTCCTTGTGCCTGACTGGTGTAGCTCAGTTGTTGAGTGTCGACCTAGGAGGTCATGGTTCGATTCCTGGTTAGGACACATGTTTGGGTTGTAGACTCGATTCCCAATGTAGCTATCAATGATTATCTCTCATCATTGATATTTCTGTCTCTCTTCCTCTCCTTCTTCTCTGAAATCTGTATCCTAAAAGAGTGGGCAAGGGGTTAGGATGTCATGTCTGGGGAACAAGGGGAAGCTAAACCTTAGCCCATTGGTCAGCAAACTGCAGCTTGAAAGCCACATGCGACTCTTTGTCCCCTTGCGTGTGGCTCTTCCACAAAATACCATGGCCTGGGCAGTCTATTTTGAAGAAGTAGTATTAGAAGAAGTTTAAGTTAAAAAAATTTGGCTCTCAAAATAAATTTCAACCATTGTACTGTTGATATTTGGCTCTGTTGACTAATGAGTGTGCCGACCATTGCCTTAGCCCAACTATGGTTCAATCTGCTGAAAAGTTGTGAGTATTTGTTCCCAGGTACAAGCGGACTCCTTGAACTCAGCATTGTATGGAGAACAGACAAATGACTCCTGTGTATTCTTTGAAGAGATATAAGCAACCAAATAGTGTTAGGCTTGAAGAGGCAGATCATGGGGAGCCTGGGAGCCTCAGAGTTGATCCTCAGATTCTCAGCCAATCTGTTTCTCCATCCAACCTTCCTCAGGCTGATTCTAAGCTCTGCTGGTTTTATACAGTACATCTCCCATATCTCTTTCATCATTCAAAGCACTTGCATGTACATACTGGAGGAACAGAGCTAAGACCCATTAAAACAGAGACCTGTTGCAAATGGTAAGAACAACCTCCTTTTTTTTTTTACTGCAGCATAGTATTCCATTGTTTAGATGTACCACAGTTTTTTAATCCAGTCATCTACTGATGGGCACTTAGGCTGTTTCCAAATCTTAGCTATTGTAAATTGTACTGCTGTGAACATAGGGGAGCATATGTCTTTTCTAATTGGTTTTTCTAGTTTCTTGGGATATATTCCTAGAAGTGGGATCACTGGATCAAATGGGAGTTCCATTTTTAGTTTTTTGAGGAAACTCCATACTGTTCTCCACAGTGGCTGCATCAGTCTGTATTCCCATAAGCAGTGCACAAGGGTTCTTTTTCTCCTCATCCTTGCCAGTACTTGTCATTTGTTGATTTGTTGATGATAGCCATTCTGACAGGTGTGAGATGGTACCTCATTGTTGTTTTGATTTGAATCTCTCAGATGATTAGCGACTTTGAGCATGTTTTCATATGTTTCATGGTCTTCCTTCTGACTTCTTTGGAAAAGGATCTATTTATGTCCATTGTACATTTTTTGATTGGGTTGTTTATCTTCCTTTTGTTAAGTTGTATGAGTTCCCTGTAAATGTTGGAGATTAAGCCATTATCGGTGATAACATTGGCAAATATGTTCTTCCATGCAGTGGGCTTGCTTATTTTTTTGTTGATGGTTTCTTTTGCTGTGAAAAGGGAGAGATCAATCAAAGGACTTGTATGTATGCAGATAAGCCCAACCAATGGATACAGACAGCAGGGAGGTGAGGGCATGAGGGAGGGGTAGGGGAAAGGGGGGAATAAGGACACATATATAATACCGTAGTTAATGAAGGAATTAAAAAATATAACCGAGACCTGACTACCTGTACCACTTTTCATGAGGTACTTTATGAACTTCCTTAAAACTAGGAAGCTTGTCATTACACTATGATTATCTGAAAAATGTCTCTGCTCAATTCAGGTGCATGGAAGAAAGGAAATTTTCTAAAAAATGAACACACAAACATGGGGAGGTTTTAAATTGGGTGAAAGTGTTATATCATAAATCAGTGAGATATGAGATGCCTTAATGAGCCAATTAATTAGGAGTCTTTACTCGTGTGGGCACAGAGAAAGGTGCTTTCCAAATCTGAGTCCCGACATAGAGGAAGTTTTTCGTATTTATACCTTTTGAGCTTCTTTGTTTACAGATTTCTCAAAGAGCTCTGTGTAGGTCATTATTACAGACAGTTAGCAAACTTGAATACATAATGAACCAATACTTGGCATAAGAATATGGGAATTATTATCAGTATCAGTATTAGCCTGTTACATCAGATGGCTAGCTTGTAAGGTCAGACAGCTAATTTTTTATCTTTTTCTATTATCTAAACTAAAACAGTTATTTTACAGAATAAGGGGCTATCTAAAAATAACAGAGTTGACCTACAGAATAAGAGACTGTCTAAGAATAAGAGAGTAGTTCAAACAGCAGTTTTCCAAAGGAGGAATTACTATGCTTCAAAAGGAATCAAACTGAACAGACAGATATAATTCCATTTATCTGACATTTTATAAATGACAAACTATGAGGATGGAGAACAGATCAACATATGAAAGAGGTGAGGGGATTTGTATAATTATAAAGGTTAATTTTTTTTGGAGTGATGGAATATTTATGTATCTGGTGGTGGCTACAAAAGAAATGAGTTAAAATTCATAGAACCATACTCCCAGCCCAAGAAGTAAGTTTTAATGTATGGTAACTTTTAAATAAATACTTTTTAAATGAAAAAAGAGAAGCTGATTTTTCTTAAGTTGGGAAAATGGAGCAACATGGGTTTAGTTTGTGCATTTCACTTTGTTTTCATGCTCATTTGCTTGGTAGGTTGTATGATGCAGCCTTAAACCCCTCTCCTCCACAGTTAAGAGTGCCCTTGCTCTGGAACAATGAGGGAGAAACTTTACATCTGTAGGACACAACCTGATTTGGTTCTAGCAACCAAATGTCTGCTGTGTTCTTGAACTAAGTGGCCACTTCTGTGACTGCACACTTCTCTGTGTACACATTATTCTCATCACGGCCCTTACCGTGATGTAGTTTGGGATTATCTGCTTATGTGAGTAAAACGAGATGGAGAATTTCTTGTAAGAAAGGAGTAGCATGATAAAATAACTGCTCTGTTCCTCTGTGGGCAGAGAGGAAAATGGGCCTTTGAAGTCACTGGGTTCCCTGCCTTCCTGGCTCTGGGGGGGTGGGTTCCTTCCAACAGCTCCTTTCAGTAAAGAAGTAGTGTTGTATGTTGAGGGACCAGCAAAGGAAGAAGATGCCTTGACAGTAGGGTGCCAGGGAAACATTGGGAAGGGAGCAGAGTAGGAGGATGGCCCTAGAGGTTTAGGCACATTGAGGCTCAAAGAGATTTAAAGATGAGGTGAGAAAAAAGGAGATTAAAAAAAGAAGAATATGGGTGATGAACTGGGTCTACTTTGATATTCTGAGAGAGAGAAAGATAAATTATAATTGCATTTCAGTTACTTATAGTTGTTGAACTTATTTCTTTCATTTAACCGCTTAATCAAGAAAGGGATACATGAGGAACCCCGGGCTTTATTTTCACCACATGCTTGTCTTTTCCATTTCACTGCAACTTCTTGAGGATGTCTTGTGTCTTGCCCATCTCCAGATCCTTAGCGCCTAGCCTGGGTCCAGCACAGAGAGAGGGTACTCTTCGTCGTGGGCTGAATGAGGGTTACCAGTTCTCCTGTTTCAACTGGCACTTTCCTGAATTAGCACAGAAAGCCCCATGTTCCCTGAAGCTCAGAGTCCCAGGAAAGCTGTAGCAGTTGACACCCTAGACTGAATCAATGGACACTAAACTCTAATATTGACTTGCTGCTGTGGAATTCCACTTAAACTTGGCAGACTAAGTGGAATTCCCAGTAGAAATCTAGTCCCACCTCTAGTTACACCAGGGAGTTTTTTCGTGACTGTATCAGGGAGAGTGCTATCTTTTTCCTGCATGACTCATTCTCATTGTGTGGTAAAGGCACAGCCCAGTTGCCAGGCCCAGTCTGATGGGTCTTTTTTAAGACCCTTTCTCTGTATCACACAAGCCCCAGCAGCTGCTGGGAGCTCATCACTACTTTCTCAACAGCGAGCTTGTGGCCTAAAAAGAGAATATTTTTATTCTGAAAAAAACAAAAACAAAACAAAACAAAATATAAAAAAGGAAATCTGGCTCCATTGCAGAATAGCATGAACAACTGTGTGTGTATTAAAGAAAAAGAAACTTTCTTAATTTTACATGATAGATTTTATTCAATGTCCACCAATTCCAGAACCTCACAGAATTTTTTATTCTAGCTTCTCAAATCCACTCTGCTTCTCTCATTTCTGGGCCTTGGTATATGCTGGTTTTTTTTTTTTTTTTTTTGCCTGGTGTTTCTTTATCCTTTTCTTCACATGTTGATTGCTCCTTAGCTTAAGCAACTCCAGCTCTCCCTAACTACCTCTTCCATTAAGATCAGACCTCTTGCTTTGTGTTTCCCCAGAATCCTGGGTTTAGAGGGTCTTGGCCTGTTTGCATGTGCTTCTTCCCTTGTACTGTGAATCCCTGGCTAGTTGGTGGTGCTTTCCTGAGAGTCTGTTCAGCCAAGTGGGCAGTAAAAGGAGCCCATGTGAATAACAGGACATGTCATCTCTCAGAAGTCTGTGAATCATCTGGAAATGAGTTTGCCAAAGGTGATTATGATGTGAACAAAAACTTTAGCTGAGCATGTGCTGCAAATGGATCACAGAGATGTGAAAAGAGAACAGCTGAGGGAGCTTAGAGTCCAGACGTCTGATTACTAGCAGGTATAAGATTAAAAGTCCCCTTAATGTCTGTCTTTGGCTAGTACAACATAATTCTTTCCTTTTATAGTGATAGAAGAAGCAAGTCTTGCTTTTGGAGTCTCTACTTGCTATATAAACATGTTGTTTTTATGCCATATTTCCTTACTCTAGGCACAAGCTAGAAAGGGGTCAGGTAGTTCACCAGCTACCTGTCACATAGAAGATCTTCATGCAGAAAAGCACACTGTTGAAAAGGCCAAAAGCCTAGTTCTTAGACCTGGCCCTGTACCATCCCATCTTATGACCTTAGTCCTCTTACCTCTGCGCTAATAATATTCATTGTGTGTGTTAGGCATCTCTCATGTCTATTTCATTAACTAGAGGCCCTGTGCATGAATTTGTGCATGGGTGGGGTCCCTTGGGGTGGCCTGAAGAGATCAGGCCCCAGCTTGTGCTCGCAGCCCTGCAACCCCACCTAGCATCCTGCCTTGGACTGATGGTACCCCCTCACCTGCTCCACCATCCCACCTGTGGGATGATCAATCAGGGCTGGGTCCCCCATTTCATTCTCTCAGCACTTGGGAGCTGGGTAGTGTCCCTGCCCCATCCTGCCAAAACTGGTTGCTGTCTGCAGGACAATGGCAGGGCAATGGGGCCCCCATTCACACCTGCCTTGGCCTAGCACTGCCTAACTAACCTGCTCTACCATTCCACCATGATCCTGCTTTTATTGGAACCCATCAGGGCTGGCAGTACCTCCACTGCCGCCTGCTGCCAGCACTGTGTTGCTGACGCTCACATGTTCTGTGCCACTCCCTGGTGGTCAGTGCACATAATAGCAAGTAGTTGAACTCCCAGGTCGGTCTCCTGGTCAAACGACCGGCCGAGGTGACAATTTGCATATTAGGTTTGCGGATCTGCGCAGCCACAGGCCTCCAGTGTGTGCATCCTCTCCTCCCAGCTTGTATAGGGCTATAAAAATATCTCGAGAAGTAATTCTCTCCACTTTATAGATTATGAAGATGTAATAAAGTTACTCCATAACAAGGGTTTGTACCCATTGTCACATAAGTAGTATGAAAAGCTAGGGTTCAAACCCAAGTCCATTTGACTCTACCACTGAACCCTTAATCATGCCACCATATTTCTTTTGCTCTCTTTATCTGTTAAATGAGGTCTATTCTCGTTCTGTCATTTTCAGATGCATGAGGCCAAACAGGTCATTCATATTTTTATCTGTACTTATAGAATTCTAAAAGAGAATACACACACATGCATTTTGAGTTGGATGTTTTATTGAAAAATTATTAGGGTTAACACTTTTTTTTCCCTTTAACCACATCTAACATTTAATCTTTGCATGTGTCATCACTTTACTTGATGAAAATAGGAGGCAGCTATGTAGTTCTGGCATGTCTTAATGAAGTCCCTGGAAGAGGGACCTTTCAAATAAAAAGACAATGTATAGAGTGAAATTATTCAGAGATGATGAAAGATGATCTCCCTCCCCTGGTCTCAAAAAGGACTGCTCTGGGGTGGGGGGCAGCTCACATAGGTGCACAGAAGCCAGTGGATGGGACAGGCTGGTGGGCAGCATGCAGAGGCACGGAGCTGTCCACCCACCCAGAGTGCACTTCTCACTCACCTGGAGCGTGCTGCCCAAGGTGAAGAAGCCAGGCACCTCATTCCGGGCTGTGGGCAGCACACCCAGATGCAGAGCGGCTGGTGGGCAGCACTCGCGGAAAGCCTCTGGGTGGGGGAGGTGGGCCAGGAGAGGTTGGCCTGTACTCTCCACATGGCGGCAGTAGCAGCCATGAGTGTACCAAGCATAGCTTGTGAGGCAAGCTGAAGTAGCACCTGCAGGCCATCGGTGGTGAGGAGTGCCTGTGCCAGCCCCACCTCTGGCCCAGAAGGTGCACGTTCACAGGGACAGCCACTGTGGCAGGCCAGATTGACGTCCTCCTGGCCGCTCCACAGGCCTCCAGTGTGTGCATCCTTTCCTCCCAGCTTGGCCTGCAAACATCCCCTAGTGTGCTGTCACTCAGGCACACCTGCAATAGTCCCATACCATGGCTCACACAAGTCTCCCCCAACTCCTACCTCTCCACCACACTTCATCAACCCCAGCATGCCCCATCCCCCACAGGACGTGCATATGTCCCCTCAGGCATGCTCATGTCCTTTGGAGAGTGTCTGGGTGTTCTGGGTGATGAGGGTGGGTGTCTGTGAGATGACAGTGAGAGGGCAGAGTGGTGATGCTCTGTTCCTGCAGGGGCCAGTGCAGCCAGGAGATCACCTCCATGGAGCTAATGCAGGTACTGAGGCAGGAGCAGGTGTGGACAGACACACTGGGTGGGCGCAGGTAGCCCTCCTTGAGGTGCCTTCGGTCAGTGTTCAAGATCAGGAACCCAGAGGAGGTGTGGAGTTCCATCCTCTCAGGGAAATGGTGCAATATTTGGGACTGCAGAGTAGGAATGTGCTCTTTGGTTGCCAGCACCCATGAGTGAAGGCTGCCCTGACTGAGCCTCGCTTGCTTGGACTATAGCGCACTCCTGATGGTTAGCGGATGACGGAACATGCTTTTCCAAGTTAATGAGAAAAAACATTGATTCTCTTGCTGCCCACAAAAGTGGAAAGTGGAGTGGGGAGACATGCAGGGAGTGAGCGAGGTTCCCTCTCTGGGGGTTCTAAATCTGCCATTGGTCCCTTTTACCATTGACTAGAGTTATACAGGGTGTCCCCCCAAAATGTATACACACTTTGAAAACCTACTAATTCCAATGGGCTTAACCATTTTTGTTGTATAGTGACCTTCATGCTTAAACCCTCAACTAACATATTCCCTTTTTATTAGTACCTACTAATTCCAATGGGTTTAAGCATAGTGACTCAATTTGCATATTTCCTCCTTATTAATACCTACTAATTCCAATGGGTTTAAGCATGTTGTTAAGCATACCTACTAACAATGGAGCTGTCATCTGTTGAAAGTGTGGGCATAGCCGAAACTGGTTTGGCTCAGTGGATAGAGCATCAGCCTGTGGACTGAAAAGTCTCAGGTTTGATTCTGATCAAGGGCATGTACCTTGGTTTTGGGCACATCCCCAGTAGGGGGCATGCAGGAGGCAGATGATCAGTGTTTCTCTCTCATCGTTGTTTCTAACTATCTCTCTCCCTTCCTCTCTGTAAAAAATCGATAAAACACATTAAAAAAAAAAAGGGTGGGCACAAACTGGCAGTTGGATATTCCCTGAGAATCCTGGATTGGAGAGGATTCAGGCCAGACTGAGGGGTCCCCTTACCCCCCAGTGCATGGATTTTGTGCACTGGGCCTCTAGTATGTAATAGGAAGATATCTCTGCCTTATATTGGTAAAAATGTCACAGTATTATCAATTCTTTCATAGATAATTACCTATGTTCATATATAGAAAGATATCTGAATTTCAGTAAGAGATTGTTGAAATGGTGATGTAATTATTTTTTCTCATCCAAATTCATGACCCTCTCTGTACAATAGTGGCTGAAAGTCTGTAAACTACATTTTCTTCTTCTTTTTAGGAGGACCTCCTTTAGGTTCTTCCAATAAGAGAATCCTTGGGCACATAGATGTAGGAAGGAAGAAATAGTCTTCTTTATTTGGTACTGGCAGTGGGATCAGCCAATAGTTATATTGGCAACTCAGGGCTTGTGGACAATGGATCAGAAAAGTACAGGCTCTGGGGTGCAGACATCTTACAGTTTATCATTATATCACACCATGACCCCCTCTTCTATCCTGGCCCTCAACAATTATGAAACAGAGTTCTCTCTTAAATTCTTCTCTACTTGGAATATCTAGTTTGGCTTCTTCTTTCAGGTAGAATTGTAACAACAACAACAACAACAACAACCACACCCAATTCTGTCTCTTACCAGTTTGTTCCTTCAGTAAGTTAATGGACCTATCTATGTCTCATCAGCACAATACTTAGCTGAAAGGTTTGCTGTGAAAATCTAATGGTGCAGTATATATAAAGCATCTTGCACACAGAAAGATTTCTTCCAGGATTAGCCAGGAACTTTTGATCTAATCAACCATGTTTATGTTAGGGTGACATTTCAGAAAAAGTGGATTCATTGCCTATAATTGATATGAAAATACGACCAGCTTGAAATATCCCTTGGACATAATTAAGTAGGATAATTATTAGTTTATAAGGTCAGGTTAAAAAAATTAATGAAAATACCATTGGGAAAAGTAATGAAAACCAATATCCATGTTGTTATTTAATTATATTTGCTACTCTCAAGCATGGCTCCTTGGGCAGTTATGCTGTATTGCCTCATGATCAGCCCAGGCAAACCCAAACTCTAGTAGGATTGTTTATATATATATAAAAGCCTAAGCAACCGTTACAAGGGAACAATCAGAATGACCGGTCGACCAGTCGGTATGATGAGCACAGCCACCAGTAGACAGATGCTCAATGCAGGAGCTGCTCTATGGTAGTCAGTGTGCTCCCACAGCCAACTTTCCATGGCCAGCCAACCTCCCCTGGTCCCTCCCCCAAGCCAGCAAATTTCCTGCAGTCCTTCCCCTTTTCCTCCCCCCATTCTGGCAGGTCCCAGATGGCAGCTCCTGCCAGAAGCCAGCAGGCCCCAGCCAGTCCATTCCCAATTTGGACTTGGTGAAATGGCCCCAATAGGCCCTAATCACTGGTCAGGCCTAGGGACCCCACTTGTGTACATATTGTATTTTGTGCACCAGGACTCTAGTATATAAAAAGGATTGTCTTTTCCAGTCATCTTAGACTCGATGATCTTGTTTCATTTTAAGTATATATAAACATTATTAAGTGTCAGAGCAAATTTCCTCCACTAATCTCAGAAAAAGAGAGCATTTTATCAAACTAGTAGGAATCTATAAAGTCCCTAAACTAAATTCTTTGGATAATTCTATGGGTTTCTAAAAATATTTAGTGGACAAAGGATTTATCAGAAAGATAGTAAATTCTTAGGGGCTATATGTCCACTAAGAAGAAGGAAGTAAGAGAGCCCCTGGAGAGGTAAAAGTTACAATTAATGCATACCAGTAATATCAGAGGTAGATTGAGATGTGAGGGAGGATCAGTGGTTCTCCATTCAGAAAGACTATCTAGAATGTTCAATTTATTAAAAATGAAAGAGAAAACCTGGCCAGTGTGGCTCAGTGGTTGATAAACCAGGAGGTTTTGGTTTGATTCTTGGTCAGGGCACATGCATGGGTTGCAGGCTTGATCCCCAGTGTGGAACATGGAAAAAAAAAAAGCCTATCTGATAAAGAGGGAATATGCAGATTGACCATAATAAGATGGCTGTGCCCACAGCTGAGGCAGGGATTCTGTAACACAAGATGGCTGCACCCACACAGGAGGCCGAATTCATGTAACAAGCAATCAGCAGGGACATGAGGTTGCAGGCGCTGGTCCAGGACAGGGGACCTGAGGCTGTGCCCCCAACCTGGTGGGACTTGACAGGGGATCTCAGGCCATGCCCCCCGCCCTTGTGCTGCAACCCCGCCCAACAGGACCTGACTGGGAACCTCAGGCCACACCCACCCACCCTGGCACCAGGCTAGGGAACCTGAGGCCACGCCCCACACTCCTAGATTGGGGGATCTGAGGCTGTGCCTCCCATCATGTGGGGCTTGATGGGGGACCTCAGGCCTCTACCTGCAGGGCTTGACGGGGAACCTCAAGGCATGCCCCCACCTTGGCCAGGGCTGGGGGATCTCAGGCCACACCTCCCACAGCAACATGAGCCAGGGGACCTGAGGCCATGCACCAACCTGAGACTGCACCCCCTACGTGGTGGGACTTGACTGGGGACCTCAGGCCACACCCCCACCCCAGCACTGCGCCAGACAACTTGGTGGGGCTTGACGGGACTGGGTCCGACCAGGTCTGGATCTAGTCCAGTGGGGGTGGGACTGGCTGGGTCTGGGTCTTATGTGATTTCGAGGCACATGTGGGTGGGCATGGACTTGACTCTGGTTCCCATGGGATGCCCCAAATTCTGACAAGAGGAAGATTTTCATATACATTTTACTAATATTCTTTCATCTCTGACACTTCTATTATAGAAAAAGGGCAAATAGCAATATAAAAATATTTTCTCTAATTCCCTTTTAATGTGCATGGATTTCATGTACTGGAACACACACACACACACACACACACACACACACACACACAGTGGCCAGATTATAATGATCTCTGAATGCATAATATCTACCCATTCAGTGTGTGTGTGTGTAGTGGTGTATGAATTAGAGGCCTGGTGCATGAATTCATGCATGGTGGGGCCCAGCCAGCCTGGCCAGGTGGAGGGGACATGGACAGTTGGCCGCCCTGTCTTCTGGGGGGACAATTTGCATATTAGCCTTTTATTATACAGGATATACACTGAGTGGCTAGATTATTATTCATTCAGAGAGAGTAATCTGGCCACTTAGTGTACACACACACACAGAGAAAGGTAGTAGAGAGCTATAAAATGAAGCACTGCTCATTTGACCAGAATAAAAGAAGCTCCAAGAAATGATATGGAAATATTCTTACTCCACTGATGAAACCTTTGCTTTATAATTGGGTTGGGGACACTAGGCATCTTGGCTGACACCAATAAACATGATATACATTTAATGTGCACACCTTATGCTTACCAAGCAACACTCTGCTTTGATGTGGCTTCTCATATGATGTGCTTTGAGCAGGAGAATTGATTGTGAAAAAGTAACATCAAGAACAATAGCTAGTAATTATTGAGTACTTTGAATTTGCCCAGAGCTATTTTGTTGATTTTATTTAATCCTTACAATAATCCAGTGAGGAGGATCCTACTAATACCTCCATTTTACAGGTGATAAAACCAAGCCACAATGAGGCTTTGTAACAATACTGAAGTCTCATAGCTATATCTCAGAGTTTGTTCACAGTCGGGACAATAATATGGCCCAGTTGCTTTTCCTTCCCTCCACTTCTTTGTTTTCAGGTTTGATCTCACCAGATTTGAAATCACCAGATTTGCATGATGAAAGCTGATTTTGCTCTCTTAAAATATAGAGTACCTTTCCAGTTGGCTGCTTCAAAAACCCATTTAGTCAGTGGAATTGATGAGTGGAGGAAGCCCATACAGACTATATTTTGAAGTTCCCCTATCTGTAATTTCAAAAGCAAATTCAACAGGCATAATTTTATGTCTTAAGGTTTGCTTTTATCCACTTGACATGACCTCCTCTAATTATGTCGTCCTTTAGATGATGTCAGCTCATTAAAGGGCAACTTTCCATATTGGTAGCCAAGGTCTTGGTTTCTGTCACACTGGAGAGGCTTAACTTAGGAACAGTGATGTTCTCAGTGCATCTCTATTGTTAGAGAGGGTTAGGCTTAGAGGTTTTGAGGATAGGCAGATCTGTCACGTCAGCTCTTACCCAGTGTCCTGCATTCCTGAAGGCACACATAGCAGATGGTACCCACAGCCAAAGCCAGTCGCTGTGAGCTATTTTTGAAATAGGTAGAAAGTTGAAAATGATGTTTTTTTGGTCTGTTTTCCAGAGGTTAGAAATGATATTGTTTAAAGACCTAGTAAGCATGCCATAAATAAGGAAAAGATAATACCTTGGTTCCATGGTAATAGACCTGTCAAAAGTAATAAACCTGTTCCTAATGCTTCTGATGTGGCTTAACACCCAGATGAGGGAGTGTGAGACAGGATGGGACAAAAGGAGCAAAGGGAATGAGAGAGAAAATACCATGCACCTATGTGGCCCGAAGAAAGCATGCTGTCTTATCACATCCAGTGCTCTTGCAGTAAAACCTCTAAATTCCCAACAGGGTTTCTAAGTACAGTGGTACCTTGAGATACGAGTTTAATTCATTCTGTAACCTTGCTCATATATCAAGTTGCTCATATCTCAAAGCAAATTTCCCCATTGAAATCAATTGAAATGCCGTTAATCCGTTCCAGCCCCCAAAATGCCACCCCAGTTGTTCTTGTTATGTGTTTTTGAATAAGAAAAATGTATTTATAAATGACAAATATTGTGTAAAAACATAATAAAAGGGAATGTAAAGGAATAAACTGGTTTTATAAAGTGTATTTACCTACTCGTTACACTCTTAATGCTATACTTTATCCCTAAACTGAATGTAACTTAACTAATCTTCACTGAACTTAATTGCTACTGGTCTTTGCATTTTTGGCCGATTTAAAAAAAACACACACAAAAAACGTGTCCAACGAGGTTTGCCTCTTCCTCCCTTTCAGAATGTTTCTGAAATGGGTGAGGCAAGTTTCATTGAACAGCTCCGATGCACGACCAGTAGCAACTTTTTCGGGGTGTTTCTTTTCCACGAAGTATGACACCCTCTCCTGAATTTCTAAGATCTCCTTTATCTCACTTGTAGAGATCTCCTCCACCTCTGGCTCCTCCTTGAAACCAATTTCTTGGAGAACCTCCGCATGTTGCTGAGACTGCAACTCTTGTAACTCCTCCATGGTGAGTTCCAGAGAGTGCTCCTCGACGAGCTCATTCAAGTCTCTCTCATCCACCTCCAAGCCCATGGATTTTCCCAGAGACACTATCTCCTCCTCCACTGGCACCTCCAGTTCGAATCCTTCAAAGGTCCTTTCAGCTACGGCCTCAGGCCACAGCTTCTTCCATGCAGAGGTCAAAGTCCTCCTTGTAACACCCAGTCAGGCCTGATCAATAATTCTGAGGCATATCACGATGTTAAAGTGCTTCTTCCAGAACTCTCGAAGGGTGAGGTCTGTGTTCTCCGTCACCTCAAAGCAGCGCCGGAACAGGTGCTTGATGTACAGCTTTTTAAAATTAGAAATCACCTGCTGATCCATGGGCTGCAGGATAGGAGTGGTGTTGGGAGGTAGGTAGACAACCTTTATAAACTTGAACTCTTCGAGGAGTTTATCTTCGAGGTTCGGTGGGTGAGCAGGAGCATTGTTAAGGACGAGGAGGGCTTGCAAGGTTAGGTTGTTTTTCTGTAGATATTTCTTAACAGAAGGGCTGAAAACCAGGTTCAATTGATTAGAAAAATGGGGTTTTCCCAATGGTATATGAGCAGAGGCTTGATCTTGCAGTCGCCACTCGCATTGGCGCACAGTGCGAGAGTTAGCCTATCCTTAATGGGTTTGTGGCCTGGGATCGCCTTCTCCTCTGCTGTTATATAAGTCCTATTCGGCATCTTCTTCCTGAAAAGCCCTGTCCCGTCACAGCTGAAGACTTGCTGGGGGATATATCCTTTGGCTTCTATCAGTTTGGAAAAAGTTTTGAGGTAATCCTCAGCTGCCTTCACATCCGAACTTGCTGCCTCACCATGCCTCACGATGGAGTGAATGCCGGACCTTTTCCTGAAGTTACCAAACGAGCGGCTACTGGCTTTAAATGAGTCTTTTGATGCTTGGTCCATGGAAGTGCGCGGGGTCTGCTCCAGCAAATCACCGTAAATCGCTCGCGCCTTCTCGCATATGATGCCCTGTGTTAATGTATCTCCTTTAAGCTGCTTCTCCATCACCCACACCATCAATAGATTCTCCATCTTTTCATGGAGAGAGCTACGGAGCTTAGAAATTATTGTAACGCCTTTAGCTGGTGTTATACCCTTTATGGACTCCTTCTGTTTAAGCACAGTGCATATCGTTGAAGTACTACACCCGTATTGCCTCGCCAAGTCAGCCACTCACACACCTTGCTCATATTTTTCTATGATTTCACACTTTTATTCAATAGACATCATCCTCTTCTGAGCACTGACCTTTCCACTCGCTTTCTTCGGACCCATGGTTATAAAAAGAAATGTGATAAAGTATGTAAATGCACAAAAGATGCTTTGACAACGAGGTAAACAAGCACACTGACTGAGGCGTGGGAAACTATGAGACGCTCGAGTCGTGGTAAACTGGTGGGTCCTGTGAAGGCGGCGATCCGCGCTAGTACTCGTATCTCAAATGTTGCTGGTATTTCAAAGCAAAAAATCGCTCGTATCTCAAAAATCTCGTATGTTAGGGCACTCGTATCTCGAGGTACCACTGTACACTTACATCAAATCAGCTTCTATTTAGTAGAATTCTGTGGCCTCCAAATGACCCAAAGAGGGCCTTTCATGTTCATAGTTGTAGGATTTTATCCCTGCATAAATGTTTCAGATCATTTTCCCACACAGGGCAAGATGCACACTTCTGAGAATTGGAATCAATCTTCAGACAATTCGAGTCTTTTGTCTCTGTTACCACTCAGACATATTTTTAATGTCAGCCTGCATTTCAATCTCCTCTCGTACCTCAAAGTCAGAGACAATGAACAGAGCAATGAGATGTTTTATTTGAGGGGTGCTGTAACTCTGTCATTTTGTAATAGCATATACTCATTTCAGACAAGTACATCATATTTTTGGAGGTTTTATTGTTTTACTCTTTATTAGCTTGCTTGCTTGTTTATTTATTTTTCTAAATGAAATTAAAACCAAGGTTAGTCTGGAAATGACTATTGGCTTAGGTCTTGGAGGCAATGGGCACCTGGCAAGGAAGGTTAATTGGAAGGGAGCAAGTATAGGCCAGTTTGCAATTAGGAAGGCAATGTGGAGAATAATTAGGGAAATAAATGAGGAAGTCCATCTGCAATATGTGATTGTCAGTATGGGTGCAGCCTCAGCAAATGTTGGTTGTCTCACAGCTTTTGTGAGTCTGGAATTCAGGAGCAACTTAGTTGGGTAGTTCTAGCATGGGATCTCTCAAGTCAAGTTGTTGGCTAGGGCTTGCATTCTCTGGGCTTGACAGGTTGGAAGTTCCTCTGCTAAGCTCATCATGTGGCTTTTGGCAAAGATCTACCATGTGGACTGGCTATGCATGACATTTCTTCCACAGAGCAAGTGATGAGAGAGAGTAGGAGGGGAGAGGAGGGAAAATGAATGAGAATGAGAATATACAATTGGAAACTGTAGTCTTTTTATAACCTAATCCTGAAAGTAGCATACTATCACTTCTACTCTATTTTCTTTGTAATATTCCAGTCACTAAGTCCAGCCTGCATTCGGGAAGAGGGGAGGTAAGCTTCATTTTTCTTGAAAGCAGGAGTATCAAAACATTTGTGGATATATTTTGAAGGCCAAGCCAGTGCCCATATTTAAAATAAACTGCAAAACTGTGAGGAGGAAATGCTTAGAAGGCTCCAAATGATGAAAAGGAAAGACCACCTGGGTTGTTCTATGCCAGTGGTTGGCAAACTGCGGCGGCTCGCAAGCCACATGTGGCTCTTTGGCTCCTTGAGTATGGCTCTTCCACAAAATACCACAGCCTGGATGAGTCTATTTTGAAGAAGTGGTGTTATAAGAAGTTTTAAGTTTAAAAAATTTGGCTCTCAAAAGAAATTTCAATTGTACTGTTGATATTTGGCTCTGTTGATTAATGAGTTTGCCAACCACTATCCTATGCCATTACTTACTAATAAAGTGCCTTCCTAGAATTCTTGAATAGTATTGGTCTTTCTATTTTTGACTGTCCTTTGAAATGTAAAATACTAGGTGCTTATTTTTCACTAATTTAGCTCTAAAAGTTTACTTCTTTATTGCGGGGGCGGGGGGGGAATTAATCATTTTCAAGGAACTTACGTGCCAAAATGGGCCATCATATGTATTAATACTGTTTCTTTTAAAGGCTTCAATTGTTTATTATACTGTTTTCCCTTAAAGGCTCCAATTTACCAAAAACTGTACTTTAATAACTAGTCCTACTGTGTCCCTCTACCTGTGGCCTCTTTTTTAATTTTAATTTTTATACATAGCCACATTTCCTGCAATCCTTTGTGGATTAAAAAACCTTTGTGGGTAGAAACATCCACATTGGGATTCATGTGAGAGCATTGAAAGTGTCATGTGAATGCAGTAGGAAGTCTGACAGGCATTGAACATTTTTTAGAAATTAGAAATTCTACCATTTGTTTCAACATTTCTGCATGGATGTTGCAATTTGTCTTTGAATAGAACCTTCTGAAATTTTTATTTTTGATGTCATGCAGATGTAGGGCATTTAATACCCCACCTTCCATTTTTCTTGTGAAAGTACCACATGAACCAAAAAATAAAATGGAAATGTGGTAGACTGAGATTGTGTTCTGAGAAGGCAGCTGGCAATGCTGGCAGTGTGTCCTGTTCTCAAAGAGGTGGAATCTGTTTCTTTTTTCTCTTACCTCTGAATTTGGCCTACCAGTGCTATTTTTAGAAATTACATGAGTTTTCTCACTCCAGCTTTGGCTCACAGAAGGGTAACTTGAACCAGATAGGGCAATTAATCTCTTTTTGATGAGAAAAGAGGATTGAAATCAGATTTGGACAGGGTAAAATGACCACTGGGTGCATCTCATGCTGTTAGTTAATCTAGTAAAGGCCAGATGTTGCTACATTTACTGTTGACTATTATGACTTTCTTTTCTTTGATGTGGTTGTGGG
This sequence comes from Lasiurus cinereus, assembly GCA_011751065.1. Lineage (NCBI taxonomy): Eukaryota > Metazoa > Chordata > Mammalia > Chiroptera > Vespertilionidae > Lasiurus > Lasiurus cinereus. The sequence goes on along the minus strand of JAAGEH010000293.1, from coordinate 3,729,653 downwards.
TTTCCTTCTGAGGAAAATGAGGCTTCCATTGTCACATGAGAAGTTAATTCTAGAGCAGGAAGGATGTGGTATTAGATGGGAGTTTTGGAAGGACTTCTCCCTTAATTTGGAGCCAAAAGTGAAGAGGATGTTGGGAAGATCATTGACATGAAGATGCTTGGAGCATCCATCTGAGGGCTATGAGTTTGGCCTGCCATCTGGGACAGGTTAAAAGATAGATAAGGACTGGCTGCCAGAGGCACACTGAGTGAGATAGAGCCTATGATCTTTAGAATGGTCAGCTCTAGGAGAATGTAGTTACTTTCCAGAAGAAGTTATGCTCCTATGAACCTGTTCTATCTTGTCAACATCACAGTTGTGGTCTGGGAGTTAGAAATTACTAAACCCTCTCTCTGAATTTGGTATGATATGACTATCAGCAGAGACTAGGAAGAAAAGGCAGCTATGACTGACAAGACCAGCAGGTTACAGAGGAAGAGTCTGGAGAAATTGCTGGGAATTGGCTAGAAGAATTCATATAAATGAAACTTGTGATATAATAATTTGAATAACAAAAATGGTAACTTTGCTTTGCAACCACAAGCTGGTGAGAATGTGAAGATGATGGTTTCTATGGGATCCCCACAGACCTTAGCAATACATGGTTTCAATTTATATAAACTAAAATTAGACTAGTGTGTGAGAGTCATGCCAAGGTTCTGGAATGGAAAACATAGGCAGGATTCGGGACCAGAAAGACAAAGACTGAGAGGGGTGGAAACCAATGTGTGTAGGGTTAAACCTATGCAAGTGTAGATGAGGGAAAACAAACTTTTCCCCTTAAACTTCCACATTCTGGAGGGTAGCTCTCTGTTTCTCTGCTTTACTGCAGATGATCATTCATGGGATGGGAAAACTGTAGTGCTAATCACCAGGCTTTTAAAACAGAAAAGAGAACCCAGCAAGCAGGGAGGCATTCTTTAAGTGGGATTTTGTGGAAAATTTTAAGAGCTGGTTGATGTGATTGTAGGAATATGGTTATAAAATTTTTATCTTTTTAGAGACTTTGATGTGAGGAACCAGTAAGAAAATAGGAATAGGAGAAACCAAGATAGCAGCATAGGCGAACACCTAAACTGCTGCCTTGCACACCAATTTGAAAACTGCATCTAAAAGACAAAAAGGACATCATCCAGAACCACAGGAAAGCTGGCTGAGTGGAAATTGTACAGCTAGAAGGAAAAAGGAGGGGCACAGGGAGACTCAGAGGAGCTGCAAAAAGCTGAGGTACGGAGACATGTGCACGAAGAGGATGGGTGGCTGAGTGTCTGGCTGGCGTTCTCTAGTGGGAGGGAGATGGAAACTCCCAACTGCAGTGAACCCCTGTTCTGACTGCACTGAACCCCAGTTCTACGTGAGACCCAGGGGTCCCAGAGTCATATGGGGAGGAGTCTGAACTGTTGGGAAAAGAGAGGAACACAAAGAAACTAAGGGGAGCCATGAAAGGCAGAGGTCTGGAAGTACGCGCAGAGAGTACTGACTGCTGAGTGTGCTTCTGGCTTTCTATAGTGGGAGGAAGACAGAACTTCCCAACTGTGCTGAACTCCAATTCCAAATGTACTGAACCCCAGTTTTGGGTGAGACCCTGGGGATCCAGACTCATATGGGGAGAGTCTGGACTGTCGGGAAAAGAGGAGCTGCGAAAGCAGAGGTCTGGAGGCACACACACAAGTGCCTACAGAGAGGACTGCAGTGATTACCAAAGGACACTAGGACCCAGGCGCCTCATAGGCCAGAACTGACAGGAAGCCAAGGCTGTCTGCTCAGCCCTGAGACTCCGTCCCATCCAAGCCGAGCACAGAGGCTTTTGCAATCTTGCAAGCTTTGCCTCATAAGGCTGTCTCAAGCACAGAAGTTCTCCCAGGGTGATCCTCACTGCCCATTGGCCTGGAGGTCAATTTCTTCCAGTGATACCAACAATAATCGAGACTTAACTACAACAAGGCTGTGCACACAGTCCACCAAGGGGTGCACCAAGATTGTCCACCTCAGATAACTGGGGAGGCTGAGCCACTGGGTCCTATAGGACACCTAGCAGACAAAGCTACTCTACCAACTTAGGGAAGCAGCAAAAATGCAGAGACAAAGAAACAAATCACAAATGAAAGAAATGGAGGAAAATAAATGATTGGATATAGAGTTCAAAACCACAGTTACAAGATTTTTCAAGAATTTTCTAGAAAAGGCCGATAAATTTAGCGAGACCCAAGAGGAGATGAAAACGGACCGACTAGAAATTAAACATACACTGACTGAAATAAAAAATATACAGTGACCTAACAGCAGACTTGAGGATCACAAGAATCAAATCAAAGATTTGAAATACAAAGAAGCAAAAAACATTCAAGTGGAAAAGCAGAAAGAAAAAGGAATCCAAAAATTTGAAGATAGTGTAAGGAGTCTCTGAGCCTCTGGGACAACTTTAGATGTACCAGCATCAGAATTATGGGGGTGCCAGAAGAAGAGAGAGAGCAAGATACTGAAAACCTATTTGAAGAAATAATGACTGAAAACTTCCCCACCTGGTGAAAGAAATAGATTTACAAGTCCAGGAAGCGCACAGAACTCCAAACAAAAGGAATCCAAAGAGGACCACACCAAGACACATCATCATTAAAATGCCAAGAGCAAAAGACAAAGAGAGAATATTAAAAGCAGCAAGAGAAAAAACAGTTAATTACCTACAAGGGAGCACCCATAGGATTGTCAGCTGATTTCTCAACAAAAACAATGCAAGCCAAAAGGGAGTGGCAAGAAATATTCAAAGTAATGAATAGCAAGTACCTACAACCAAGATTATCTAGCAGCAAAGCTATCATTCAGAAATGAAGGGCAGATAAAGAGCTTCTCAGATAAGAAAAAGCTAAAGGATTTCATCAACACCAAACCAGTAATATATGAAATGCTGAAAGGTACTCTTTAAGACAGTGGTTATCAAACTTTTTATGCTGTTCCTCATGTTGTGGTGACCCCCAACCATAAAATTATTTTTGGTGGTACTTCATAACTATAATTTTGCTACTATTAATGAATCATAATGTAAATATCTGTGTTTTCCCATGGTCTTAGGCTCTACAGCAGCGGTTCTCAACCTGTGGGTTGCCTAAGATTCATAACAGTAGCAAAATTATAGTTATGAAGTAGCAATGAAAATAATTTTATGGTTGGGGGTCATCACAACATGAGGAACTGTATTAAAGGATTGCGGCATTAGAAAGGTTGAGGACCACTGCTTTAAAAAGAGGAAGAAGAAAAAGGTAAAGATAAAAATTATGAACAACAAATACATATTTATCAACAAGTGAATCTAAAAATCAAGTGAATTAAAAATCTGATGAACAGAATAAACTGGTGATTATAATAGAATTAGGGGCAAAGAAAAGGATTGGATTGACAATTCTCAGGGGGAAAAGGATGTGGGCGTGCGAGAAGAGACTGGACAAAAATTGTACACCTATGGATGAGGACAGTGGGGGGAGGCAAGGGCAGAAAGTTGTGTGGGAACCAGGTGGAGGGGAGCTATGGGAGGAAAAAAGGAACAATTGTAATAATCTGAACAATAAAGATTTATTAAATTAAAAAAAAAGATGCTGGAGATGGATAGTGATAGTGATTGTACAACATTATTAGTATACTTAATGCCACCAAGTTGCACACTTAAAAATGGTTTAAATGGTCATTTTATGTGATATATATTTTACCACAGTAAAATCTGAAAACATATTTTAAAAAAGAAAATAGAAATAGTGGGTTTCTAAACTTAATCACTGAATTTAGAGCCTTGAGGTGAGACTCCAGTTCTCTGTGATCTGGAGGAGGGCCCAGCCTGAAACTGTTCCCCTGCCACCTCAGTTTCCCCCTAGTGGAAGGAGAGGTCAGTCAGGCTTAGCTAATCTGTGTTCCTTTCCAGCTGTGGTGCTCTAGGCCTCTGCAATGGAGCTACCACTTACTGTATGCTTGGTCTCTGAAATTCAGATGCTTAGAGTGTGATCAAGTGAAAAGACCTCCTCTGGCAGCCTGCATACCTGAGGGCCCTTTGTCTCCCTGCAGCGCCCCCTATTGTTTGTTACACCACACTTAGGCATCTTCCCAAGTCACTTGCAAGAAACCAGGAACCTAAAGTGTCAGAAATTTAAAAAAATAAATAAATAAAAATGAAATGCCAGAAATTCATCTTGAGTGTGTCAGGATTAATGGGTCATTTCCCTCTACCTGATTTTGCATACCAAATAGCCGTACTCAAATGCTGGTTATTCCAAAGAAAATGGGAAAGGGACATAAAGCATCAGTGTTATGCATGATTTTAAACCCAAAGCAGGGACAGGGCCAACTGGAAAGCTCAAAAAATATGGGAGATACAGAACATCTTTCTCTAGAAACAGTTATTTTATTGTTAGCTTTAAATTAAAAACATGTTCTAAGCAGTCCTTGGCTCTCAGCAGCCAGTGTTGGTATCACCTTGTGGTTTACAAGCAGCTGATGTGTGATTCTGGTTATAACAGTTATCTGTAATTGAAATCACCATAAAACAAATTCACCCCCTTCCTCCCCACCACACACTGGCTGAGACAGTAATCAACATCAGGAATGCTGTGTGTACAGCATTCAGGACCCATAAAATATGCAAGATTAATTTGCTGAACTTCATTCAGGCTTCCAATAGCATTGTCACCTGGGACCAGAGATGCAGCAAATTAATTCTGAACCTCTACCGATTTCAAAACATCAAGAGTAGCCTCCTTTGTACAGCTGTCTTTTGCAGTGCTCTCTGCTTTTACAGATACTTTCTGGAAAAATCATATGTCTGGAATATAAAATTTTGTTTGGCCACCCATTACCCCTCTTGGTTCCCAAGACTTCTTCCATCCTTCTCATCTCAATGATCCTCATTTCCTGCTTCAGGTCCCTAAGCTACAAATTCAGAAAAATAGAAAATCCTGGCTTTGGTCAGCACATTGGAAATCTTACTTAACTATCAAATTAAGGAAGAAGTAATGCCCGATGGTAAAGTATTAATTAGTATTTGAATCAGGAAGGGGGTCTAGTTCTGGCTCTGACGCTAATTGTCATACCTCCTTGGACAAATTGTCTTTTAAATTTTAGTTTCACTTTAAAAAGAGAGCTTTGAGCCGAAACCAGTTTGGCTCAGTGGATAGATCATCGGTCTGTGGACTAAAAGGTCCAAGGTTCGATTCCAGTCAAGGGCATGTACCTTGGTTGCGGGCACACCTCCAGTAGGGGGTGTGCAAGAGGCAGCTGATCGATGTCTCTCTCTCATCAATGTTTCTAACTCTCTATCCCTTTCCCTTCCTCTCTGTAAAAAATCAATAAAATATATTAAAAAATAAAAAAATAAAAAGATAGCTTTGAAATCGTTAAAATTACTTCTAGTTCTTTTATACTTTTATTTTACAAGGAAGACTTGTTACATGCTTCTAAGTTTCAACTTCATTCAGTCTGATTTGTTATTTTCCTTCCACCAATGTTCTATATAGTAACAATATTGTTGATGTTTCTCTCTCCCCTTTGTTTATTCTCTGTTCTCTTTGCAATTGTATATCATACTTCTTTTATTCCATAACTATTATTTTAGTAAAGTTTTGGGTAGAGATAGCCATCAATGTACTTAGTCTACTATGTTTATCTTTTTTTTTTATTGTCTAAAATTTTACATGTGTTTCCTTTTTCCTGCGATTGACCCCTCTGCCCCCCAGCCATTCCCACCCTGGGCAAACCCTCATATCCCCAATGCCTATGCCCATTGGTTATGCTAATATGCACGCATACAAGTCCTTTTGGTTGCTCTCTAACACCCCCTCCCCCGCTATCATTTGTCTCTGGATCTATTCTTGTTCATCAAATTATGTTGATCATTAGATCTGTTTTTGTTCATCAGTTTATGTTGTTCATTCCATAAATGAGTGAGATCGTGTGGTATTTATATTTCTCCAATTGGCTTATTTCGCTTAGCATAATGCTCTCCATGTCCATCCATGCTGTTGCAAATAGTAAGGATTACTTCTTTTTACTGCAGCATAGTATTTCATTGTATACATGTACCACAGTTTTTTTTTAAATTTTTATTAATTTTTTATACATATCTCCCCATTGCCCCCCCTCTCCCTCCCAGTGTACCACAGTTTTTAATCCACTCATCTGATGATGGGCACTTAGGCTGTTTCCAAATCTTAGCTATGGTAAATTGTGCTGCTGTGAACATAGGGGTGCATATATCATTTCTGATTGGTGTTTCTGGGTTCTTGGGATATATTCCTAGAAGTGGGATTTCTGGGTTAAATGACAGTTCCATTTTTAACTTTTTGAGGTAACTCCATACTATCTTCCAAAATGACTGCACCAGTCTGCATTCCCACCAGCAGTGCACAAGGGTTCCTTTTGCTCCACATCCTCACCAGCTCATTTATTGATTTGTTGATGAGAGCCATTCTGACAGGTGTGAGATGGTACCTCTATGTTGTTTTGATTTACTTCTCTCATATGATTAATGACTTTGAGCATATTTTCATATGTCCCTGGGCCTTCTGTATGTCCTCTTTTGAAAAGTATCTATTTAGGTCTTTTGCCCATTTTTTGATTGGATCGTTTATCTTCCTTTCATTAAGTTGTATGAGTTCCCTGTAAATTTTGGAGGTTAAACTGTTATCTGAAAGAGCATTGGCAAATATGTTCTCCCATGCAGTGAACTTTCTTGTCATTTTGTTGATGTTTTCTTTTGCTGTGCAGAAGCTTTTTATTTTGGTCTAGTCCCATTTGTTTATTTTCCCTTTAGTTTCCCTTGCCCTAGGAACTGTGTCAGTAAAGATATTGCTATGACATATGTCTGCTATTTTGCTGCCTTTGTTGGAGTCTTGTAGGATTTTATGGTTTCCCATCTTACATTTAAGTCCTTTAGTCATTTTGAGTTTGTTTTTATGTATGGTGATCTAGTTTCATTACTATGTTTATCTTGAAGTCTCCATGGCATTTCATATTCTGAATAATATGATGCTGTTATGATCTTATCTATACTAATAAATTGGTAATATGCTAATTAGACTGGGTGTCTTCTGGACGACCTTCCAGACACCCTTCCTGACAAAGCTGGGCCTGGGCAAAGCCACCCGGGGTCCTGGGATCCTGCGGCTGGCCCCGGAGAAGCTGCCCCCGTCCCAGGCGCTTGCAGTCAGGAGAAGCTGGCCTGGGTCCCAGTTGCCTGTGGCTTGCAGGGGAAGGGAAGCCTGGGTCTGAGTGCCTATAGCCAGTTGGATGAGGGAAGCCTGGATTCCAGATGCAGAGGCTGAGGCAAAGGCTGTTAGGGATGATCAGGCCAGCAAGGGAACAGTTAGAGGTGATCATGGAGGCAGGAGAGCAGTTAGGGGTGATCAGACAGACAGACAGAGGTGGTTAGGGGCAATCAGTCAGACAGGTGAGCAGTTAGGAGCCAGCAGTCCTGGGTTGCGAGAGGTATGTCCTGGATTGGAGAGGGTGCAGGCTGGCCTGAGGGACCTCCTCCACCCCCCCCACGCACCAGGCCTCTAGTCTATAATAATAAAAGAGTAATATGCTAATTGGACCAGGTGTCCTTCCGGATGACTTTCTGGACGAAGTAAGGGTTGCAAGGGAAGCCTGGGCCCCGGGTGCCGGAGGGAAGCCAGTTCTGGCAGCCAGGGGAAAGAAGGCCTACTCTTGCACAAATTTTGTGCATTGGACCTTTACAGAGTTATTACAGATGAGGAAAAGGAGGCCTAAAGAGGTTAAGAAAATTGCCCAGAGCCACACAGTTAGGAACAGCAGAGAAATTTGAACCCAAGGTTGCCTTTTAATAAAACCCATGGATTCTTTTGCAATTACTAGTTAGTTTGACTCATAGGACAGAGTGTTGGCCTACATACTAAAGGGTCCCAGGTTATTCTGGTCAAGGGCACATATCTTGGTTGCAGGCTCCTCCCTAGCCTGGACCCTGGTAGGGGCATGCACAGGAGGCAACCAATCGATGTTTCTCTCTGTCTTTCTCTCTTCCACTCTCTCTAAAAACCACATTCTTTTTTATTATTCTTTCTTAAATTTGTATTTCTATTGATGTACATAAGTATTCACATGCAAGTTGTAAGGAATAATACAGGAAGATCCCATGTACCCTTTTACTCATCAGTTTTCTCTGATGCACTTAATTATTAATTTATTTATGTATTTAGTACTTAACTATACATTAATGCATTTTCACTGCCATAGGTTCAAATAATTCTGAAGTAAATAGAACAAAGCATGACGATCATTTTGAACCCTAATCTTTGGGACTCTAGCCTCATCTGAGCCCTACTCCAGTTTGTTGTTACTCCGTCCTCCTTTAAGCTTTTTTCTAATCTTGTTGTAATGGTCAAGGTCATTCAGGAAAAATGGATTTTGGGATTTCTCGCTGACTCATATCTTCAGTCCTGTGTGGGACTCCTTTTTGATGGTGATTATAGGTGACATCAGCAATACTCACCTCAGCTTTTCCTCTAATTGTATGACATCCCAATTCTTTTTTTCCTTGCTTCTTTCTATATTCTATAATATAGATATGTAATATCTATTCGATACTTTGTAGCGTTAGGTATATACTTAATAGTACTTAAGTGTCCTATACTTAGAAAACATCATTTTTATTTATCTCACTTATAGCAACTCTGTGAAGAAGGCATCATTATTCATTTCATTTTACAGGTGAGGATATAAGGTACAGAAAGCTTAGGTAACTTGCACAATGTCAGACAGCTAGTAAATAATGGAGACAGGACTCAGATCCATCAGTCTGGCTCCAGAGTCTAAACTCTTTATGAGTTATGCGACTCATTAGTTGTTGGATAGTTAACCTGTTTTACTTTCCTTTCCTAATATTTACATCTTCCCCCATACATTAAATCCTTTTTTGTAGGCTGTAAACTTGTCTAATGTCAGATATTTTAAGACACACACCATACACATTCTTTTGTCTTTGTGCCCTTGCATCAAAGTACCACTCCACCTTTTTCCTGCGCTTGTTCATATCAAACCTTCAGGGGTTCTCCTGTAACTGCTGGCTCCATGTCCTCATCTAATTTACACTTGAATTTAACTGCATTTAGAGCTTCTGTCCCAATCATTCCATGGAAACTGCTCCTGTATTATCACACAGTCATTTCCTCTTATCTCTCCATGATTGATATGATTAAGTATATTAATGCATTTCTAATATGGAACCGGTTTGGCACTGACATCAGTTTTCATTCTTTAAACTTTGTGCTAGATTCAGTTAGCTAATATTTTATTTATGTTTTTGATTAGTGTCAGATGGATGGACTATTTCCTTAAAACAGAGGAAAAAAAGGAAGTTCTTTCCAGTCCATTTAATTTTCTTGTTAATTTAAAGGGGTCAGTTTCTTTGTATAAATAGCTTTACTCTCTATATTGTTCATATCCCTTCCCATGGGACATCTTTAATTTACCAATAAAGGTAAATAAATATGTTTCTAATAATCACTGAGTATTCACATAAGGCAATATCTTCATATTGGACTATGAGTTAGGAAAATGAAAATAATCTGATTGGATTATTATTTAAGTCAGTTACACAAGGTTATTATTTAAGTCCCCACAAAATGCAGATTGTTAGTAAGAACATTCTCTCTTGAGAAAAGCTTAAGAGTAATAATAATGATGATGATAAAAAGTTTTGATTTTTTTTTTTAAAGAGAGATAGTGGTATAGTATTTTAAGGATTTATGCCTAGTCATTGGTCCAAGCATATTGAGTGTTATATTTACTAGGATGCAAAGTCTATGAGGGTAGGATTGTAGGTGTTGTAATGATTGCTATTGCATTCACAACTCTTGGAGGTAGGTGCTGCTATTATCCCTATTTTACAGATGAGGAAATTGAGGCACCAACATGTAAAATAATTTTCTCAGGCTCATGCAGAAAGATTCTAGAGCAGATTGTTGGTTTTTCCTTCTAAAGATTGAACTTAGTGTTTGCCAGATACCATCAGGCCCCCTTTCCCTGCACTCATTAAACCCCCACTATTCCAGCCAAGCAGAGTGACTTGTGGTTTGCAGTTTGAGCCATCCATGTCCCACATTTTTGTATATGCTGCTTCCCCTCTCTGGAATGTTTTGAACCCTGCTTACTTGACTCACTTCTACTTGCCCTTTGAAATTTATTCAAGTATCATCTCTTCTTTCTTCCATTCAGTATACCTCTCCCATCTACCTGGAGTTTATTGCTTTTGTGGCCTTAGCACATTAGAGATCCTCCAGGTTCTCGTCTGTCTCCTGATCTTCCTTGAGACCAGTGCCCTCCAAGATCTCTCAAAATAGCTATGTTGGATGAGTAAAGGATGAGATTCTCCTAGTGGTTCTCTCTCCAGCCTGAGCTTGACCTGATGATGGGCAGAGGTCAGGTAAGCTCTAACTCCCCCCATCTTCTCCTACTTTCCAAAGTGTTGACAAGCTTGGCTTATGGGCTCATAGTCACGCAGCTTTTGACCCTCTGGCCATTCTCTGTCTCTCCAGGGAAACACTTATTATTCCGAAAAGTAATACATAGTCCTTTAAAAGAAAATTACATTTTTAGTTCACTTATTGAAGATTAGCAAATCATATAACTCATTGAATAGGAGGCTGAAAACAGCTATAACAAAATCAAACTGAGGTGAGAGCCACTCAAATTTGAGGGTCCACAGACCCAAGAAAGTACATGATTGCCGGAAAATTTATTTGAATTTTCTGACTAGTTCTTAAATAGAAGGCACATCCAAATAATATTTTTCTCTGAATGTGATAAATATTATGGCATTCAACTTGGTCAGAATAATCCAGCTCATCAATATCTTCAGAGGCTGCATAACTGACCAGGAGACTTTTTATCTTTTAAAAACAAACATTTATTTCTGTGGAGAAATAAATGGGAGAAATCCAGAAAAATGCATCCTGTGGTTAGCTCCAGAGATAAAACATTTCTAAGAAGATTTTTATCTAGCCTATGGCAAGGATAGAAAAGAAAAAGCCTTATTTGTATATAAAAATATAATAGATATTTAGTAAAATAGTAAGAGTTCAATAATATATATTGAATGAATGAGTGACTGACTGCATCCACTCCTCCAAAACTTCTCACTGTAATGGCCCCTATATGTATTGGTATTTTGCATATAATTCTTCCTGAGTCCTACCCATTCTCTAAGCCGAGCTACAGTGCCACCATCTCCATGACATATAGGAAGTGTGTGAGTAGAGAAGATGGACTATCTAACTCTGGTTTGAGTTATCAGAAAGGCTCTATGGAGAAGACAGAAGAGCAAGAAGACTAGGAAGGTCACATCTGCAGGTGAAGAGGCTCAGGTGAGGAAAAAGACACTCTTGTTGACCTCCTCCTAGAATCCAAGAGGTCAAAGCATCAGGGGCAATGATTTATCTCTCACAGGTCCCTGAGAACAGAAAGCTTTCTTGCTCATACATGCCAGCATATTAGGGCATCAGAGTCTTTTAGCTGAAAATCTTTCCCATCCTGAGTGCCAGGAGCATCCACCAGATTTCTGCCTTAGTCTGCCCACAGATCCCAGCCTGACTTACCTTCCAGGCTGGTATGTGCCTGGTATGCCTTCAAAGAGAAGTGATAAGAGCCGTTGAACTATCTTCTATAGTCCCTTTGTGATCCCCCAGGACTCCTCCTCTGGTGGCCTTTGTAGTACAGTAGAAGCCCAATACATGAAATTCATGTATAGTTCCTGCACCCTCTCCAATCTTGGACCCCTTGGGGGATGTCCAATGGCTGGTTTAGGCTCAATCCAGGACCACTGGCTCCTAACTGCTTGCCTGCCTGCTTGCCTGATCACCCCTAACCACCTCTGGTTGCTGGCTTGATGCCCCTAACTGCCCTCCCATGCCAGCCTGAATACCTTTAACTGCCCTTCTGTGCTGGCCTGATCACCCCTAACTGCCCTCCTCTGCTGCCCTGATCACTTCTAACTGCTCTCTCCTGTTGGCCTGATCAACCCTAACCACCTCTACCTCAGCCCCTGCCACCGTGGTTTTGTCTGGAAGGTCATCTGGAAGATGTCCAAAATAATCAGCATATTGCCTTTTTATTAGTATAGATAGTTCAGGCCTGGCACATTGAGGGCCTGAGTAATTAATTATTTCTTGGATTAGATGAGTACAGGAATTTTGGAGGTGGAGTCATTATCACACTCCCCTTATAACTAATCCTGGATTGTTTCTTCATTCTCAGGACTCTTGCTGGTGAGGCAGTTTGGACCATTTTCATCCCCACTAAATATTCAGACAGTATGTGCCCAGTTTGTTGTAACTGTTTTCCTGAGTAGTTAAACATGGCCTGACATAAGATAGCTACTTGTCTAAGCTACCATCACACACTACACAGAATGGCTTGCTCTGCAATCAGATAACATTAGGATACAAAGAGTGATCTGGTCCCAAATATGTGGGAGACAGATGAATGACAAGTACACAGGAATTGCAGTTAACTGTGAAGACAAAGTGGCATACTCAAAAACAAAGAGTTTCCTATCCAACATGTTGTAGAACTATTACTGTATAGAGACTCCTGCCAGATATGTTAGTAGAAAAGGGCAATTTCAATGAGCTGATGCTCAGAGGCATGGGTAGTGCTTTCTTTACAGTCATAAGAAAGCACTGAAGAGACTTTGCTTATGACCCAGCATATGACCCATGTGCACTTGAGAAGAATGTATATTCTGTGGCTTTAGGGTGAAATGTTCTGAAGATGTCAATTAATTGCATCTGGTCTAGTGAGTCATTTAGGATTGATGTTTCTTTGCTGATTTTTTTTGTTTAGAGGATTTGTCCAATGGTGATAGTGAAGTATTAAAGTCTCCTATTATGATTGTATTACTGTCAATCTCTCCCTTGATATCCTCCAGCAGTTTTTTATTTATTTATTTATTTTAATGTATTTGGGTGCTCCTGTATTGGGAGCCTATATGTTTATCAGAGTTATTTCTTCTTGTTGGATTGCTCCCTTTAGTATTATGAAATGGCCTTCCTTATCTCTTGTTATGTCCTTCACTTTGAGATCTAATTTGTCAGATATAAGTATTGCTACCCTAGCTTTTTTTTTCATTTCCATTTGCCTGAAAAACTGTTTTCTATCCCCTCACCCTCAGTCTGTTTGCATCTTTTTTTTTTTCTGAGGTGGGTTTCTTGTAGAGAGCAGATATATAGGTCATGTTTTCTTATCCAATCCATTACCCTATGTCTTTTGATTGGAGCATTTAATTCATTTACATTTAAAGTTATTAATGATAGGTACTTATTTGTCACTATTTTTATTCTTTACCCCTGTGTTCCTTCTTTGTTTACTATATCTTTATTTTTATAGCAGACCCTTTAGCATTTCTTGCATGCTGGTTTGGTGGTAATAAATTCCCTTAGTCCTTTTTTTTTTGTCTGTGAAGCTCCTGATTTTACCTTCAATTTTGATTGATAGTTTGCTCTGAACAGCATTCTTGGATTCAGACCCTTCCTTTGCATGGCTTTGTATATTTAATTTCATTCCCTTCTGGCCTGATGAGTTTCTGTTGAGAAATCAGTCACTAGTCTGATGGGGGTTCCTTTGTAGGTAACTTTCTAACTCTCTCTGGTTGCTTTTAAGATTCTTACTTTGTCGTTGGTGTTTGCCAATTTAATTATAATGTGCCTTGGTTTCAATCTTTTGAGGTTCATTTTGCTTGGGACTCTGTGAGCTTCTTGGATTTGTGTAGGTTTTTTCCTTCCCTATATCAGGGAAGTTTTCTGTCATTATTTCTTCAAACAGGTCTCCTATTCCTTGCTCACTTTCCTTTCCTTCTGGAACCCCTATTATGTGGATGTTGTTTTGTGTTTTCCCAGAGTTCCCTTAGGTTCTCCTCTAGCCTTTTAATTTTTTTTTTCCTAGAAGCTGCTCTACTTGGGTATTTTTTCCGACCTTGTCTTCTAGCTCAGTGATGCGGTCCTCTGCTTCTTCTAGTCTACTTTTGATGCTTCCTATTGAGTTCTTTAAAGCAGCGATGTCATTTTTCATTTCTTCTTGGTTCTTCTTCATTTCCTCTTGGTTCTTACTCATTGTCGAATTTGTTTTCCATTCTTTTCAGCCACCTTATGCCCATTTCTCTGAATTCTTTCTCTGTCAGGTTGTTTGCCTCCATTTTGTTTACTTTATTTTTGGTTGAAGCCAGTGGTTTCTTTTATGTGTGTGTGTGTGTGTGTGTGTGTGTGTGTGTTTTCATAATCAGGCCTTTTCTTTTATCTCTCTTCTCCAGGTGTCTGGTTATGTAGTTCCAGACAAAATATGACCTTTTCTTGTGACATGTAGAGCTCCTCTGAATCTGAGTGTTTGCGCCAATTGGGGACTAACCGGTGTTCTGGGGCTCACAGCTATTTGGTGGGTTCTGCAGCTGTACATATTCTGTAATTTTCCCAGAATGTAAATTACATGGCAGTCAACATGAGCTGCAAAAACTTAATAAAAGGAAAATAAATGATCCAATAAAAATGTGCAACAGACTTAAATAGAAGCTTTTCAAAAGAAGACAGAAGGAAGGCCAAGAGACACATGAAAACATGCTCAAAGTCACTAATTATCCGAGATGCAAATCAAAATGACAATGCAATACTATCTCACACCTGTCAAAATGGCAATCATCAACAAATCAACAAACGACAAGTATTGCTGAGGATGTGGAAAAAAAGGAACTCTTGTGCACTGCTGGTGGGAATGCAGACTGGTACAGCCACAGTGGAGAACAGTATGGAGTTTCCTCAAAAAACTGAAAATGGAACTCCCATTTGACTCAGGAATCTCATTCCTAGGAATATATCCTAGGAAACTAGAAACACCAATCAGAAAGGATATATGCACCTCTATGTTCTTAGTAGCACAATTTATTTTAATAGCTAAGATTTGGAAATAGCCTAGGTTCCCATCAGCAGATGACTGCATCAGAAAACTATGGTACATTTACACAATGGAGTACTACACTACCATAAAAAAGAAGGAATTCTTACCATTTGCAGCAACCTGGATAGAACTGGAGAGCATTAAGCTAAGTGAAATAAGCCAGTGAATGAAATAAAAATACCACATGATTTCACTCATTTATGGATAATAAAGGACATTATAAACTGATGAACAAAGGGTATGTATAGAGGCAGTAAAGTATCAAACAGACTGTCAAATTACAGTGGGAAGGGTAGGGAGAAGTGGGGTAGATAAGAGATCAGTCAAAGGACTTGTATGCATGCACAAGCTTAACCAATGGACCCAAGACACTGGGGGTGGGGGCGTTAGGGCATTCATGTGAGTGGGGGGCAATGGGAAGATAGTACACATGTAATACCTTATTAAAAAAATTAAAGTGCTGGTGCTATTTATGGCTTCCTATATATTGATTACAGAGAGGAATGGAGGGGGAGACAGAGATAGAAACATCAATGATGAGAGAGAGTCAGTAATCAGTTGCCTCCTGTGCACCCCCACCCTCCCAACCAGGAATTGAACTTTGATCTTTTATAGGTTGATACTCAACCACTGAGACACACCAGCTGGACCACTAATTAGTTTTTTTTTAATTAATAAGTATTTATTGTTCAGATTATTACATTTGTTTCTCTTTTTCCCCCCTTAGCTCCCCTCCACTTGGCTCCCACTCCCTCCCTCTACCCTTACCTCCCCCAACATTGTCCTTATCCATAGGTGTATGATTTTTGTCCAGTCTCTCTCTGCACCCCCCTCACCCCTTTTCCTCTAAAAATTGTTAGTCCACTCCCTTTCTATGTTCCTGATTCTATTACATTCACCTGTTTTTTAATTCACTTGTTGATAGATATGTATTTTTTGTGCATAATTTTTATCTTTACCTTTTTCTTCCTTCTCTTCTTAAAGAGAACCTTTCAGCATTTCATCTAATACTGGTTTGGTATTGATGAACTCCTTTAACTGTTTCTTATCTGTGAAGTTCTTTATCTGCACTTCAATTCTGAATGATAGCTTTGCTGGATAGAGTATTCTTGGTTGTAGGTTCTTGCTATTCATCACTTTGAATATTTCTTGCCACTCCCTCCTGGCCTACATTGTTTCTGTTGAGAAATCAGCTGACAGTCATATGGGTACACCCTTGTAGGTAATTAAATTTTTCTTTTGCTGCTTTTAATATTCTCTCTTTGTCTTTTGCTCTTGGTATTTTAATGATGATGTATCTTGGTGTGGTCTCTTTGGATTCCTTTTGTTTGGAGTTCTGTGTGCTTCCTGGACTTTTAAGTCTAGTTCTTTCACCAGGTGGGAGAAGTTTTCAGTCATTATTTTTTTTCAAATAGGTTTTCAGTATCTTGCTCTCTTTCTTCTTCTGGCACCCCCATAATTCTGATGTTGGTATGCTTGAAGTTGTCCCAGAGCCTCCTTACACTATCTTTACATTTTTGGATTCTTTTTTCTTCTTGCTTTTCCAGTTGAATGTTTCTCTTCTTTGTATTTCAGATTTTTGACTTTTTTCCTGCCTTCCTGTAGTCTGCTGTTAGGTCGCTGTATAATATTTTTTATTTCAGTCAGTGTAAGTTTAATTTCTAGTTGGTCCTTTTTCATCTCCTCTTGGGTCTCACTAAATTTATCCATCTTTTCTAGTAAATTCTTGAAAAGCTTTATAACTATGGTTTTGAACTCTATATTTTTCTCCATTTCTTTAGTTTGCAATCTGTTCCTATGTCTCCACATTTTCACTATGCTGGGAGAACTCATGTGTTGGAATCAGCCTTATGATACAAGACTTGCAAAACTGCAAAAGCCTCTCTGTTGAGCTTGGATGGATGGAGTCTCAGAGCACCTTAGCTTCTAGTTAGTCTCCCACCCCCCACGCAGCCAGTGGGTCTCAAGTGTCTCTCTGTAATCGTTGGAGCCTTCTTGTGCGCAGGTGCGCATTTAGAGTCTGCTGCCTTTCTGGTTCCCCTGCGCTCCAGGGTTTGTATGTGTCTGGGTCTTCAGGATCTCGCTGGAAATTGGGGTTTAGTGGAGTTAGAAGTGATGCAGTTGGGAGGATCTGTCTCCCGCCCAATCAAGCAAGCAGTAGCACAATCGACAGTCCATCTTCTGGGCACAGTGGTGTGTGTGCTCCTAGACCTCTACCCTTTTATGGCTCCCCTAAATTTCTGGGCACTCCTCCCTTTTCACTGTCCAGACTCCCCCCTATGAGTCTCGCCCGGACCTGGGGCTCAGTGCTGTAGGATAAGGGGTTCAGTGCAGTTGGGAGTTTGTATCTTCCTCTCGCCAGAGGAAGCCAGCCAGGTACTCCACCGCCTGCTCTCT
The DNA here is from genome assembly GCA_011751065.1 of Lasiurus cinereus. Taxonomy (NCBI): domain Eukaryota; kingdom Metazoa; phylum Chordata; class Mammalia; order Chiroptera; family Vespertilionidae; genus Lasiurus; species Lasiurus cinereus. Next base: position 3,712,280 of record JAAGEH010000293.1, on the reverse strand, counting down.
CCACATGTGCCTCTCCATACCTCAGCTTTTTGCAGCTCCTCGGAGTCTCTGTGAGCCCCTCTCTTTCCTTCTAGTTGTAGAATTTCCACTCAGCCAGCTTTCCTGTGGTTCTGGATAATGTCTGTTCTTTTAGTTGTAGTTTTAAAATTGTTGTGCAAGGCAGCATTTTAGGTATTCACCTATGCCGCCATCTTGCTTCATTTCCTAATTAGTTTTTAATAGCTGAAAGAGATTGGAGTGGTAGGAAGAGTTTCATTTTGGGAGAGATAATGGACTTGAATTTGTGACCTGCTTCACACATTTTAGGAAATGCTGATGTCTGCCTCTCCTCCACTTACCGTCTCTTGCCAATCCTAGCTCCAGTTATTTATTATCCTTTGCCTCAGTTACTGTTCCATTCTTCAGTGGCTTCTAGTTTCCCTCCTTATTCCTTCTCTAACCCATGTTAACATCATCTTTCTAAAGTCAACACTTTGCCACATTCTTCTTAGGTGACTGTTTCCCAGTCATCTGCAGTAAAATCAGAATTCTTTGCTGTATGGGGTCTGGTTCCACACAGTTCTTGTCTGCTTCATCTGTCTTGAACTTCCTTCTATATCCCAACCAAGCTATATTATTTTCTGCTCCTTTGCCTCTACCAGTACTTTTCTTTTCACCACCAGTTACCCTCTCTGCCTCAAGTGTATCTGATTTTTGCCCCATTCAAATTGCTGATTGTCACCTCCATTGTGAAGCCCTTCTACCAGCACAGTCAGTTACCCCTCCATTGTTTCCATGGCACCTGAGCATTTTTCTCATTGTATTTCATTATCTGCTCACTTCACTAACCAGT
>JAAGEH010000293.1:3639882-3711348 GCA_011751065.1 Lasiurus cinereus | reverse complement strand
ATATATATATATATATATATATATATATATATATATATTTTTAATTTGCATTATCAATATTTGTATACTTATATATATATATATATATATATATATATATATATGAATTTTGATAAATATATACATCAATGTCACCATCACCCTAATTAAGATATATAGCATTTTAATCATTCTGAAAGTTTCCTCGGCATCCTTTTCAAACAACTTGTCACTCCCCCTTATCAGTCAAACATTGATCTTTTATGTATAGTATAGAGTTTTGACTGTTCTCGAACTTCATATGTGTAAGTGAAACCATACTGTGTATATTCTTTTGTCTCTGTCTTTTTACATTCATCATGTTTGTGTGATTTATTTATGGTGTGTGAGTCAGCACTTTGTTCCTTTTTACTGCTGAGTAGTATTCCCTTGCATAAATAGACTGAAGTTTGTTTATCAATTCATTTGTTGACAGACATTTGGATTATTTTCAGTTTGGAGATATTATGACTAAACTAGAGACCCAGTGCATGAAATTTGTGCACTTGTTTGGCAGAGGAGGAGTCTCTCAGCCTGAATTATGAAGGGTGCAGGCCAGGCTAAGGGACCCTACCAGTGCATGATCAGAGCAGGGGAGGGGTGCAGAGGTTGGCCAGCTGGGGAGGGACTGCAGGAGGGCTCCAGGGAGTGTCAGGCGCATCTGGCTTAATCCTGTTCAGCTGAAACTCAGCAGCAAGCTAACCCACTGGTTGGAGCATCTGCCCCTGGTGGTCAGTCCACACCATAACTCCTGGCCAACAGTTTGACTTTCTTCCCCCTGGTGGTCAGTGCACATCATAGCAAGCAGTTGAGCAGCCTTAGCATATCATTAGCATATTAAGCTTTGATTAGTTGAATGGTCAACTGGATGACCAGACACTTAGCATATTAGGCTTTTATATAGGCTGTGCTACAAATATTGTTGTACAAGTCTTTTTGTGTATGTTATCATATGTCTTAGGTAACATATCTAGGAATAGAATTGCTGAGTCATAGGATAAGTGTATGTTTAACCTTCTAAGAAATATACCCAAATACTTCCTTAAAGTGATTGTTTTATTTTACATTTCTAGTTACTCCACATTTGCAACAGTATTATCAGTCTTCTTAATTGTCATCTTTCAAGTGGGAGTGCAGCTATATATCACTGTGATTGTAGTTTGCTTTACCCTGTGTTTTTTAAAAAAATCATTTCATGTACATCTAGTCAATTTATATAACTTCCTTTTAGATGTGTCCTCTTCAACTCACTTATTCATAGTGTATAAGATTATTTATTGTCTTCTTAATGTTTTGTGTCCTGTATAAATTATTCTTACCTATTTTAGGGTTGTGAATATTTTTCCTTTATTTTATTCTAGAAGTTTTAGCTTTTAACAAAACCTTAGGTATATGACTCATTTCTCCCCCATTGCATGTTTTAATTTATAGAAAATTCCATGTGTACCAGATAATAATGTGGATTTTATAATAAAAAATGATAATTTCAAGAGAAACATCAAAAGTGCTTTATTTAAAGAAATGTCCATCGCTAGCTATACATTTCACTCATCTTTCAGATAATTTGTGGCTACTGTCCCAATAGGATTTTTCTTGTTTTGAGGCAAACCATTCAGAGACCCAATTTTCCACTTCTTTGTATATTTTGAAGTGCTGCTGAGGAAGTGCATGTGCCATTGAGTGGAACAAGTGGTAATCTGAAGGAGCAAGGTCTGGTGAATACAGTGGGTGGGTTAATATTTCCCAGGCAAGATGTCTTAACATGTCTTTACCTGGTTTTGAACTGTTTGATGGTGCATCATTATGAAGAAAAACTACTTTGCTGTGTCTTCTGCCCCATTCTGGTTGTTTTATATTCAAAGCATGGTTCAAATTCATTATTCGTTGTTGGTAGTCATCAGTATTAATGGTTTCACTTGGTTTTTGAAGCTCATAATACACTACACATTCCTAATCTCTCCAAATGCAGAGCATTGTCTTCTTTCCGAAGTAATTTGGCCTTGTAGTCAATGTTGATGGTTGACCTGGATCAAACCATGATTTTGTGCATTTAGGATTCTTAAATAATTCCACTTTTCATTGACAGGCAGAATTTGATGAAAAAAAAAAAAAGACTTCCGTGCCGTTGAAGCAACATTTACTAATGACTTTTTAGTTTTCTATTTATCTTTAGTTCAATTGATGTGGCACCTATTTTCCTTCCTTTAAAATCTTTTCCATTGCTTATAAATGATCAGAAATTGTTTGCTGAGCAATGTTTAATCTTTCTGCAAGTTGTTTTTGAGTTTAACATACATCTTCATCCAATAATGCTTATAATTATTAGTCTTTAAACTTTTTCAGTTTACCTGGATGTTCTTTGTCTTTCACATAGAAATCATCATTTTTTAAAGCGTTTAAATCATTTTTAAAATGTTTAAACCATCATTTTTAAAGCGTAAAACCCCCTAACTTTCACACCTTAAAGTGTGCCTTGCATTGTATATGAATTATATCCCATCAAAACTGTTACAATAATTAAAAGACTGCATTTTGCATTGTCAAATAGAAAGTTTGTTCCCAGAAGTATACAAGAACTTTCAGGAGCACTTTTCTTCAAAATAAAATAATGGACTGAAACTTCCTGCAAATGCTCCTTTGTTTGGCATATCTATGATGTTAACACCTTCAGCAAATTTGACATATAAAGTTTTGAAGCTTGTTGTCTTTACAACAAAATAGCAAACATATCAAATCGCTTTTATATCAACATGTGTAACTCCATCTATTGAAAAAACAATCTGCATTATTAGCCTATGCACCTGGTATTTAAAATAGGCTAATCCACAGACATAGAGATTAAATTTTTATTTGCTTAGATCTTAGGACTTAGGGAAATGTGATTGTCTCCTAATGAGTAACGTATTTTTTTTTTTTTGACGAAGGATATGATGTAAAGTTTCTCCAAAATTGTGGTGATGTTGCATAATTCTGTGAATATACTAAAAAAAAAAACACCTAAATTTCACACCTTAAAGTGTGCCTTGTATTGTATATGAATTATATCCCATCAAAACTGTTACAATAATTAAAAGACTGCATTTTGCATTGTCAAATAGAAAGTAAGCTCCCAAAAGGGAACAAAGAATCTTAACCACTCACTTGAAAGGATCTGAAGTGGGACAATGAAAACCCAGAGGAATTCTCTTAGTTAATGCATTAGGTTCCATGACATAGTGAAATATTCATTAAGATTTAGAGGCTCAGTGAATGAAATTTGTGCGTGGAGGAGGGGTCCCTCAGCCTGGCCGGTGCCCATTCACAATCCAGGATCCCTAGGGGGATGTTCAACTGCCAGTTTAGGCCCAATCCCTATAGTTGGACATCCAGCAGCCGGACATCCCTGTTGCAATCTGGGACTCCTTATCCCTAACCCCTTGCCTGCCTGTCTGCCTGCTCACCCCTAACTGCTTGCCTGCCTGTCTGCTCAGTGCATGTCATAGTGACTGGTCATTCCAGTTGTTCTGTCATTCTGCCATAACAGTCGCTTAGATTTTTATATATAGACATTTTTTTCTTATTTTTTTAAATTTATTTTTTAAAAGTATATTTTATTGATTTTTTACAGAGAAGAAAGGAGAGAGAGAGCCAGAAACATCGATGAGAGAGAAACATCGATCAGCTGCCTCCTGCACACCTCCCACTGGGTATGTGGCTGCAACCAAGATACATGTCCTTGACCAGAACTGAACCTGGGACCCCTCAGTCCGAAGGCCGGGGCTCTATCTTCTGAGTCAAACTGGTTTTAACTATAGATTTTTTTAAAAAAATAACACCTAAAGTTTAAAATAATATTCACAAGTTATATAACTCAGGGGAAGGGTAACACTGGGAAGTCATCAAGTGGACAATAATTGGCCTGGCCAGTGTGGTTCAGTGGTTGAGTGTCAACCTATGAATCAGGAGGTTATGATTTGATTTCTGGTCAAGTCACATGCCCGGGTTGTAGGCTTGATGGCCAGTAGGGGACGTGCAGGAGGCAGCTGATTAATAATTCTCTCTCATTATTGATGTTTCTATCTCTCTCTCCCCTCTCCCTCTCTAAAATCAATAAAAATTATATTTTTAAAAAAGAATGACAGTGATATTAACAATAACATCAAGCATTTATTGAGTGCTTTCTATTTGCCAGACACTAGATTAAACATCTATTTAATGCACAGCCATTTATATGGCATTTACCATGTGCTCAGTATTATTCTAAACACTTACAAACATTAATTCATATACATGAATTACCTCATTTAAGTCACACAAGAACTATATGAGGACCTCTATTATTATTTCCATTTTATAGATGAGAAAACTGAGGTTTAGAAAAGTTAGGTAGATTTCTCAAGTGTTCACATATCTAATAATTAGTAGAGTGGTGCTAGTAGTTAATCATTGGATATTTGTTAAATTACATACAGTTTATAGCTCCTACGTCGTAATGTTTCACTCTACCTTTAAGGCAAGTAGTATTTTATCAGTGGACATAACAGGCATCACCCTTCAAAGAATTTTCTGGTTCCAGCTGGCTGCATATTAATCCTGAACCAAGGTCCAAGGTATTAGTGCTAGGACTGAAAAAGTATGGAAAAGGAAGCCATGTGGGGGATAATGGCCACCCTTCACAATCTTCCATTGGATGGATGCTGAGCTGCCAGAGTGAGCAATGGCTATGAGAGAGAAACATCGATCAGCTGCCTCCTGCACACCTGGACCCAGAACCACAAAGGCCCATTTCTTAGTGATTGTTTTCAATAACCGCCTCCAAATTAGGTTACAGACAAAACAGCAGACTTCTGAATGATCAGGAAAAATGTTGTGCTATTCAGGAAGATGAATTAGGTAGTGAGAAGATAGTACACACTTTAATTCAGGTTTTATGGAGTTGTAAGATTCAATAAGACATTTCAGCCTAAAGTATCAAGAATATCTCAGTGCAATATTTCTCCAAAGAACTTCATCTTCTTCCTGCCAGCAGGGATAAAGGAAGCGGGAAAACTGCTTTGGTCAAAATACATATTGTTGGGCTTCAAATTGAAGCAAGCTAAGAATACAGGAACATCTTTTATGTAGTACTATAAGCTTTTCCCATTCTCTACCAGTGATGCATAATAATATTTTTCCACAGTAGAATGAAGATCTTGCCTTTTCATTATCCTAAAATTTTGTTATTCTAAATGCTGAAAGATTTTTAGAGGAAGCTTAACAGATTTCCAGAGCTCCAGTAAATGATGGCATTTGCTTCCTGCAAGTAGTACTATTTTTTGATGAGTTCAGCTGGTCCAGCGGTTCTCAACCTGTGGGTCACGACCCCTTTGGGGGTCAAATGACCTTTTCACAGGGGTCGCCTAAGACTATTGGAAAACACCTATTTCCCATGGTTTTAGGAACCAACACACCACTCTTCAGTGTAGCAAAATGTAGCAATGTAGTTTACTGTTGTCATATTAAGACTGTTACCCATGCTACACCACGATTCAAGACAAAATTTCACTTATTTGTAATTAGAAATAAATATTTCACAATATATAATTACATATTGTTTTTGTGATTATGCTTTAATTATGTTCAATTTGTAACAACGAAAATACATCCTGCATATCAGATATTTACATTACAGTTCATAACAGTAGCAAAATTATGGCTATGAAGTAGCAATGAAAATAATTTTATGGTTGGGGGTCACCACCACATGAGGAGCTGTCTTAAAGGGTCGTGGCATTAGGAAGGTTGAGAACCACTGAGCCTAGTCCCTAATCCTTATACTTTGTGTGTGTGTTTTGTGGGGGCATTCTGTTGCTAAACTGATTTTGAATGAAGTTCTAGAAATTTTGACAGCTTCTCTCCAGCATGTCTAGAATATGTTAGTTGTTAGATATAATACAATGGTGACTTCACATACACAGACCAAGGGAGTGGCGCATTCTTTATTCTTGGCAAGACTCAGCGAGAGAAAGTCCTGATGCACACAATTCACTGGTTCAAAGATTGATATTGGTATCTGGATGATGAGAATTAATAGAGGACAAAATTTAGAGAATGAAATGCCTAGTGAATCTACTGTTTTTTTGTTTGCTTGTTTTAATCCTTACTCCAGGAGTGAGGATAATTTTTCCATTGATTTTTTAAAAACATATTTACTAATCTTTAAAAACATTTAAAAGTATTACATATGTCCCCCCTTTTTTTTCCCATTGACCCTATCTAGCCTGGCCCCACCCTATTGTCTGTGTCCACAGGTTATTTTCAGAGAGCCGGAAAATGATACATGCATATAAGTTATTTAGTTGATCTCTTCTCAGCCACCCACCCCCATCTTCCTTCTGAGAATCAACAGTTTGTTCCATGCTTCTATGTCTCTGGATCTGTTTTGTTCAACAGTTTATTTTCTTCATTAGATTTTACATATGAGTGAGATCATATGATACTTATCTTTCTCTGATTGGCTTATTTCACTTAGCATAATACTCTCCAGGTTTCTCCAGGCTCTCTCAAGGGGTTCATTCTTTTTTATTGCTGCATAGTATTCTATGGTTTAAATGTACCACAGATTTTTTTATCCACTCATCTACTAATGGTCACTTGGGCTCTTTCCAGATCTTAGCTACTATAAATTGTGCTGCTATGAATATAGGGGTACATCCATTCTTTCTGATTGTTTTTTTGGGTTTCTTAAGATATATTCCTACAAGTGGGATCACTGGGTCAAATGGCAGTTCCTTATTTAATTTATTGAGGAAACTCCATACTGTCCTATATAATAGAAGCCTAATATGCAAATCAACTGAACAGCAGAACAATCGGTCACTATGATGCACACTGACCACCAGGAGGCAAACACTCAACACAGGAGCTGCCCCCAGACTGCAGGCTCCAGGCCAGCCAAGGCGGGTGCGAGTGTGTATGTGGGGGGACCACTCACCCTGCTGGTAGCCCACAGATTGGCCCTGATAGCTGGACCCTACCCGTGCATGAATTTTGTGCATCCAGGCCTCTACTCTTCCATAATGGTTGCACCAGTCTGCATTCCCATCAGCAATATACTAGGGTTTCCTTTTCTCCATATCCTTGCCAGCACTTGTCCTTTGTTGATGGTAGCACATCTGACAGGAGTGAGGAGATATTTCATTGCTGTTTTAATTTGCATCTCTCTGATGAGTAGTAACTTTGAGCATTTTTTCATGTTTCTGGGCCATCTGTATGTCCTCTTTGGAGCAGGGTCAATTTATGTCTTTTGCCCATTTTAAAATTGAATTGTTTGTCTTCCTGTTGTTAAGTTGTATGAGTCCTTTATATATTTTGGATATTAACCCTTTATTAGATGTATCATTGCCAAATATGTTCTTCCATATGATTTCTTTTGCTGTGCAAAAGCTTCTTATTTTGATGTAGTTCCGTTTTTTTAAATTTTCTCCTTAGTTTCCTTTGCCCTAGAATAAGCATGTCAAACTTGTGATCACAACAAATATTCTTGTGGCCCAGCCAATATAACAGTATGTAAGAAACATTTTAATAAGTATTTCATAACTTAATTTCTACAATATCCTGTTTTACATTAATATTAATAATGAACTACAACATTCGCTAATAACTGATTACTATAATCGTGTTGCATTCATTTTCCTTATGTGCCTTACACATAGGCGCATCATTTTTCTCCACTAATACTAGTAGCGAATAATTTAGCAGCTGATTGCCACATCATTATTCTTATACTGACTTGTGTGGTGTGCACAACAGCAAATATTTTACTTTTGGAGAACAAGAATAATATATTTTCATTATACTTATTAATTTATGCAGTTATTCAGTGTCTAGTAAGTTAATGTTCAAGAAAAAATATTATTTTTTTATTAAAATGTTTTATTATTTTATGTTAACAATTACTCATTTATTTCAGTTCTTTGTATTCAGCATGTCTCTATTGAAATAAACCTATATTTCTATGAAAATTGAAGTTTTTGTATTTATTTATTTATTTTGTGGCCCACATAAATTTAAACCTTGTTTATTTGGCCCATGTTAGCCTTTGAGCTTGAGATGCTTGCCCTAGAAGATGTATTGGCAAACATATTGCTATGAGAAGTATCTGAGATTTTGCTGCCTGTGGTTTCTTCTAAGATTTTTATAGTTTCACATCTTACATTTAAGTCTTTATCCATTTTGAATTTATTCTCATGTATGGTATAAGTTGGAGGTCTTTTTCATTTTTTTGCATAGACCTGTCTAATTTTACCAACACCATTTATTGACCCCATTGTATATTCTTGCTTCCTTTGTAAAATATTAATTGAGCATAATAGCTTGGGTTGGTTTCTGGAGTCTCTAATCTGTTCCATTGATCTATATGTCTGTTCTTGTGCCAGTACCAGGTAGTTTTGATTACAGTGGCTTTGTAGTAGAACTTGATATCTGGTATTACGATCCCTTCAACTTTGTTCTTCTTTCTTAAGATTGCTGCAGCTATTCTGCGTCTTTTTTGGTACCATATAAATTTCTGGAGTATTTATTCTAGATCTACAAAACATGTCATTGGTAATTTAATAGGGATTGCATTAAATCTATAGATTGATTTGGGTAGTATGGATATTTTAATGATGTTAATTCTACCAGTCCATGAACACTATATATTTTTTTACTTGTTTATATCTTCCTCTATCTCTTTTTTTCAACGTGCTATAGTTTTCCAAGTTTAAGTCTTTTACCTTCTTGGTTTAGTTTATTCTGAGATATCTTAATTTTTTGTTCCTATGATAAATGGGATTGTTTAGTGTCTCTTTCTGAGAATTCATTATTGGTGTATAAAAATGCCATTGATTTCTGGGTATTAATTTTGTATCCTGCTACATTGCTGAATTCCTTTATTAATTCTAGTAGTTTGTTTTTTTTATAGAGTCTTTAGGATTTTCTATGTACAATATCATGTCATCTGTGAATAATAAGAGGTTTACTTCATCCTTTCCAATTTGGATGCCTTTTATGTTTTCTTCTTGTGTGATCACTATAACTAGGACTTCCAGTACTATTCTGAATAAGAATGGTGAAAGTGTATATCTCGATTTTGTTCCTGTTTCTAGGGGAAATGCTTTTAGTTTTTGCCCTTTTAGTATGATGTTGGTTGTAGGTTTGCCATATATGGCCCTTATTATGTTGAGGTATGATCCCTTTATTTCCACTTTGCTGAGAGTTTTTTTTTCTTCAAAAATGGGTGTTGGATTTTGTCAAATGTTTTTTTCTGTGTCTGTTGATATAATCATGTGATTTTGGTCTTTCAATTTGTTCATGTGACGTATCACATTTATTGATTTTCGAATATTGTGCTAGATTTATTTCTGGAATAAATTCCACTTGATCATGTAATCTGATCTTTGTAATATATTGCTTGACCCAATTTGCTAATGTTTTGTTGGGAATTTTAGCATCTGTATTTATCAGAAGTAATTGGCAGGTAATTATCTTTCTTTATAGTATCTTTATCTGGTTTTGGGATTAGGATCCTGCTGGCCTCATAAAAATAGGTTGAAAGTATTCCTTCTTCTTGGCATTTTTGGAATAGTTTGAGGAGGATAGGTATTAGTTCTTCTTTGGATGTTTGGTAAAACTCCCCTATAAAGCCTCATCCAGATCAGGGCTTTTGTTTGCTGAGAGCTTTAATTACTGCTTCAATTTCTTCAATTGTTATTGGCCCGTTCAGGTTTTCTGATTCTTCCTGAATTTGTCCATTTCATCCACATTGTCCAGCTTGTTGGCATATAGCTTGCTCATAGTATTTTCTTATAATCCTTTGCATTTCTGTGAAGTCAGTTGTTACTTCACCACTTTCATTTCTGATTTTAATTATTTGGGTCCTTTCTCTTTGTTTCTTGATGAGTCTGGCTAAAGGCTCATCAATCTTTATTTTTTCACAGAACCAGCTCTTGGTTTCATTGATCTTTTGTATTGTCTTTTTAGTCTCTGTGTCATTTATTTCTAATCTAATCTTTATTATTTCCTTCCTTCTACTTACTCTGGGTTTTTATTGTTCTCTTTCCATTGATTTGTTTTTGTTTTTAAAGTGAGTGGAATGGAAGGAGGGAAGGAGAGAGAGAGAAACACCAATATGAGAGAGACACATCGATTGGTTGTCTCCCACACACATGCCAACTGGGGACAGAGATCAAAACTACAACCTAGGTATGCCTTCTTGACCATAAATCCAACCAATGGCCCTCCTGTGTACAGGCTGATGCTCTAACCACTGAGCACTGCCAACCACGGTAGAATCTACTGTTTTGACACAGAACTGAACTGTGAACCTTATTAATTAAGGGGCCAGGGAAGATAGTATAATGAGATGATAATGCACACTGGCCTTTGGAATGAGACAGAATGGGTTTAGTTCTAGTTCTGATACCTACTAGTTATGTGATTATAGGAATTAACTTTTTTGAGCTTCCATTTCCTCTTCTGTAAAATAGGCATGCTCTTATCACAAGGCTAACAAGTTTAAAGGAGGGCTTGACAAGTTAATCATGCTATCACTGTTCTGTGTTCTTTACATATATTATTTTCTATCAATCTTTGTAACATCTCTCAGAGATTTTTGTTACTTTGCAGATGAGGAAACCCAAAGTTCAAAACTTTTATATGATTTGCCCCAGGTCTAGAGCTAATAAGTTACCAGCAAAAAGATGAATTGAACCTAGTTGGTGTACTGCCTTTCAAATGCTGGACGTGGCACTCCATAAAGTCAGTGAACAGGGATAGAACTCTTCAGCAGGACATTCATCTTGCCTAATTGCCTGGACAGATGCTTGGAGACTATCCATCAGTGTTCATAAAGCAGCCATCTGAATATTTTATCTAATAAAGATGGAATATGTAAATTAACCACCACACCATAATGGTCAAAATGGCTGCACCCACAGTGGAGGCAGGGATTCCGTAACACAAGATGGCTGTGCCCACAGCAGAGGCCGAGTTTCCATAATGGTCAAATAAACAAACATCAAATAAAGGTATTACATTTCTTGAATGCTTACTATATGCTAAGTGGTTTCCTAAATTTTATTTTATATTTTCTCATCAAATCTTCATAGTAAACTCTGCAAGACTACCATATTACCCCATTAAAAGTGTGGAAATTGATATTTAAGTGTTTACTAGTACTTGCTCAAGGTCACAGGGCTAGTAAATGGCATGGCCAGGACTTGAATTTATGCCTGTCTAACTCCAGAGCCCTAGCTACTTGCTGAATACGTTAACAGACTATCTTCAGATATGAGGGTTCTGGGCTCCTATGCTGTCTGTGAAATCGAGGGCACTGTTGAGAGCTCCAACGATGTTGGAACCTTATGTTTATTGTGTTCCCATAGTCCTTGAATTTTCCTGATGGTTTTAAATGCCAAGTAACTTGACATTTCATTTAAGAATTGGTCAACACCAACCAAATAGTCCACAATAGATTCTATATATTATTAATTGTTAGGCATTTCTTATGAGCCTATTAGAATACTGTTTTGACTAAACCTGAATATTTACTATAATATCTGGCAGTACAGATTTACTCTAATGCAAGAACATGTTTGGAAAATATCTATTTGAATTTTTTAAAACCACTGCCTTTTTGTTTTCTATAGGAAAATAAAAAATGCTCTACACACCTACTTTTTAAATTAAGGATGAGTTACTTACTATTCCACAAATAACACAAATATACTCTAGGCTTGTATTGTGACTAGCAAAGTGTTTGATGCAAGTGGGCATGAAATATCTCAACATCCTGAGAATAAAGAACTAAATTTTTTAAAATGAAATTTGTATATTCTTTCTTTGAAAAAACCCCACTAGATTGGCTTTTTAGACCGAAAGTTGTTGGGATATGATGCGCACTGTGAGCTAATTCGTGTCTGAAATTGGGAAGTGTGGCAAGATGACAAGTGGACACGGAGTTGTGAGATGGGTACTAATTCAGAGTTGCTACCGGCTAACTGTGTGACTAGAGGAAGCCATGTGTTTTCTCAGGGTATTGATGACCAATCCTGTAACAAGAGGACTTCGGGCACTGCATTATTTCATTTAATACTCAAAAGAATTTAAAAAAGGTTATGTTAGTTTCAGTTTATAGGATAGGGAATGGATGGTTACATGCTTTGTGCAAAGTTGTGTTATATTTGAATACCCACAGTCAAAAGAAAATTTTTTCTTGGTGTTGATTCTAGGTACCAAAAGCAAATATATGCAGGTTGAGAAATTTAGCCTTATCCCAGACACACGTATAAAAACTAATATATCAGAATTCAGTCAATGTTGGTGTTTTCTATAGTTCTTGGTTAGGTTTTTGAACTTAAGTCTCAGATAGAAATTGCTTGGGGGAAATTGCTCAGGGGAAATGCCTATGAGAGATGACTGTAAATGCTGCTTGGCATAGTTTAAATTGAATTGGGAATGCACTGAATTGGAAACTGACTAAAATGTTAAACTGCTTTACTTGAACCATATTCAAGGACAGGGCTGAAATAGTAAGTATAAAGCCTAACTGCAAAGGAAAAAGACATCAGGTTGGCTGTATAAGCTGATGGCAGCTTGCCCTGGTCCCATCTCTGTTTGGCAGCTCTCCTGTCTCAGTGGGCAGATGCAGTGAGGATAGGTGGCAGTCTCAATGGGCAGGAGAAAAAGAGTCTGTAGGGTGGCATATTGTTACTGTCAGATGGGAGTCATCTCTCCAACCAAAATGAGTATTTCTCTAGTTTATTCATATTTTAGCAATTAATTATATTTGTGAAACATATTGAGATGTGTGTACTTTGTCACTTGAAACACTTTGCAAAACCAAGACATAATCATCCAGTTTTAATGGGTTCAATCTGCCATGTCTATGAAGACTCAGCTCAAGAGGAAAGACTTTTGATGTTTTCATGCCATTCTAATTTTGTCCTGATTAATTAATTTACTCATTGATTCAACAAATACTTTCTGAACAGTCACTATGTGGATAATTCTGTATGCTTGGGGTACATCAGTGAACAAGACAAGGATCCCTGCTCTCCAAGAAATTGAATTCTAGTAATTTGTATGATTATGTGAGAAGCCACTAGCTTTGGACCCTGTCAGCACTGTGTTCTAAAGTCAATTCTATGATTTCTTATCTGTGTGACCTAACGTGCCTGAGTTTTGTTTTTCTTATGAAAAAATGTAAACTATAATCCCAGCTTGTAGAAATCATGTGAAGCTTGGATCAAATAATGGAGGAAGCCCTTCTTGGCACCTGGAAGGTCCTCAGTAAATGCTGCCTCCTACTTCTTGGCAGTGGCTTACTTCTCAACACATGGTATTGCTCTTCACTAGGTACCAATCTTCTCCACACTGTAGATTTTATTTTGTGCAAAATTCATTAATCATTCGTCAGAGTTGTATTTTCATCTACAATGGGCTAGAAACTAATAATGACAAAAGACTGTGTCATTGAGCACATAGAAGATGACTGTCTACAGACTAGGAAGAGGTACCTCATCCAGAACCTGTTGGCACCTTGACCTTGAACTTCTCAGCCTCTCAACTGTGAGGAAGTGTTCATTGTTGAGCACTCAGTCTGTGGTATTTTGTTACACCAGCCTGAGCTGACTAAGATAGGGAACATATGCCAGCTGATAAGAAGGATGGTCATTGGTGCCAATCTATACATTCATTGGTTTGAGCACAGTGATCCTCACTGATAGTCACTTGACATCTTAACGGGGGTTTTTATAGCCATGTCTTCTCTCAAAAGCATCACTCCATTGATGGGGACTCTAGAACTTGGCTAACCACAATCAGAACATACACAAAGTGGAGCCTTCTTTCCCCCAGAACTCTGTATTATAGTCAAATGTCCTTTAATTGATTAGATTGTGGTTTATTATTGTTTTTCAATGGCACCAAACATTCTAATTGAATTCAGAATGGCATTTCTTAATGAAAACTTATGCCGCTTTGTACCTTTTGAACACTGAGTCGTTCTTTGAATTTTTGTCTAAACAGAAAGTAATTTACTAATGATCTCTGATATAACTTGATTGCAAGTATCAATTTAATATCATCCTGTAATTTCCAGGTGAGAGACAGAGGAGGAAAATCTTTTAATTTTATTTTTAATAATATCGTATGGCTACAAATATATATAATACATGTTCATGATAGTAAGTAAAGAATAAACAAAAATAAGGAAATACAATTATTTTTCATTTCAAGGCCATATGATAAATGCTATATTCACTTTAATAAATATTATAGTTGGTAAATGTTAATAATCTAATTTTATATTTATTAACCGAATTCATCTTTCTCTGTTGTTAAATACTTTTATATAACACTAATAACTTCATAGTACTCCATTTTGTAGATGTATCATAATTTAAAATTTTTTACATTTCTCCCTCATACTTTCTTTGGGTATTACTAACAGTATCATTATGAAAATTTATATAGCTAAATCCTTGATGTCCTCTCAGCTTATTTCTTTAGAATAATTTTCTAAAGATGAAATGGTAGGTCCAAACTCACAAATTCCCATTAAATAATGTGTTTATTTAACAAATATTTTACAGAAGTTGTTATTTTCAGGCAGTAATAAGCACTGAAGAAAAATCATGTGAACAAAAGATACAGTCTCCATCTTTATAAAGCTTATAGTCTTGTGAAGTTGTTCAATATTTTCTCCTGCAAGCAGAATATGAGTGTGACTTCCATGTAATATGAATCAGCTTCTTCCAAAATGTCTTGAGAAGTGTTACATGTACATTTTTTGAGTTGCAAAATAAAAACTTGCCTAATATTCCAACGGTGTCTTATATGAAGATGCAGTACCACATTGGCTCGTGTGGCTCAGTTGGTTGAGCATCCTCTCATGCACCAAAAGATTCTCAGTTTGGTTCCAAATCTGGCTGCATGCCCAGGTTGCAGGCTCAGTCTCCAGTAGGGAGCGTGCAGGAGGTGGGTGATCAAGGTTTCTCTCTCCCTCTCCCTTCCTCTCTTTCTAAAAGCAATTAAAAACTGCTTTTTAAAAAAGATCTTTAAAGGAAAAAGATGCAGTACCAAAGTGTACAAGTTCATTGTTATAGCTAGTACAATATGATACCCTTTTGCCACAGTGCTTGGAAGTGAGCATGGACTCCTTAAAATCGTTTAAACTAATATTTTTATGCCTTGACTTAACATGTTTTAAACTCAAAACCTCATATGTTCCTCATTTTAGCACTTCTAGTGTCTGGTGTCTGGAGCAAACCCAGACTTGGATGTTCTGTTTGAATGTCATGGCATTTGTGTCCAAACAAATTAGTGTCCAAAATGGCTCAAATGGAAATATGTTCCCACATGGGGCAGAAGACTGGACACGATGGTTTTGAAATGCTTTCTACCCCTATTTTTCTCTTCTTTAATCATTTTAAAAAGAGAAAAGGGTCTCCAAAAAGAACAAAATCTGTTAGAATTTGATGAAAATTATTCTGAATCATTAAAAAAGAAAGACATCTATCTTCCTTAAACACAAAGAGATCCCAAAATGTCATACCCAAATCTGCAACACAGAGAATCTGAACCCTGAAAATCAAGCATTAACTGTGGTTATAAGATAGTTATCTCAACAGCTAAAAATACACAAGGACAGTCAGAAATACTGCCTTTCTTATATCCAGTGAAATAGCTTTCCTCCACAAAGAAAAAGGTTCCTTTGAACACTGAACAATATTAAATTTGCTGTTAACTCCCATTATGCTACATTCTGTTTTAAGGTCAATACCCCCAAGCCTGCCTTGGCCAGGGTGCCTCTGCACTAGCTCCCAGGGCCCTCCCACGTTCCTCATTCTTGGTGAATTCTAACTCATTCCCCCAAATCTGGGTCCTTCATTCTTTCTCACAGCCTCTCCCAACTCCTGAACATCCCTCATTGCCCACCTATACTTATTCAATGGCTAGCTAAGCCAAAAATATATGATTGAGTTAACTAAAGCTTCCTGAATAGGTGACTTCTGCTCTGGAAGAACAGAGGCAATAACATTTCCCAATGCCATCAAGTAAGGCTTCAGGCAAAAGAAACCGACATTGGAAAGAAGAGGTGTCAAGTCAATAACCTCGATATCAGAAGTGAGGATACTGAGGTGGGGAGAAGTGAGATGCCAGTTTAGCAAAGCAACGTTAAGTCTTTATAGCAGTTACTGTTTTCAGCTTATGAGCTTTATATTTTGGGGGAACTATTAACATCTATTTCCCTTAAAACTCCTAAATTACTTTTACTTAATACCTTTATAGTATTCATGAGGCCTGTTTTTCTATAAGGTTGCCTAAATCTGGACCACGACTATGCTGTAATGCAGAGTCTCAACAGAGTCCCATTTCCTGCTCCCACTCACTCCTCTTCATCCAGGAGGTCTGGTCTGGGCCTAATAATTCTATTGCAGGAGTGTCTAGGGATAGAATGTCTGGTGCATGGCACTGGATATATTATGGAGAAAGCTGGACTTACATTTGGTGAAAAGTGAGGGTTTGGAAATCAATAAGATTTTAGCATAGTAGTACTTAAGCTGTGTGGTTGGATGACCTTTCAAGCAATAGTGGGGAGTTAAATTTGGCCATAACTGTGACCTAATAGGGGACAGGTTTAGTTCTGAGTAAATCAAATATTTCAGACAATTAAAAGCATACAGATTTCCAGTAGTTTATGTAGGACAGGAACAAGTGAATGGAAGTTTTTGGTGCTTAGCACAAATGCATGCTTAGACTCGAGAATCTTAGAATCAATAAATATCATGTGTGTATTAAAGAGTAAAAAATGGCTTTATTTCTGGGCCCTCTCACCCTTTCTGATCTTTTTAAGAGTCTCTGATCCTCTATAGGCTAGACTCCAGACTCCCTAGTGTTGTACATTAAACCATTAATAATCAGGGCCCTCTATCACCCAGCCTCCTATCTGCTCCAATTCCTCAGTGCTCTCTCCACATGCTCAGTGCTCTAGTCCCCCAAACATATTCTCCTGGAGAGAAAACTTGGCTCTGTGGAGCCCCCTCATCCACACTGTATGCTCACTTGAGCCCTGCTCCATAGCAACCACCATTATTTCTTAAACCTCTGTTTTGGAGCTAACTTTGTTTTTAACCCTTTCCTGATCCTTTGAGCCTCCCTGAGGGAATATTTTAGTTTTACTTAAAAAAAATAAAACCCACAAAGTTATTGGAGTAACATTGGCTAATGAGATTATATAGGTTTCTTGCATACAGTTATATGATATATCATCTGTATATTGCATTGCGAGTCCACCACGCAAAGTCAGACTTCTTCCATCACCATATAGCAGTATTTGACCTACTTTATCCTTTACTACCCCAAGCCCCTTCCCTCTGGTAACCACCATACTGTTGTCTGTGTATATGAGTTTTTGTTTGTTTATTTGCCTTGTTTGTTCATTTGTTGCTTTCAGTTTTATATCCCACATGTGGTTCTTGACTTTTTCTGTCTGACTTATTTCTCTTAACATGATATTCTCAAGATTCATGCATATTGTCTTAAATGGCGGTAGTGCATTTTTTTCTTATGGCTGAGTAGTATTCCATGGTATACTATTTTTTTATCCAACCATATATTGAAGGACACTTTGGTTATTTTCATGTCTTGACCACTGTTAATAATGCTGCAATGAACATAAGGGTGCATATGTCTTTGCAAATAAATATTTTCAAAAATTTCAGGTAGATATCCAGAAGGGTGGTTGCTGGGTCATATGGTAGCTCTGTTCTTAATTTTTGAAGAGCCTCCATACTGTTTTCCATAGTGGCTATGTCACTTTAGCCCTACAGCATCCTAAACCCATTCTATACTGTTTCTCAGAGCAGATTACTGCATTAATTTATTTGTCTGTCCCCCTTTGCTAGACTGACAATATCTCTTGGGCAAAGGGTGACCACATGGAGTGGGTGGCATCACAGAGTTTGGGTAGATATTGAAAACTTATTTTTAATGTGAAGCAGCAAAACCATCAAGTTTCTTGGGCACACACAAGAACAGGGTTGTCATAGAACTAACATTTTATACCTTGTACCCCTTTCTAAATACCTTCTTCTGGAATAGTGAGGGATTATGTAAAAGAAGTTCCTCTACCTCACCAGAGCAGGTGTGGCTTTCCTAGTTTGGGGGCATGTGTTGGGGTATGTTCCAGCTGGCCTCTGCTCTGTCACTTGCATTTGCTTACTCACCACCATGTGCTCTTAGAGGACAGGGCTTGGGATCCACAGCTGAGTCAGATAGGAACTTGACCTTTAATCTTTGTTTTTCAAGATTTTTATTCTTGACCTACTGTTATGCATTTCATCAGTCCTAAATTTGAAGTCCTATTATCTACACTAATAAAAGAGTAATATGCTAATTGACTGCATCTTCGTGATGCCTACCAGCCAATCAGGAGTGGGTATGCAAATAAACCCAACAAATAAGGTTGGTTAATTTGCATATGCAGACATCAAGTGGCTGGGAGCGGGGTGGGACACTTGTATGGTTCCCTACCACTCTAGCCACTCAGGGCCTCTGGGCAGCTTCGGAAGGTGGAAAGGTGGCTCTGGGCCGGAGCTAAAAGGCAGCTCCAGCCAGAATGAAGTTGGTGTCGGCATCGTGGGGAAGGAAGGCCCATTCTTGCATGAATCTTTGTGCATTGGGCCTCTAGTTTTATATATTTGCTAATTTATATCAATCTATTGAAGACTTGAGTATACTTTATTTTTTTCAGGGAGCAAAAATGGGTTTACCTGGTTATCCTAGATTGAATAGTTTTACAAATCAGCATTTCCTTTACTTTCTCTCTCTCTCTCTCTCTCTTTTTATTAGCTTTTTAAATCCTTTTTAGAAATGAGAGAGCTGGCTCTGATCCCACTTTCACAGAGCTTTCCCTGACCACAGTTTCTAACCTGATCTAGCTGTTCTTCAGGGGAATGGTAGAAGACAGTGAATATACAAGTATTTGTCCAAACCAAACAGTCAATAATATCTTGACCTTCAGGAAGCTATAGGGAAAATTCCAGTTACAGAAAGGCTAAAGAAAAGCAAAAGCATCCTATGATTTTAGAGAGAGAGATTTTTATTCATTAGTTCATATTCATTGATTTATTCATTCATTGAAATATTGTTTGAGGTTCTCTTTGAGTCAAGTGTTATGCTGGATTCTTGGCACCTGATGGTGATTATCTGTGTCTCATAAAAAGACATACCAGTAAATAGTGTGAGCCCTGAAGAAATGTGGCACTGAGCACCGTGGGCACAATACTGGGAACAAGGAACTCTGCCTGGGGAAGTGAGGGATGCCTCCTGAGAGTAGAAGTACACTGGGCAAGAGGCATGTTTGAGTGGAAAGGAGGATGGTCCAGGAGAGGAAACAGCTGCTAAAACTATCAGAGGGTCTGACTCATTTGGAGAACACAAACTCGTGGGTTTGGCTAGAGTGTATAGCACAGGTGTGAAGGTATAGGAAACAGAATATTCTGAAATGGGAGAATAGTCCTGGATCTGAGGAGCCTTGCCAGCCAGATTAATGAAGATCCCAGAGACTAATTTGTTTCAGTTCTATTATGGCTAATCTCCATATGAGCATAAAATACATATCCATATAGTATACTATATATGCTGAATATTAAAAATTATGAGACTACAATTTTATAATACATTTAAGTAGTCTCATACCAAAGACTGATCTGATTACTCTTTTCTCCTTACACATGTGTTCCTGCCACCTGCCTTGGAGGAAGGACACCCCATCCAGCACCCCAAATGCTGTGGTTTCTCCAGGCTTCTTCCCTTTGAGCACAGCTAAGACAAACAATCGTAGGTGTAATTGCCAGGGACATCTTTGTTCTCTCTACAAAGACAAGTGCATTTCAGTCCTTTGTACTGTCATCTCACTCTATTAGACACTTTCTTTTGCATGTAGATTTTGCAGTGATTCTTGCTGTTGCTTTTTATCTGGAAGAAAGGGCTACAAGAATTCAAGGATTATTTATTAAACAGCCAGTCCTGCTTTAAGATACATTTTTTTCCTCTTTGGAGTGTTTAATAATGATTCTCCTCTTGGATGTTCTCTGCATAAAAATAGTTAAACTACTGAATAAATGATTTAAGCATTTTAAAACTAATACACTTTAGAATTCTGATTGGAGATAAAGTAGAATTTTATTAACAAAGGGCAAATCTTATTTTCACAAAGTGAAAATGTGTTTGTCCTGGGAAAGCAAAACTCAGAGAAGTCTGGGAAAGTATGAATCAGGTAATCAACAGACCAAGATGAAATTAATATAGCACTCAGTGTCCTGTTCATGAAACCTAGAAGGCTTTCCTTGCCCTCTGGATGCCACCTGCAATAAGTAAGATCCAGAGAGAGATATATGTGAAAATAATATCCCTCAAGTATGGCTTTTGGCCAGATCCTTGTGTAAATGAACAAATATCTACAAGTTATGTATTTATAATACTAGAGGCCTGGTGCACAAAATTCATGCATGGGGGTATCCCTCAGCTCAGCTGCACCCTCTCCAATCTGGGACCCTTCGGGGGATGGCCAACTGATATCCCTCTCACAATCCAGACTGCTGGCTCTCAACCACTTGCCTGTCTACCAGCCTGATAACCCCTTAACTACTCCACTGCCAATCTGATGGACACCTAACTGCTCCCCTGCCGGCCCTATTGCCCCAACTGCTCTTTGCTGTCATCCAGATCACCCCCAAATGCCCTCTCCTACTGGCCATCTTTGACCACATGGGGGCAGCCATCTTATGGGAGGGCATGAGGGTCAATTTGTATATTATGTCTTTATTATATAGGATGCCTATGTTCCTTCTTCCCTTCCTATTTCTTCTTTTTTTACAGCAGTCATTTAGCATTTCTTGCATTGGTGGCTTGGTCGTAATAAACTCCTTTAACCCTTTTTTTTTTGTCTGTGAAGCTCCTGATTTCACCTTCAATTTTTAATGATTGCCTTGCTGGATATAGTATTCTTGGATTCAGCCCCTTGCTTTGTATCACTTTGTATATTTCATTCCATTCCCTTCTGGACTGATGTGTTACTGTTGAGAAATCAGTTGATAGTCTAATGCAAGATCTCTTATAGGTAACTTTCTGTCTCTGTCTGGCAGCCTTTAAGATTCTTACTTTGTACAGTGGTACCTGGAGATACAAATGCCCTAACATACGAGATTTTTGAGATACGAGCTGTCGAGTGAGCGATTTTTGCTTTGAAATACAAGCAACGTTTGAGATAGGAGTAATCGCGCGGATCGGCTAGCTGCACACGACCCACCAGTTTACCACGACTTGAGTGTCTCATAGTTTCCCACGCCTCAAGGTTACGGAATGAATTAAACTCGTATCTCGAGGTACCACTGTAGTTGGTGTTTGCCAATTTAATTATGATGTGTCTTGGTTTTAGTCTTTTTGGGTTCTTATTTGGGAATATGTTTGTTTCTTGAACTTGTGTGACTTCTTTTCTTCCCAATATCAGGGAAGTTTTATGTCATTTCCTCAAACAGGTTTCCTATTCCTTGATCACTTTCCTCTCCTCTGACACCCCTATTATGCAGATGTCGTCTCATTTTGTGTTGTTCCAAAATTCGCTTAGGCTTTCATCTTGTTCTTTAAGTTTTTTTTTCCCAGTTGCTACTCTGCTTGTTTGTTTGTTTTTCTGCCTTGTCTTCTAGCTCACTGATGCAGTCCTCTGCTTCTTCTAGTCTAGTGTTGATGCTTTCTGTTGTGTTCTTTATTGCAGCTATGTCATTCTCATTTCTTCTTGGTTATTCTTCATTTCCTCTTGGTTTTTACACATGTTGTTGAATTTGTCTTCCATCCTTTTCAGCATCCTTATGACCATTGCTCATTGAATTCTTTCTCTGACAAATTGCTTGCCTCCATTTAATTTACTTCCTTTTCTTTTGTAGGGGGCTGTTTCTTTGTCTTCCTATTTTCACTCCTCTCAGGGAGTTGCAGATTTCTCACAAGCATGTAAAGAAATCAGTGCTTTGAATTAAAGGCACAAAATACAACATAATACATGACACAAAGGGCACCATGCACCAATGTATTCATGATACCAATAACCCCAAATAAATGTGACCACCAGAGAAAAGAGAATTAGGGGAGATAAAAGAGTGCAAAAATGACATTGAGAAAAGAAGAAAAGTAAGAAAGAAAAGAGTAAAAAAAAGGGGAAATATATGTATATTGGGAGAAAACTCCAAAAAAACAACAACTAATCCAAAATATGCAAATAACAAATACCCAGAAAAGAAAGAGGGAAGCTGAATCTGAGGAGGCAGAGCTTATTTCTGGAAGGTTAGGTCAAGCAATTGAATGAATGGGGAAATGGCCAGTGTAGAGTAGATAGAAAAAGAATGAGTGTTTAAGAATAAAAGTAAAAAACATTTCCCTTTCTTTAGTATATCCATATGTATTCATCTATTTTTGGAAAAGGAGAATAGAGATCAGATAGGCCTGAGTTGGTGATTGGAACTAATTAAGCTATTAATAAAGGAAGAGAACAAATGAGAAGAAAAACAAAAGCATAAAAAAATGAAAAATCATTATAAAACCTAACAAGCAATGAAACAAGCAACAACTATAAGAAAGGGAAAAGGAAAGGGAGAAAGGAAGGAAGGAAGGAAGGAAAAGAGGAAGGAAGGATGGGAGGGAGGAATGAAGAAAGGGAAAATTTGGCTAGTAAAGAAAAAGGAAAAATGTGCATAGACTTGGAGCAGGGGAAAGGAAATTAGATATATGAATAAGATCAATTTTTAACAGGGAGTAAAAAGAAAGCCTAGAGAAAAACTAAAGCAGGAACAGGAGAAGAGAAACAGGATGAAAAAAGGAGGAAAGTAAGGAAGAAAGGGTTGGCATAAAGGAAAAATTGAGATCGAGTAAAATAATTATAAAAAATAAAAATAGAATGTAGAACTCTAATCCAAAAATAAAATAAAACTTAAAAGAGGTTAAAAAAATGTACTTAGTAAAAGAGTAATATGCTAATTGACTGTACCTTCATGATGCCCACCAGCCAATAAGGAGGGACTTTGCAAATTAACTCAACAAGGATGGTGGGTTAATTTGCATATGCAGGTGCCAAGTGGATGGGGGTGAGGCGGGAAGCTTGTGTCATTGCCATGGCGACAACGCAGGCATTCTGTACCACCCCAGCTGTTGCGGGCCTCTGGGCAGTGTGGGAAGGCAGAAAGGTGGTTCTGGGCTGGAGTAGAAAAGAGACTCCAGGCCAGAGTGGAAAAGCAGCCATGGCCAGAGTAAAGGCAGTGCTGAGAGCCAGGGGAAGGAAGTCCCATTCTTGCATGAATCTTTGTGCATCAGGCTTCTAGTAGTAGTAATAATAATAATGTTTAAAAATATAATTAAAAAAGTAAAATAAAGTGAGAAAAATTTAGTTTCTTAAGTAAAAGATAAAAAATAAGAAAGTGAAGTAGTGTCCTAACCAGTTTGGCTCAGTGGATAGAGCAATGGCCTTCAGACTCAAAGGTCCAAGGTTTGTTTCTGGTCAAGGCCATGTACCTTGGTTGCTGGCACATACCCAGTGGGGAGTGTGCAGGAGGCAGTGATTGATATTTCTCTCTCAACAATATTTCTGACTCTCTAATCCTTTCCCTTCCTCTCTGTAAAAAATCAATAAAATATATTTTTTAACAAAGAAAGTGAAGTAGTGAAGTTCATTTCAGAGCTTCAATGACCCATGGGGACTGGTTTAAACCCCTCTCTTCCATTCTGCATGGCACATCTGTTTCTTGTCAGGTAGTCAGCACAGTGTTGAAGTTCCCCACAATCCACTGCTCCTCTGTGTGATAAACCACCACTTTGGTGTCAAGCAGGCAGGACCACTCTGCTCAGTGTTTTTTTGCTCTGCCTGCCATTAGTTGTATTTATACAAGCATCTATTTCTGACACAGCCCCTGTGTAGCAGTATTTCTGTATTAGTTTATAGGACCAAATGGCCCCTCAACCTAGTCCCTTAGGATTCCCTGGGGGTGTTTGGACTCTTCCTTTCCCTGACACACTCAAGACTGGGTTGGAGGGAAGGATTGTTTCCTGCTCATTTCTCCCTATTCTGATTCCCGGTTTCCACAAAAAACCACCTTCCCCTGCAGTCTCAGTGAGTGTTTTTAATTGAAAAATCTTATGTACTGGGTGTAGCAAGGAATTTATAAAGACAAAGCAACCATACCACCTCACATCTTTCTACCCTCCCAGCCTTGGCACGGCCAGTATAGAACTTCAGGCTGCCTTTTTGGGTTCAATCTCCCACAGCTATGTTCATAGATCTAGAGTCCCTGGCTGCAGCCTTGTGGCCCCCATTCCATATTTGAGGATTACACTGAGCCCATGTGCCACTGATTTGATGCAGCACAGTCTCCCTCTGAGATTCTAGTCCTGGCCATGTGCATTTCTTCATTCAGCCCAGATTCCAGCTCCCACCTCTCTCCAGGAGATCTCTGACCTTTCCATTAATGGATTGCCTCACCAACTTTGTTTAATTAGCCAACTCTGAGTGGATATTATACCATTCAGCTGTTTCTTCTATCTGCTCTGTGAGAAGGCACAGGACACATTCCCATATTGGGTCACTACCTTGTCTCCCCCTGGACAAACTTTTAGGTGCCCATGGTTCCTAAATTTCAGTAACAGGATGGGGAGGCTGGAGTTTCAATGTTTGTTGGTTCACAACCGAGGCCCTACATACCCCCGCTACACTCCCAAGCCATGCCCACTCACAAGCCATGCCTTCACCAGGGAGACCCTACATATCTATCTCCTAGGGTCCCTGGGTATTGTGGTTGTAGGGTCCTGGGAGATAGATATGTGGGGTCTCTCCTGGTGAAGGAAAGGTTGGGCTTCTGATCACAGCTACTCTCCCCTTCAAGATGGCGTGGTCCCTTCAATTGAGCTGGTCACACTCAGAGTTCAGTGGTAATAGAGGCTGCTTGGCCAGGGGAACCTGGTCCACCAGTCCCTGAAAGTCCAGTGGAATATAACTGTCCCTCACTCACAAATATACACACTCCCTGCATGACTACTCACTCTCTTTTTACTATCTCAACTCACACTATCAGCTGCCATCTTGGATCTCGCTATTATTATTAAGAATGAAATATATAATGCTTGTTTTTTTATTTTTAAATTATACAAAATTACACTTGATACACAATATTATATTAGTTTCAGGAGGTACAAATAGTGATTAAATTATATACCTTAAAAAGTGATCACCATAAGTCTTATTCCCATCTGGCGTTATATATACTTATTACAATACAAAAGGCCCAGTGCACAAAATTTGTGCATGGGGAAAGGGGTGCCCTCAGCTCAGCCTGCACCTTCACCAGTCTGGGACCCCTTGAGGGATGTCCGACTGCCCGTTTAGGACTGATCCCTGTAGGATTGGGCCTAAATGGGCTGTTGGACATCCCTCTCACAATCCAGAACTGCTGGCTCCCAACTGCTCATCCTCCTGCCTTCCTGATTGCCCCTAATGTCTTCTGCCTGCCAACCTGATCAACCCCTAACCACTCTCCTGCCATCCTGATAGATGCCTAGCTGCTTCCCTGCCATCCTGTTGGCCTCTAATTGCCCTCCCCTGCAGGCCTTGTCCCCCCCCCAACTGATGTCCCCTGCAGACCTGGGCCTTCCCAACTACTTTCCATGCAGGCCCGGTCACTCCCAACTTCCCTCCTCTGCAGGCTTGATCACCCTCAACTTCTCTCCCCTGCTGGCTGGCCTGATCGCCCACAACTGCCCTCCCTTGCAGGCCTTGTCCCTCCCAACTGCCCTCTCCTCCTGGCCATCTTGTGGCAGCCATCTTGTGTCCACATGGGGGCAGGATCTTTGACCACATGGAGGCAGCCATCTTGTGTGTGGGAGTGATAGTTAATCTGCATATTACTTTTTTATTAGATAGGATAGAAGCCTGGTGCGTGGGTGTGGGGTCAGCTGATTTCCCCTGAAGGGTGTCCCAGATCCAGATGGGAGTTCCCTTGGAGGATGGGGTGGCCTGGGCAAGGGGCCTGTGGTGGTTTGCAGGCCAGCAATGCACTCTGGAAATCCAAGCAGAGGACCTGGTATCTGGGATTTATATATCTTCTGTTATTGAAACTTTGTAGCCTAGAGCAGAGAACTGGGCCCGCCAGGGCAGGCAGAAAGCTTGGCTTCCTTCATCTCTGGGAGCAACTCAAGATTCTTGCTCTCTCCAACTCTGTGGTTGTCGCCATTTTTGTTAGAGTTTATTTATCTTCTATCATTGAAATTTGTATCACTGAGTGGAGGCCTGAGCCAGAAAAGGCAGGTGGAAAGCTTGGCTTCCTCTATTGCCAGGGAAACTCAAGCCTCTCTCCTGCTTTCCTTGGGTGCAGCCATCTTGGTTGGGTTTATTTGCATATTTGCTCCTGGTGGGCATGGCTTGTGAGTGTAGCAGGAGTATGGTCAATTTGCATATTACTCTTTTGTTAGATAGGATTATTGACTATATTCCCTGTGCTGTTTTTTATGTTCTCATTACTAAATTTTTTATAATTGCAATTTTGTACTTTTTAATCACCTTCAACGTTTTTGCCAACAACTTCCCCCCCTCTCATCTGGCAAACATGTTTGTTCTTTGTGTATTGAGTTTGCTTCTGTTTTGTTTTATTTATTTGTTTAGAATTTTACATATAAGTCATCATATGGAATTTGTCTTTCTCTTTATGACTTGTTTCACTTAGCCTAATACCTGGTATAACCATAACAAAGAAACTATAAGGTTGAAATGCTTTTACATTTTACCTAAAGTGGTAAAATATTAACCCTAAGTAAAACTTTGAGCGTTTAAGTGCATATATTTAATCACTGAAAAAACAAAACACTAAAGTGAAATAATGCAAAGACATATAGTTAAAAAAGACAATAAATAAATATGCAGTACAAGAATATTCAGATAATCCAAAAGAGTACAGAAAAGAAAGGGTAAGGAGAGCAAACAGAATAAATGCTAGAAATAATCCTATATAATAAAAGCCCAGCAACTGAATGGCAGAACAACCAGAATGATCAGTCGACCAGTTACTATTATATGCACTGGCCACTAGGGAGCAGATGCTCAACACAGAAACTGCCCCCTAGTGGTCAGTGTGCTACCACAGTGGGAGCACTCTGTGGCTGACTGGAATGTGTGGCTGCTTCATCTGCAAACCCCAGGCCAATGGGCAGGAACCAGGCTTCTATCATTGCCTCTTTGTCCCACACTCCTCCTCCTTACTCCCTGCCATCTCCTTTGGATGCCTGCAGGCTACACAGCACTACCGCTGGGCCCACAGAGCTGACCCTGGAGCCTGGGAGGCAGGTTCATGGCTGCCAAGGGACTGAGTGCTATTATCCCTGGGACAGGCCCTGACCAGGTCCCCTGGAGAAGTGAATGCTCTAGCTCCATGGAAAATGCTGGACCAAGGAGCAGCCACTCAGTGTGTGGGTCCACAGCCACTCAGCTGACTGGGATGAGTGGTGCTCCCACAGAGGGCTGATCCCCACAGGCCATGCCCCCCACTAGGGCACAATCCCATGCACAGGTCCCTTAATAATACAGTAATAAACTCTGTTTTGCATACTCAAAACTGTAAACCAACTTTTGCTCCGCCCTGTATCATTCATTAATCAGCAAACATAAATAAAAACCTCCTAATCACAGAAATTGATACAGAGATAATATTGTGACAAATTTCTATATCAAATCATGATAAAAATTCTCAACAAGTTATGAATAGGAAGGAATTTTTCAGTCTAATAAAGTGGATAAAATAGTTTTGGTATATTTACACAATGTAATTACTACATGGCTTCAAAAAGGAAGGAACTCTTTCCTTTTGTGTAATTCAAGAGGAAATAAATACATTACATAAATAATTTACATTACATAAATACATTACAAACCAAGTGGAACCTTGGTTCTTGAATTTAATTTGTTCTGGAAGGCTGTTCAAGAATCAATTTGTTTGACAACTGAATCATTTTTTCCTATTAGAAATAATGTATATTGAATTAATTCATTCCATTCCATAAATGATTGCCTGATTTAACTTTTCTTATATGCAGTACATATCTCATGTACTGTTTAATCTATAAACAAACATTTCTTTTCTTAAATGTATCCAACCACCCCTAATAGCCTTAAATGAATCACTTTAGCACTTGTTACAGGTTGTCTTTCAGAAAGTCAGCATGCAGCATCTTTGCTTTTTCACTTATCACTGCCTCAGAAATACTGTCACTGGCTAACTGCTTTTTTGTTTATCCAAACCAACAACAGTTTTTCAACCTCTTCAATTGCCTGTGATTATTGCTTTTGAGTGCTTCCATACCCTTAGCAACATTAGCACTCTTGATAGCCTCTTTATGTTTTAAAGTTGTGCTAATCATCCATTTAACCAGCAACAAAAGCAAAACAAAACAAAATCCTCCAAAACTCCCCAAAATATTCACAGCACAATTTCTTGAGGTCTTAACGATTTCAGGTTTTGCAGTAAATTGACTCACATTCTCTCCTTTGTTTGTGGCCTGAGAGACACTTTTTATTATGCTTATGTTTCTGCGTAAAAGGGTTATCACTCCCAGGACCAAAATTGTGTTCAACAACTGAGACTTTATTTTCTGTGAACAATTTGGTGAAAAACAGAATTGTTTGAGATAGGAGATGTTCAAGAACTGAGGTATGAGTATATATGTAGATAATAAGAATCCTCAAAAAATCTCTTAGAACTAATATGTGAATTTATTGAGTTTAGGATACAACATCAATATACAAAATTGAATTGTATAACTATATTCTAATGAACAACTGAACATTTAAAAAAATACACCATTTGCAAAAGCACCAGAAAAAATGAAATCTCTCTCTCTCTCTCTCTCTCTCTCTCTCTCTCTCTCTCTCTCTCTCTCTCCATATATATATATGGCTAATATGCAGAGTGTCCTGCAGGAGTTTGGAGAGGAGTTCTATTGTTTGCTATGACAAGCGCTGACCACCAGGGGATGGTGCAGAATGAAGGAAGGGCCTTGCTGACAGCTGGCAGCCCCTGATTGGCCCTGATCACTGGCCAGGTGTAGGGACCCTACTCATGCAAGATTTCATGCACTGGACCTCTAGTTTACATATAAATCTAAAAAATGTGTTAAGACTAATACAGTGTAAGGAATAGTAATTTTATATTGCTAGCTAGTGCCATCACTTTTTTTTGTGGTACTCTACATTGACATATATGAGTGAATTGTTTCCTTAATTAGTGAAATCTCAGTTTCTTAATTGTGTTATTCATTTTTTTCTGTCTTTGAAAGTATAAATCTTGGACACACAGAACTTTAAATAAGCCAAATAGTTTGCGGGGGGCGGGGGGAGAGTTCTGCCCAGAACAAGAGGATTAATTAAATGATGAGCAGGTACAAAAGGGCCCACCGCTGCCCACACAGACTCTATTCCCTGTCTCTAGGGAGATGAAGTTTCTGGATGTCTATACTAATAAAATCTTCCTATATAATAAAAGGGCAATATGCAAATTGACTAAATGAAATGGTGGAACGATGGGTCACTATGATGCTCACTGATCACCAGGGGACAGACGCTCAATGCAGGAGCTGCCCCTTGGTGCTCCCACAGAAAAAGCACTGCTTAGCCACAAGCCAGGCTGATGGCTGGTGAGGGCAGTGGTGGTAATGGGAGCCTTGCCCGCTTCCATGGCAGGGCTAAGGATGTCCAACTGTGGCTTTGGGGAGTGGGCCTAAGCTGGAGTCAGACATCCCCAAGGGCTCCCGGACTGCTAAAGAGTGCAGGCTGGGCTGAGGGGCCCTCCACTCCTGAATGCATGAATGTCATGCACCGGGCCTCTAGTAAAATCTATATATATATAAAAGCCTAAGCGACTGAACAGCCCATTGACTGGTAGCTGTGATGTGTGATGCCCACCAGGGGCAGATGCTGAACATTGGGCCTGCCCTCTAGTGGTCAGTGTACTCCCATAGTGGGAGTGCTGCTCAGCTGACTGATGGGTGCCAGACACAGGGCTCTCTGCAGTGAGTGGCACAAGCCTCTTCCTATTGGGACCAACTGGGCGTGAACCAGCAGCAGGTGCAGTGGGGTCGGCAGGTAGGAACAGCAGTTGGACTGCTGGTTTTGACCACGCTAAGGGACCCCACCAGTGCATGCATCCGTGCATTGGGCCTCTAATAAATAATATACAAGGCAGGGACTCCTGTGATATGTGGCAGAGAGAGGACTTTCCTGGAAGAAGTAAGGGAAGGAGCCACCTTTCTGCATGTGTTCATCAGCCAGGCTCTTCTGTATTGATGTGGTTTGAGTTAGCAGCAGCTGTCCCTGAGATTCTTGGTAGTAAAAAAGTAAGAGTATCCTTTGATCTTGTTTCTAGAGAATATGGGCCTCAATTGAGAGAACTGACATGGATCAAGTGATTTGGTGCCTTACGGTAGACAGACCATTTAACTCTTGATCCTATAAGGCAAGGAAGGAGGGCTGATGCCTGGTATTAAGGGGAAAAGATGGTTTTATCGTAAAGGAATTACTGAGTTTCAACTTATTCTTTGATATGGTTTTTATGTATTAACTGGATATATTATGAAATGAGAGAACTTACAGCCCTATTAAAGCAGGGGAAACTAACCCAGCCATAGAAAGTAAAGTATTCATTGCAAATATTCAGATGTACAGATATGCGCAATTATTTATGGAAAAAAATGCCTATAGATGGGAGAATGTGAGAGAAACAAATTTATTAAGAGGGGGCAATGGCAATTGTAGACTGAAGCAGAACATGACTGAAATTTCTTAGGACAGGTACGTACTTATCTCTGTCTCTGAACCACCTATGCATCCCAGGATGCTTCCTCACCTGGGCTCTTCTGACTTCTGTTCAAAATCTCCCAGGCATCATGAACCTCCCAGAGGAGGAAATGGAGGTAGTGGAAGAGAAAGGAGGACACAATATTGGACTGCCATAGATTAAATGAAACTGACCAAAGTTACATAGTATCCATAATTGGCTTCATGTATTTTAAAAAAATTCTCTGTTTTTGAAACACTCCAAGTACTCTCTCATGTGATAGTTTTGGTGGTAGGTCTCTTAGTCATTTACATTTCCCCTGAAATATGCCCATTATTTAATTTTGAGTATTGTCCACAGTGTCACATCAGAATGTTAGCCTAGGTTTGTGGCACAGGGTCACAGTTTCATTGCACTGTTGATGATGATACAGTCTACCCCTGTTTGCTTTTCCATCTGGAAATTGATCACTAAAACCTCAAATTTTATTTTTAGCCACCCACATGTAGACAACATGCTAATGGAAATGTTACCCTCTTGCAGGTTATTGGAACGGAAAAGGGGGGACTAAAATGCAATGCCTCATTTATAGAAATATTTCTGTGATGGGATTTATTAGTTAAGCCACTATGGAGGAATACAGATGTTCTCTAATGGGTTCCATTTTTGTTGTTGTTAGGTAAACAAAACACTTTTCAAAGAAATTTGCTCTTAGAAGGGAGATGAAATTGTTTTTGAAATCTACTATGACAGTAAAATATAATTCATGCAAGATATAAAATACACAAAGATACTGACTGGGAAAATGACGAAGGATCACTTTTTTAAAAGACAACAGTAAAAGAAGATTCTGACCTGGTTAAGTCTACTCTATGTTGGTGGTGGTAAGGATGAAAAGTATCCAAAAAAGTGAGTACAAGGATCACTTCAGACTCTGCCATTGAGATAGGCGTTATGGTTGTTTCTGATGTTCATGGCCTTCTTTCTTTCTCCCCTACTCAACCTACAGCTTTTCCAAAGCACTGAAATATTTAAACTAAGCTGCTGTGAGTTGGGCAGTAGTTGCAGTGGACAAACAGGAGTTTATCAGTCAGGAGATGCCTTATAATTTTTGAATTTAGAAAAGAGAGAAACATTATTTGTATGGCTTCCTGGTAAAACATACAAAATATTTTATATTTTTAGCTTTTCAAATTTAGTTCTATCACTCCTAAATTAAGATTATTAAGTCCCAGTCTAAACATTTGTTGAGCATTACCAACATACAGGGAATTTCACTAGATTTTTCCAGCTGTGAAGTCATTGATAACATTCTAAATTCACCGAGACAGCAGTTAATATGAAGAGATGCCTTTCTAGGGGCTACTTTGCTCACATAGATTCTTAACATGACCTGAAGACTTTTCTAAACATGAAAGCTGATGGATTTAGCCTTGAGGCCATGGTTTGCTGGCTGAGGTCAAAGCTGGGGATGGATGCTTTTCATTGTTTGTTGTGAAGCACTCGGCTCTCATCCAACCTGGAATGCTGGCAGACTGTTTATTACATATGCTTAATGGAACAGGAAATTAACACAATGGAAAAATATGTATTGCTGCCCAATTTCTGAGAGTACTTCATTTTTAACTAATTACAGAGAGGAAATATCTTGTTATTTTATAACATTTTTAATTACTTAAGTAATACATGTTTACTGTAGGAAAATTAGAAAAATACAGATAAGCAAAAAGAAGTAATTAAATGTCATATTCCATAACTAAAGATAATTATCATTAACATTTTGATCCATAGCCTTTCAGATTTGTTGCTGTGTTTAGATTATATCACACTGTTCACATTTTACAAAATGATTTTTCTTTGGTTTAATGATACATGATTAAAAACTTCCCCTGTTGGGAAAGGCAGAAGAAAGGGGCGGGGTAAAAGATCAACCAAAGGATTTGTATGCCTGCATACAAGTATAATCAATAGACACAGATGCTAGGGGGCATGTGGTAGTTGAGAAGAGGTCAATGGGAGAAAAAAAGAGACATATCTAACACTATATTTAATATTTTAAACAATAAATAATTTAAAAATAAAAATATCCTCTGTTGACAAAATATTTTTTAAAAATATATTTTATTGATTTTTTTACAGAGAGGAAGGGAGAAGGATAGAGAGTGAGAAACATCGTTGAGAGAGAGACATTGATCAGCCGCCTCCTGCACGTCCCCTACTGGGGATGTGCCCGCAACCAGAATACATGCCCTTGACCGGATTCGAACCTGGAGTAGGGGACGTGCCCGCAACCAGAATACATGCCCTTGACCAGATTCAAACCTGGGATCTTTCAGTCCGCAGGCCGACCCTCTATCCACTGAGCCAAACCGGTTTCAGTGAAAAAAATATTTTTACATTTAAAAATGGCTATATAGTTAGTTATGGTACTTTGTATGTCCCTGTTTACTTAATTCAAGTATGTCAAACTCAAAGACTAACATGGGCCAAATAAATAACTTTTTAAGTTTATGTGGGCCACAAAACACAAAAGCTTCAATTTTCATAGGAATGTAGATTTATTTTGATAGAGACATGCTGAATACAAAGGTCTGAAATAAATGAATAATCATTAACATAAAATAGGCCTGGTTTAATTGAACCCTCTATTAGTAAAAATTTCTAATATTTTTCATTTTCACATATAAGTTGCATTGCAATAAATATTTTAAATTTAGTGTTTTATACACATTAATTATTTCCTAAGTAAAAACTGCCTAAAGTTTAATTGCTTTGTCATAAGGTTTGCATTTTTATATATTTTGATATATCTTGTCTAATTGTTTCTTAGTAAAGTTATACCAACTTACATTTACAATAAAATTGTGTAGAAGTGCTAATTTTCCTCATTTTCTTGGAAATTTTAAGTATTATTACTTAAAAAATCTTTACCAATTCTAATAGTTGAAAAATAGTATTACATTTCTTTGTTTATGGGCAAGTTTCAGCAATGATTTTATGTTTATTGTCATGTTTAATTTTTCTTGTATAGATTGTCTTCTTTGTTCTTTGTCACTTATTTTAGTGACATGTTTACCTTTGTCTTATTGAAGTCATCATACTTTTTGAGTTATCAATAATAAGATGTTCTTTGATCCCCAAGAGGGACAAGTCTGAGGTTGGATCTGCCCTGTCTTTGGAGCTCTCCCGTGGGACTGAGCCAAAACAGCCCTCATGTGACTTGCCTGATTTCTGATCTCTTTTCTTGCCATTTCCCACTTCCCTGGGAACATGTACTATTATCACTTTCCACACAAGTGCTCCTTGTTTGGACTTGTTTCTGGGGATGCCTCCTAAGGTTTTCTCTGTATATTTGTCAGTAGTTGAGTTAGAGTAAAAGGGAAAACCATGTGAGCCAACTATCCTGGAATCATTTGTTCCAAAAAACTATTTGTTGTTTATGGGAAACCCAAATTTAACAGGGAATCCTGTATTTTATCTCATTACCCAGACTTCTTGGACCCCAAATCAATACCCATATGTAAACAATCTCTTTGTAGGTTCTCGCTGCTATGCTCATGTGCTAGATAGTGTCCCTGCTCAGGATAGGTGGCTCAGTCACCACAGAAAGCCTCTATCT
The DNA here is from genome assembly GCA_011751065.1 of Lasiurus cinereus. Taxonomy (NCBI): domain Eukaryota; kingdom Metazoa; phylum Chordata; class Mammalia; order Chiroptera; family Vespertilionidae; genus Lasiurus; species Lasiurus cinereus. Next base: position 3,676,851 of record JAAGEH010000293.1, on the reverse strand, counting down.
GGGTCCCATGCTTCTGTGTTGCTATCTACAAGCTAGTCACCATCCAGCTCTGAATGATTGTTCCAAAACATAAATCACACCACTCCCCTCCTTAAAATCTATTAGTGGCTTTCTGTCACACTTCCAATATAATCTAAAGGACTATCCATGTGGTCTCTAATTTCTTATCCCACTGGGCCCTCCTTTCTTTACTGACCTTTATCCTGTCGCTCTCCCAAAGCAAGGAGACAGTTGCAGGTTAAGTTTTAGCCTTGCCTGATCCCCCAGGATATCTGGAGGAGAGTGTTTCTTTCCTCATGTGCTGGGTTTTCACCCTCTTGCAATAGTCATTCATTGGGTAAGGTTTACTCTAGGAACATGTCAGCTCCCTGGATTTTAGACTCTCAATTTCTGGTTGAAGCAGCTCTAATACCAAAAAACAGTTCTCTGATGAAGGTTTCCAGGAGGTATGAGCCACAAGGACAAATAGTATAGAAGCTGAGAAATGGGTCCACAGAATCAGTTAGGGAATCAGAGGAGATTTGGGTGGTTCCAGCAGTATTCAGCAGGATCCCAGAGGCACATTAGCAGGTTTGGTTGCATTCACTGTAAAAATGTCCCTGACTATTGGCAGTAGCCTGTAAGGGCTCCTGGGCAGGTCAAAGAGTGAGAACTGGACACTCTTATCATACCTGCCTGGGGTGAGGGGTGGGGCAGATAACCAGTGAGCATCTAGTTGGTTTGGTTATGAGACAGAATGAGCTGCTTTCTGGCTGGGCCTCTTTGTAGGAGCAACAGAATCTTTATTTAAAGAGCATTTATTATTTTACTAGTGGCCCAGTGCATGAATTTGTGCACATTGAAAGAAAATTAATTAGAAGAAATATTTTAATATTGCTATTCACCACTTCTCTATAATAGAAGTCTCAACCAAATTCACGATCGACAATGACAGATGGAAACACATGCAATTGTTACCAGCAAGAGCTTTATATGTATCATGCATGTGCGAGTCAACTTAGTCTTAATTTATAGATGTAGAATAAACTCATTTAATTAGAACTGCTTTCTAATTTAGCTAAACTTTTTCTAGACCAGTGAAACATCCCAACTTCTTTTTCAGGTAATTGTCAGCAACACAGCAATAAATAAATATCAACATGAAGCAGATTGTTACTATAGATCACACAAGGAGAACAAAGGGTAAAATATTTAACTGCAGCAGTGTTTGATGATATTCTGCATAGTGAGAAAATCTGAAGTCATTTTCAAGGTCTACCATTTCTTACTTCTTTTCATTTGGGTTAAATTTCTAAGCTTTCTAAATCTCTGTTTTCTGGTGAATGAAGAGAAAATAGGATTCCACCAAATCTCTTATCTGCCTAATCCAGGACTTCTGTAATTGCCAGATGAGATGAGGAATGGGAAAACACTTCACAGACATTTGGTTAAAGTGCGAAATGTTTCCACTTATGTTCCTGGAACTCCAAAGAGGCTAGCTGTTAGGGAGAGAAAGCAAGTGTTGCTATGTGGCACCATTACCTGGCACCCACAGTGACTCTTCCTGGGCTGGGCTATGGGCTGCATTCTGTGCCATGGGTCTCAGCAGCATCGGCTGCCATTTGGTAGGCTGCCACTCCGGGGTGGTGATGGAGCCTATGTCCCACATTGGGGAAGCTGAGTGTTGTTTTCTGGTCCATGGTGCCATTTCTCTGTGCACAACTCCTGCATTGAGCATCTGCCCCCTGGTGGTCAGCGTGCAACATAGTGACTGGTTGGAAGGTGGGAAGGACACTTAGCATATTAGCCTTTTATATCTATACTAGAGGCCTGGTGCAAAACATTTGTGTACTGGGGGTTGCGGAGAGATCACTCAGCCTGGCCTGCACCCTCTCTCAGTCCAGGACTCGTCAGGAGATATTCACCTTCCAGATTAGGCCCTGCTCATAGCAACCGGTCATTCTGTCGTTTGGTTGATTTGCATATTAGGGTTTCATTATATAGGATACCTTTATTTGTCTATCTACCTATCTATCATCTATCCATCTGTCTCCCTACCCTCAAGGAACTTGCCTTCAGTTTAATATTTCATTTTTCCTTCGATTAGGAATGACTATTTCTGTGTGAGCTATAATAAAACTATGCACAGAGCCGATTGAATATCAAAGGCTGTGTCAAATGGGAAGGGTTCATAATGCAGCTGCCAATTCTTTGAAGACTTGAAAGCAGAGTAGGATTTGAAAAGGGGCAGACATTTTTTGAAAAGCCAAGTGCATCCATTTTTGAAGATAGCCCTCCATTGCTACTCAGAGGACACTGGCACAGTGATTCTCAACTTTGCCTGCCCAACTGAAACCACCCAGGGAGCTTTCAAGGCAGACATGCTAGACCCCTGCCCCTGAGATTAGAGTTAGTTTGATCTCAGAAGAGGCCTGGTCACAGAGACTTTGAGTTCGTTCTCCCATTGATCCTCATAAGCAGCCAAGGTTGAGTGCCCTTGCCTCAGGTGATAGGCAAGAGGTTATAGGTAGGGAAAAACTGGCTGTGTTACCAGGATGTTGTAAAAAACCTCCTATGTATAGAGTCGAGGAAACATAGATTTACAGTTGTGAATATGCAAAACAGAGTTAAAAAAGCTATTATAATAATCATAACCTACATGTCTTTTTCCATATGAACCACCGTCCGCCTACTTTTGCCCCTCTGTGAATAATAATTTACACCAATTGTGGAAGTCATCTAAATTACTGGCATACATTTCATAGTGTTTCTATAGAAAGTTATAAAATCTTCTTGCTGTGTATTTCATTTCCAGCATATTTTAGACACTTCCCTTTACACTCTAAAATAATGTTACTTGTGAGACTTGAAAATAATTTTGTATTTCCCATTCTTATGTGGATGAAGACAAAATAAAATAAATTTACTGTCTTCTGTAAGATACAAATAAAGTGTCTAATCCAGTGCCTGACATGTAAAAGATGAAGGATATAAACTAATAGTTACTAAATATAAGTCCAGGACTGGGCTAGGTAATGACATGTAATCTTAATTTATCTTCCATCAAATCCATTTATGCCCATATAACAATTTTATGTTTATATGTGTGTATATACATAGACAACAAAGTATAGGATTATTAAAGGCACAACTTACATTAATAAACATTGTTTTTCTGAAAAAAATATTATGAAAACACTTTCTTTTTAAGTGCAAAATACACTGTTTAGCCCTAGTACAATGTTCTGACATACCTTAGCAAACATCAAGAGTCATGTAGATTACTACAACCCACTGTAACTACATTCTTATCATCAAATTACAGTGTTCACCTGGGTGCAATGCTGGTTAAACCCCTTCATAGACACTGCTTAATCCTGAAGTGATAATGGTTAACATAACTAAACAGGACTTAGGGAAAACTCAGGCTGCAAGAAAATTTTTTAAAAATATATTTTTATTGATTTCAGAGAGAAAGGGATAGAGAGTGGGAAACATCAATGATGAGAGAGAAACATTGATCGGCTGCCTTCTGAACATACCTCCTACCTGGGATCAAGCCTGCAACCTGTGCATGTGCCCTGACAGGGAATTGAACCTCGATCTCCTTGTATATAGGTCCATGCTCAATCACAGCCATGCAGGCTGGGCATGTCGAGGTAATTATTTTAAGATTTATCTGAATAAAACCATGGTGGACATCTGGCCTCTGCTCCCTCTTTAACCTAATTTCTTGCCCATGTCTCACTCCCTACCTGCTCTCACTCACTGGACTCCTCACACCCTTGGAGTCCACATGCTACTTCTTACCCCAAGCAGTTTCACATACTTTTGTATCTCACATGTTACCATCACCATCACCATTACCATGAAGATGTACCTGATTACTTTAATCTAAACAGGTCACACCTATTTCTTATCCATGATCTATTTTTTTCTTCTGTGAATTAATTCCAAGCCACCATCTCTCTGGCCCTGCTCTCCTTTTGGCGGACTTCCTTTCTGCAAAGTTCTCCAAGCCGCCCACTCTGCTCTTGCTCTGCAGCGATGGTCCCGGGAACCTGTGGGTAGGGCCTGGCACCTGTCTAAGACCCAGGCTGCTTGGTGCCATCCCGCCCCCAGACGCTTGGCCACCTGTATATGCAAATTAATCCACCATCTTTGTTGGGTTCATTTGCATACTCACTCCTGGGCGTCATGGAGGTATGCATCTCTTTTACTAGTGTAGACTAGTGGCCTGGTGCATGAAATTCATGCATGTTAAAGGGAATTAATTAGAGGAAATATTTAATTATTACTTACTGTTTGCCCTTCCTCTATAATAGAAGTCTTTGGCCAGTCCCACCCCCATTGGGCAATACCAAGACCTGGCAGGCCCTACCCCCATCCAGCCCCATTGTGGGGGGGGATGCACCCTCACATCGCTGTGCCAGGGCAGGGGGCATGGCCTCAGATCCCCCAGTCCCGGTGCTAGGACAGGGGGTGCAGCCTCAAGTCCCCTGGTCCTGGTCTCACCCAGACCCACCGTGGCATGGGACCCATCAGTGCACCTCCTGGTGACCTGTTGTTTGGTTGTTACAGATGAAAATAAAGTCATGCACTTAAGCATGCACATTCATTTTCAATGCCTGATTTATCTACATTCTCCAAATTGCAAAATAAATAAGATCTTCAGCCAGATAGCATCATAATGCCAAGTTCTTGATATAATGACACATGCCATTTTTTCCACTTACCATGCTCTATTTGAGTGGACTAAATATATGTGATTCATATGAAAGACACTGCTGCTTGCTTTTTTTAATAGAAGAAACATTAGCTCATTACCTAATGCCATAAAGTGGTTTAAGTGCCATATACTGACTTGAAGACCAGAAGGAAAAATAACAACAAAAAAACCCCACAAACAAAAAACAAAGTTCGTGCTGTGAATGGCAGCATCCTCTCCTTTTCTCTTTGTTGTTTTCTGCTTTTCCTATGAACCTATTTGCACTGTCTCAAAACCAACAAAGAAGACAAAATCAGATGCTGTAATCTGTACTTTATAGTGTCATTTAAGTACAAAGAGGTGTTTTTCAATCTTTACTTTTTCTTTTTTTTAAATCAATGCAGCTGAAATTTGCTCCTGGTGTTCCAGGAACTAGGCCAACATGGCTGTGCAGACACACCTTTGCTAGGTACTTTTAGGTTTCAGGGCTGGGGCAGGGAACACATGAGGTGCTGCTGGAAACAATTCAGTTCTCCTCTCTACAGAGCAGGATTCTTTTCATTATAAAATGCAAAGCAAGCAGCTGTTTTCTATTACTCCCATCCCCAGCCCTCCTTGTTTGGGGTGTAAGAAGGGGCCAGGAGGATATTTACTCTCAGCTCTTTTATTCCTCTTATTTAACTGAGCCCAGTGACAGATGCTTCTCTCAGGACAACACCAGCCAGCACAGGGCTAGTCACACCTGAAAGGCAAGCAGGAGAGCTGACCAGGGGCTTTGACCAAGCCTGAGTATGCGGGTCACAGCAACCTCAGCAGGCGGGCTGCTCCCGAAGACTCTAGGCCCCTCTCAGCTCCACACCCCAGATTCCTGCTCTCCCCCTTTCATCCATAGGTGCCACTAGCATGGTGTGTCCCAAGGCTTGATGTGCAGATGCCAGGGTTGCAGGTTTAAGATGCATCACCTCCTCTTGGCACGTTGAGCCATAAACACTGGCAGGGACCTTTCCACTTGGTCTTGGTTTTTAGTCACTGCTGAGGTTTTCTGAACTCTCTAAGCCAGGGACAGATAGGATCTTTGCCTCTGACCAATGCTGTGCCTGCAGCTTGCCTGGGGTACCCTCAGCCCTGGGAAAGTGTGGGGGTGTGATTGGCCTTAGTGACGAGCCAGGGGGAAGGTAGGGGTAGGAGGATTGGCTAGCTGCCCCATCCTCAATTGGGGTGGGAGCGGCTGATCAGAGGTGGGGCAGGGGGAGGGGCTGAGCAGGGTAGCCATCTTGTGATGGCATGATGGTGTGATATTACCTCTTTATTATATAGGATATATAAAACCCTAATATGCAAATAGATTGAATGGTGGAACAACTGAACAACCGGTCACTATGATGTGAGTTGACCACTTGGGGCAAGCACAGAACATGGCAGGTGTCGGCAGCAGGCGCCAGAGCATGGAACATGGCGGGTATCGACCATGGTGGGATGGTGGAGCAGGTGAACAGGGGCACCAGACTAAAGTGGGGCACCAGTCACTGTCATTGGGGTGAGACTCTGATGGTTACTGAAAATTCTTTGCTCCCACATGCTCTGGTTGCATCCGGTGCTCACACCTGTTGCTGATGCTGGTCCCATTCGCATCTGCTGCCAGCACCAGAGCCATCGCTTGCACCTGCTGCTAGTGCCATCACCAGCCACTCATTGCTATCAATGGGTGCACGTGGCAGCTGCCGGCCCCAATTACCCCTTAGGGCTTCTCCACTTCCCCTTGCTCCTGAGAGCTAATGGGGGCCAGTAGCCGCCTTTCGCACTCTCTGCTGGTGCTGATGCCGCTACTTGCACCCACTGCTCTTGCCAGCCCACTTGCACCTGCAGCCAGCACCAGAGCTGCCACTTGCACCTGCTGCCAGTGCCTGATGCTGGTCCCAAACAGAAAAATGTCATGTTCTACCTAATAGTCAGGGGGTGCAAGTGGTGGCTGCCAGCCCCAATTGTACCTGAGGGCTTTTCCTCCTCCCCCTGCTCCTAAGGGTTAATCAGGGCAGCAGCTGCCTCTTGTACCTGTTGATAACTCTGGCCCTGCTTACACCCCTGCTGGCCCTGGCTCAGTCACTCCATGGCAGCAGGGATGGGAGGGGGGCTGCTGTCAGACAGGAGGCTAGGGGCCGCAGTGGAAGGGGCTGGGCAGGGGCATAGAGGGTGGGCTGAGACATGCCCCTGTGCCCACTGAGCCTTGTAGCCCAACATTCCTTTTAATGTGCATGAATTTGTGCACTGGGCCCCTGGTAGATAGATAATTGAGTAGCCATATGTAAGAGTCTAATAGAAATAACTATAGGTTCTAAGGAATTGTATTATAGCCCTAACGTAAATCTAATTTTAAAAACTACAGAGGTGTGTATATATCACCTATCTATCTATCTATCTATCTATCTATCTATCTAAAAGACTATTATGTAAAGTGCCCCTTGGGAGTTTGATTGACAGGGAATTTGATTGCTCACTATGACATGCACCGACCACCAGGGCCCAGAGCTGAATAAAGGAAGGCCCTAGCTCACAGCCAGCAGCCAGTAGCCGTTACCCATGTATGAATTTCATGCACTGGGCCTCTAGTTAGAATATAATAGACAGGATGAAGTCACACTGAAGAATTTATTTGAAAAGACACTGCTATGTTTGTAATCATTGCTTTGTAATTGTGATCACTGCTTTATAATCCATCAATTTAATACTGTCGATGAAAAATTCTAAAAAATCATGACTCAATCACAATTGATAAGACATGAATAGGATGCTGGGTTATGCAACAAGTCCCAATAATTTATTAGCCCATTTAATTGAAATAGATGGAAATTAAAGGTCCTTTCTGAATGCTACATTAGTGGCTTTGGCAGAATTCTGACTGTTCAAATGAGAAAATGTTTTTGAAGCTAAACTCAAATTTGAGAGATTTTATTTGAAAATTCTTCTCTACATCCCTGTCAGATACTTGAGGACCTAGGACCAAGGGTACACGCAGTCATGCTACCATTATCTAGATCAGGCGTGAGAAATGTCGGCCATTGGGTCATATAAGGCCTAAGAAATCATTTGATCTGGTCTTGGCAAGGCATTAAGGGTGCGTTAATTAAAAGTTTGATCAAATATAATGGGTTAATTTTTAGGTTGATAATTTTGTATGGTTCACAAATGATGTTATAAATAACCAGGTGGTCCTTGGCAGAAAAAAGCTTCTTCACCCCTTGTCTAGGACCTAGTGCTCACTGAGGTTGGGATGGAAAGCAGGAGGAAAGGAGGTGTAGCATTACAGTCCATGGGTGAGTAATATGTTAAATAATAATAGACAATATATTTACATATGCCTATAAAAGTGGCAGATAAACATATCCCAAAATATTGACATTGGCTATTTGAGGAGGGTTGAATTATGGATGATTTATTTATATCTAAAAATTTAACTTTGTGTTTTTTTTTAAATGTGTCTGTATTTAAATATTCTGTAATAAGCAGGTATTTTTGCATTTAAAATATGATTACTCTAAGATAAGTTTACTACCTAATTAAAAGAATACATTTTCTTATATCATAGTTCCTTTAAAATAAAGCTTATACAGACTTAACCAACTATCTGTAATCTATAAATGGACACGGTTCACGGTTTGATAGGAAATTTTCTGCCTATATTGTTACATTGGAAACCTGGGTTAGAAAAGAGAAAATAAAAAGAATACTGCCTTTTGACTATTAGGTAGAACATGACATTTTTCTGTTTGGCTAGACTCTGGAGAAACTAATACACAATTCCAGAACTTCTTTTGCTTTCAGAATCTACACATATCCTGGGAATGTATAATTTTTCCATTGCTTAGCAACCGTTCCATTGTTTTCAGGAACTTGTTAAGTGAATGAATGCATTTTGGTGACAAGACAGCTTTATTCATGCCATGCTCTGGGCCACCATGTAATAATAAGAAATAATGAAATGAAATATTGCAAAGATCATGTCCCTAGTCACTATGGCCTTCAGAAGAGCTGGGTTGGAAAAGATACATTTTATGCAAACAGATTTTAAAAGCTAATAGAAAAAGCATATTGATTCTGAAATAATTATATTTTACACAGACACAATTTCTCTTTATATAGTTGTTGGGTGACCTTCCATGGATAAAATAACAGCAGAAATGCTATGTGGTCTTTCACAGTTTCAAAACCCCTAAAATGGCTATAATTTTCCTTACACTGATGTATGCTATAAATTCAGATCTTGTTGGACTGATCAAGGTTCCCCATTTAAACATGCTCAGGCTTTTGGAAAGATTGCAGGTTGAAATAACACAGCTTACAGGACCAGTTCCTGTAAGAAACACATGCTGTGTGTTAATATCCTTTAATGGAAATAAGAATTCTAAACAACTCTGGCCTAATATATTAGCATTTTGGTTTTGATTTTCAGAAAGCTCAGAGCAAAATTTTGGTGCCTAAATTTCAGTAACAAATTTACCCTCGGGTTCTGACAAATCTCATTTCTTCTGATGCATCTATACTAAAGGGTAATATGCTAATTAGACTGGATGTCTTTTGGACATCCTTGCTTACAAAGCTGGGCCCAGAAGAAGCCACTTGCCCACGGTCCCGGGCACCAGTGGCTGTGGCTGTGGCCTGGAAGAAACTACCCATCCACAGTTCCAGGTGCCTGTGGCTGGCCAGAGGGAGAAAAGCCCGGGTCCCGGGTATAGGGCCGAAGCAGAGGTGGTTAGGGGCAACAAGGCACACAGAAGTGGTTAGGGGTGATCAGACATTCAGGCAGGCAGGCGAGCAGTTAGGAGCCAGTGGTCCCGGATTGTGAGAGGCATGTCTGACTCCAGTCTAGGGATCAGGCATAAACTGGCTGTTGGACATCACCCAAAGGGTCCCAGATTGGAGAGAATTCAGGCTGGGCTGAGGGGACCCCCCCACATGCATGAATTTCATGTACCCAGCCTCTAGTGTATCTATATTTGAATAATGAAAAATTTGAGAACTTATTCTATTCTTAGTTTTATAAATTAAGGAGAAGGAGCAGGACTCTATAGTCTCTTTGCTTAGTGTCTTCTCTTCAGTCTAGGGAAGCTTTTAAGACATTCCAAGGTAAAACCAACACTGGGAATTTCTACGTTTAGTGCATGCTTTTCAACTCACTGCACCCCTCTTCCTTAATAAAACTAATTTTGAGTTTTATAAGTAAACCTCTTTCTGTAAAAAATGTAAATACAGTTGACTCTTGAACAGTGCTGGTGTTGGGACTCTGAATCCCTGTGCAATAAAAAATTCCCATATAACTTTTGACTTCCCTAAAACTCAACTGCAGTTGTCTCTCATGTCCACAGAAGATTGGTTCTAGGACTTCTTTTGGATACCAGATTCCACAATGCTCAGGTTCCTTATATAAAATACATAAAGCAGTACGTACAGTCTACCCTCTGATCCATGGTGTTTTCAATTTGTGGGGTACTGTTTTTGATCCATAGCTGGTTGAATTGTGGATGTGAAACCTGGGTATATGAAGAGTTGATTGTACATTTATAGAAAAATATCTGCACATAGATGGAAAACTGCAGTTCAAGCCATGTTGTTCAAATATCAACTGTAATTCAAAAGTATGTGGAATAAAAATTGGCATCTCTCTTTGATTCCTCAAATACGAAATTTTTATGTGTATAGTCCTGCTCTTGATATTTAAAAAATAGCAAAAATATGCTCTGATTAGGTGCTTCAGTTCAGTTCAACAATTAAAGTCCATACCTTCTGTCTGCAAGCATCACCATTGGGAAGTGAGGCAAGGTGGAGAGTGAGGATTATGCTGAAGTATGTGCCATCACTCTTATATTCAACTAGAGGCCCGGCGCACGAAATTTGTGCATGGGGGTAGAGTGTCCTTCAGCCCAGCCTGCTTCCTATCCAATCTGGGACCCCTTGAGGGATATCCAACTGCCCATTTAGGCCTGATCCAGGTAGGTAGGATTGAGCCTAAACAGACAGTTGGACATCCCTCTCACAATCCAGGACTGCTGGCTCCCAACTGCTCACCTGTCTGCTTTCCTAATTGCCCCTAATCGCTTCTGCCTGCTAGCCTGTTTGCCCCTAACCAATCCCATGCCAGCCTGATTGATGCCTAACTGCTCCTCTGCCAGCCTGTTTGCCCCTAACTGCCCTCCCCTGCAGGCTTGATCACACCCAACTGCCCTCCCTTGCAGGCCTGGTCCCTGCCAACTGCCTTCTCCTGTGGGCCTTCGTGTGGTGGCCATCTTGTGTCCACGTGGGGACAGGATCTTTTTTTAAAATTTCTTTATTGATTTCAGAGAGGAAGGGAGAAGGAGAGAGAGAAACATCAATGATGAGAGAGAATCATTGATTGGCTGCCTCCTGCACTCTCTCCACTGGTGATCAAGCCCACAACCCAGGCATGTGCCCTTGGTCAGAATTGGACCCGGGACCCTTCAGTCCATAGGCTGACACTCTGTCCACTGAGCCAAGCTGGCTAGGACAAGGGGGCAGGATCTTTTGACCACATGTGGGCAGCCATCTTGTGCATTGGAGTGATGGTCAATCTGCATATTATTCTTTTATTAGATAGGATGGGGGGCAGCTGGTTTGCCCTGAAGGGTGTCCTCATCAGAGTGGGTGTTCCCTTGGGGGATGGGGTGGCCTGGGCAAGGGGCCTGTGGTGGTTTGCAGGCTCGCCATGCCCCTGGCAACCCAAATGGAGGCCCTGGTATCTGGGATTTATTTATCTTCTACAATTGAAACTTTGTAGCCTGGAGTGGAGGCTTGGTCATTGAAACTTTGTTGCCTTAAGCACCAGCCAGGGTTTGCAGAAAGCTTGGCTTCCTCCATTGCCGGGGGCAACCCACGCCTCCCTCCTGCTCTCTCTGTGGCCATAGCCATCTTGGTTGAGTTAATTTGCATACTCACTCTGATTGGCTGGTGGTATGGCTTTTGGGTGCAGTAGAGGTACAGTCAATTTGCATATTACTCTTTTATTAGATAGGATGAGTTTATAGACCATTTGGGAGAATAAACATAGACAGGATGACAAATGATGCCATGATGTATAGTTTGAGAATATATTATATAATTTAGAAAAGAACAAGTTTATTATTGAATACTTAATGAAGTGGGATGTTGGTGGGTCTTGAAAGACGGGTAAGCTTTAGAGAAGTGAAGGGAAGAAAGAAAATCTCAGATTAATTTGTACACTTTATACTTTCCAAGAAGATTGTAATGTGGCTTATAATAAGATAAACTATTTAGCCTGTTTGTTCCTCACTTAGTTTTCTCCTTGATCAAATAAGATAATAAAAATAGAACTAACTTTATAGAGTTTTGTGAAGATTAATGAAATTCTATATATCTAAATAGCTTTAGAGCAGTGCCTGGAGGTACAGTAAGTCAGTGTTTATTCCCTGTACTTCTGTTACCCAGAATGAAGTACACAGAGCCACCACATAAATCTTTGCAAAAGTTTCATTCATTCCTGTTCCTCATGGAGAATGACAGTGTAACAGTTTAGTTTGATTAGGCATGTGACTGTGAAGGTGAATGCTTACACAAGAAGACAATGGGAATCACAGTCAAGATAACTGGTTACTTCCCAGAGCATGAGGCAAGGTTTCTTACCACCACTTACTTTTCTCTGTTGCTGAATTTGAAACTAAAAAAAATTCATAACATGTCCTGAATTCTGTTAGCTTAAAAGCCACATATTTTAGGTCATTCCAACTGAATATCTTTACACACTGCCTACTTCGACCTTTAAAACCCACAGAAGCTGCACTCCAACCCACTGCATGTTAAGGGCTGAGGTACCTGAGCTGGCCATCTGTTGGGACTGAACCCAGTGGCTCCTCCCCATACTCAGCTCTGTCCAGACATCTTTTCTAGTATTATATTTGCCCATGTTTTGGTTCTGACAAACATTTATTCAGATGTGTACACCTAAGCAATAAAATTGATGTTCCTATTTTCCTATTAAAGAAGCATTTTTGGGTCAAAGGTGACTCAAAAAGCTCACAATTACTTCTGTAAGAGCAGATCAGAAAAATCAATTCATTTTTAGAGAAATAATACTGAATGCAGTCACTTACAGTGTGAGCAAGGAAACATTTCTTCAAAAGAAAACCATTGATGATTAAGTGAGTGGGCATGGGGGAGCTTCAGATAAGCAAAGAGGGTGAAAGTGACTCCAGAAGTGCAGATTTTTTCAATTAAAATCTGTCTTAAAATGGGCTGCTTGCCAAGATATTTTAACCTGAATTTGGAAGCAACAGTTGCATTTTGCCTTTTCTTCTCTTAAACTTGTGTTTAAGCCATTTCTGTAATAAGTTATTATACACCTACAGAAAAAGCATAATAAATGTTTAGATAACAAATTATTATAAAGCAAGCCACATGTAACTGCCTTCTCATGCCAACATCTCTTAACATTGTCAGTAGCTCAGAAGCCTCTCCCAGCCTCTACTATTACCACTTTCTTCCCTCTTCCCACTTTTATGACTTATGGTAATCACTTCCTTGCTTTACTTTTGTTACCCAGATATGACCCTACAAACAAAGGGTTTAAAAATTCTGTCTGTGTTGAAGTTTAAATCAAATCATACAACATATGAATAGAAAAATAAAAGACAAAAAATAAATCATACAGCTTGTATCGTTTGTGTTTGGCTTCCTGAGAATAGAATTCATCCATGTTATTGTGTGTAACTGTGTTCCTTACTTTTTATTGCTGTTATGGCATTCCATTTTTGTGTGTGTGAATATACCAAAATATGTATCCATGTTTCTATTGAGAAACTTCAGGTTACTTGCAATTTAGGGCTATTACGAATAATGCTGTTGTGAACATTCTTGCACTTTTTTTATGCCTGTGGGCACACGTTATTCTTGGGCATTTACCCAGGACTAAAATTGCTGAGTCCTTGAACATGAAAATCATCAACTTCGGTAAAATAATTCCAATGGTTTTCTAAAGTTTGTATTTTTACCAACAGTATATGACAATTTTCCTCTTAACTTTTAGGAGAGGAAAGAAGGCTTATTAGTATGTTAAAATATATTTACATGAAATCCATACACTTAGCTATTGAAGAAACAGGGTTAGCTTCACGGCTTAGATTTGTACTGATGGTCTGAGTGGTGTGCTCAGTAACTGCTCTTGCTCTGGACTCTGATAAACCAGAGTTCAAACCGTGGCTGTGCCACTTATTTGCTGTGTAACATTATGCCAGCCATTTAACATTTTAGATTCTGTTTTCTTATTTGTAAAACAGGAGTGACAATGTATATAATTAATAGAGCTGTTGTGTTGATTTAATGAGATAACATATTTAAGGTGCCTAGTGTATTGTCTGGCACACAGAAAAAAATTAATATAATAGTATTACATTACTGCTGCTGCTGTTGCTACTGTTTGTATTCATGATGTCCTTTTAACTATAGCAGAAAGTTAGACTTGACCATATGTACTTGTGTATTTTCCAATGATATATTTATATTTGAGAGAAAAAGAGGAAAGAAAGAAGAGAGAGAGAGAGAGAGAGAGAGAGAGAGAGAGAGAGATTTAAGAAGGTATTTATAATCTAGGACTTAGTTTGTCTAAGTGGATCAGCCAGATAAGCAGACATGGTTAAGAAGTGACTTTCCCACTCACCTCGACAATTCTAAATTTCTTAGCATCTCAGAGACAACATAGCTGGAACCCTGAGTTCAACACCACCATCACTCAAATGCTCTGCTCCCTCATTCCAGGCACAGACACCTGGCCTGCTCCTGAATTCTGAGCTACTTAGGAGCAGCTTGGCAGACACATGCAGTTGGGCCCCTATTCACCATCACTCTGGGATGCAGTTGTCCGGAACTGTTTCCAGAGAGTCGTGGTGGCTGGCAGCCATCAACACTGAGAAACAGGAGTCCCAGAATCTAGGATATATGGTGGAAATTATTGTAAAATACTCTACGGTGAGTGAGTAGGAAGGCCGCCAATGCTGTTTTGTGCCAAGATTGTCCCACAGCAGCTTCTCTCCATCACCTTCTCCTTTTGTCTACTCTTCTACCAGGATGGCCAACAAGGTATCAGGAAGATTTTGTGCTCCAGAGATAGGACTTCGATAGTCCTCTACATGAAAAACCAGTCACAGTTTTGTGGCACAGGTTCTGGTTGGCACTTCTAAAGGGAGGAGCGATGTGACACCACTAAGGGGCATGGGCAGAAATGGGGCAGGTTTTTTTGTTGTAAGGGAAGTGTCTAGCTCTGTTCTTGATGTGGAAGGAGGTTCAGCATAGACTATGGGGTCTGACATTCAGGACTGCTGTGGTGAAACTACTTATTCAGTGGTGTCATTGCCCTTTTAGGGTCAAACTTTCCCCACTTCTGATGCAGTGATGTATTAAAAAGACTCAGAAGTCTGATGAATAGGGAATTTGAGTCTGAGTCAGCCCAAAATCTAACTCTGAGAACTTCTCCCAACACACACACACACTTGATGCTTCCAGCATAAATGGGGTCCTGTATTAGAGAACCTATTCTAACAATCTTGGAATCACTCTAGACTCATTCTTTGTAATTGCAAAGATCTTTCACTCCAATAAATTCTTTATAGACCTGTCAGTTTAATATTATTAAAACAATCCTTTCATCATCTCCTGATGAAAAGCTCACAAAGGCTTTCATTTACTTACTAGAGGCCCAATGCATGAAATTTGTACAAGAGTAGGCCTTCCTTCCCCCAGCTTCCCTCTAGCACCTAGGACCAGGCTTCCCTCCAACCGCTGCTGGCAGGCACCCGGGACCCAGGCTTCCCTCAAAGCCCTGGCTTTGTCCGGAAAGTTGTCAGGAAGGATGTTCAGTCTAATTAGCATATTGCATATTTTATTATTATAGCCTGGAACTCAAGGTCATTTACAATCCACCAATTATTCATTCTCATTTCCCAACAATTTTTAGTGAATCTTTTTTACAGTCCAATAGGGGGATTCATTGTCCCTGTAACAAACTCCACCTTTGTTCCTCCATGGCTCACCCTCTAACACCATTCACTTTGTTTCCCTTTTCTATTAAAGTCAGTATTGCCAAAGTGTGATGTGTGTATATCTCTGGTATTATATCTCTGGTGTTAACTTAATATAATTAGATATTAGACCAAACTTTAAAAAGTTTAAGATAAAGAATTGAAATAAGTTATGTATTAGAGAATAAGCAAATGATCATATCACAACCACAACTTCATGTATATCATTGTCCAGGATTGGCAAGAGCTGTAATGCCACAGGTAACCCACTTCTATAAACTGTGTAATTATGGGTGTTTTTGCAATATAAGGTTATAAATGGGGTAATTCCATATACTTGCCAGACTGATTGATTCAGGAAGGGGCACATAGTTCAATTAGTTAAAAAAAAAAAAAAGGTCTAACAGGGACTTGGAGAAAGAAATTTCCTCACAAGAGCCAGACAGTAAGCGTGAAAGTCCCCCTCCCCCTCTTTTTTCTGGGTGTAGATATGAAGAGGGAAACTTCTGTACTTACTTTGGTACCATTAGGGAAGGCAGCCTGAGGACAAAGACAGCCCCCATGGTGAGGAAAATGTTGAGAGAACAGTGTTAAATCTCAGGAAGGTGGGGATGGGTAGGTGGGAAGAGATCAACAAAAGAACTTGTATGCATTTGTGCATAACCCATGGACATAGACTATAGGGTAGCTAAGGCGTGAAGCAGTGGGCAGAATTGAGTTCTATAAGTTTTGTTCAGCCCACAAGTCAATGGAGAAGAAGAGAGAGGAACACATGTTGGAAGTAAGGGCTGGACTGAAAGTGGCTCACTTCACTTCCACTCAGTTTCTACTGGCCAGAACTAATCATAGGACCAGATTAGTTTCATGGCAAGCCTTATGCCAAGGAAGTAAGAACCTTATGGATTTTGTTGAGGGACTAGCTTTCTCTATACAGTTCTAACGAAAAGGCATCTATATAGTTAACTAAATTGGCAAATCTTTCTGGGCTCTAACAAGGAATAATGCTAGAGGAGTCAGAGCCTATAATGTCTACTACTATGAGAATGTCCTAGAACCCAGCCAGTATTTTTAGTGGTTAAGCACTGAACCATGCTACAGGAGAACCCTGGTTTGATTTCTGATCAGAGCACATGCCTGAATTTCAGGCTCAGTCTCCAGTAGAGGACAAGCAGGAGGCAGCTAATCATTGTTGATGCATCTATGTTTCTATTTCTGTCACTAAAATCAATTTTAAAAACAAGAAATTAAAAAAAAAACAGTGCTCTAGAGGCTACAGCATCCTGTTTGTGGCTCCCACCAGTGAGTGACAGGATCATAAGCAACTTCCTCTTTGGAGAATCATAGCCTCCGATGTGATTCAGCCTTTGTGTACGGGGCCTGGATCACAACTTTCCAACAACAATAAAAGTTGTTAGGTGATAGACATACACATGAGGAATAGAAACCAATTTGTTTTCAGAGTATGAAACATTAGAAGAAGGCATAGTGTCTTTGGAATTTTCCTAAAACTTCCCAAGATAATAGGCTCTGGACAGTCTGCATGTGCTCAGCTTGAAGCCTCCCTGAATAAACTGTGGTTCTTCTATTTTTCATTCAAAATAGGTCTTGTATCAAAGATATTTCCTCTTACTGGGTGAAAATAGAAGTCTGAGAAAGAAATGAGAATGTTTTTGCAATGACAGGTCAAGGCAGGCAGCAATTACTGACAAGGCATGGAAGCTGTGATGGAATGAAACGAATTTTACCATTCTCTTACTTTAAAGAGGATAATCTAGAGCCAGATACTACTCTTTGAAATTGTTTTGGTTTTGCACTGACGCCACTCTCTGCTTTTGACAGCTACCTTTGGCTCAAGAAATCCCTGATGCATTTGCTGAACTTCCCTTTGAGTTTATGAAAAAAAAATCAGATACTTCTTCCCAACTTTCTTTTTCTCTCTCACCTGAGATATGACTTGTGTCACAGCTTGATGTTTCTCAAAGCCTATCCTGGCTTCTTCCTTATTTCCTTTTATGTGGACATTTTGTGTCAGACCCAGACTGACACAAAAGCTCATGCCTAATGTTACTTTGTTGACTATGACTTGAAAAGAAAACACATACACAAACATATGCATACCACAAATTTCCAGGAAGGTCAGTCTAAGAACATGTGAGGAGGGATGTTGGAGAGCTCATGAGCCTTGGGGTTACTGGTAAGTGGTTATTTGGCTAGGGGAACCAGGGAGTCTGAATTCTATCTCTAGAGATCCTCAAGAAAAGAACATGTATAGGAAATAATAGCAAGTGGGTAATAGTGTACCTCTTTAATATTTAGTATTGGCTGGCTCAAGCTCATTGAAGAACTCTCTAGTAGTCTAAGCTGGGTTGGGCTTAAGCACCCAACCTAACCTACTCTAAAGACCTAATGGACTCTTCAAAATCTTTAGCTCAATTTTAAATTTCAGAATCCATCTACCCCACATCCAGACAGCAAAATTACCTAAGCTCAGCCCAGCCAGTGTGGCTCATGGTTGAACATAAACCACTGAGAGGAATATGGAAATATGGGAACCAGGAGGTCTCAGTTCAATTCCGGGTCAGGGCACATGCCCAGGTTGCAGGCTCCATATCCAGTAGAGGGGCATGCAGGAAGCATTTGATCAATTAATTATTCTTTCTCTCTCATTACTGATGTTTCTCTCTCTTCCTCCCTCTCCTTTTCTCTCTGAAATCAATTATATATATACACACACATATATATATATACACACACGGATACCTCTCACCTGGGAATAGATTCTGCCTTACTTTGCCACATAAGCCACAAGGAGAAAAGAAGGAATAAAATGGGGTATCCTGGAAGTTCACTCTGCCCCACTCACTAGTCTTGGAAACCAGTCCAATCACATTACTATTTTTCCTTCTCAGGGTAGGGAAGGGTGAATGATGCCCCTCAGAGAGCATGCCTAGATCCTTACTAAAATATACACCAATCACCTAACTGCTCCATGTGTGTGTTTTGTGTAAGGTGTCTTATCAGTTCCCTTGAGAAATTGAAAATTCAGTTATGAGATGAAACGATTCAAACAGAGCAATCAGAAAACAGTTTAGTGCTCAACTTGTGGTTCTGACCAATAGGATGCATGGGAACAATGTGGGCCTGATTGTCAAGTCTGAGTTTCCAAAATGGGTTAGGTCTCAGTGAGACTGCAGAAGTTACACCACAGAGATGGGAAGAGAAGCAGTTATTAAATGGTCAGAATCTGGCATGTAACAGACCTGAGTTCAAATCCTGGTTTCACATTTTGTGAGGTTTGTCAGGTTTCTGAGTCTTTCTAAGCCTTCATTTTCTTATCTATACAATAGGAATAATAATCTTATATGACAGATGAATATATATATTGAGATATAGGATGGAAAATGTCCAGCCTTTGTGATAGATGGCCACTTACCATGATAGGCAGTGGGGAGGAAGCATTCCAGCTGAGAGAATCAGCAGTAGCAGAGATGAGTATGTGGGACTGGGAGAAGACCAGCTGGCCAGAGAGAAGAATGCACATTGCATGGTCGTGGGGAGTCAGGCTGGTTGATATGATGGCCAAGGTAAAGCAGTAATGCAAGGCTGGATGAAATTCAAACTTGATGCAGAAAGACATAAGGAGACAGAGAAGGGTTTCTAGTAAAGAGTAATGATTGGGGATGGGTGTTTATTTAAAATTTTTGTTATATCCTATCTAATAAAGGAGTGATATACAAATTTGACCATCATTCCAACACACAAGATGGCCGCCCCCATGTGGACACAAGATGGCTGCCACAAGATGGTCAGCAGGGGAGGACAATTGGGGGGTGATCAGGCCAGCAGGGGAGGGCAGTAGTGGGGGACCAGGCCTGAAGGGGAAGGTAGTTGGGAGGGAACCAGGCCAGCAGGGAAGGGCAGTTGGGGGAGACCAGGCCTGCAGGGGAGAGCAGTTGGAGGGCAATCAGGCCTGCAGGGGAGGGCATTTGGGGTGATCAGACCTGCAGGGGAGAGCAGTTAGGGGTGACTGGGTGGCATAGGAGAGCAGTTGGGGGGACTAGGCCTGCAGGGGAGGGTAATTGTGAGCAATCAGGCCAGCAGGAAAGGGCAGTTGGGGGTGATCAGGCCTGCAGGGGAAGGCAGTTGGGGGCGATCAGGCCAGCAAGGGAGGGCAGTTGGAGGCAAGCAGGCTGGTAGTGGAGGGCAATTATGGGGGATCCAGGCCAGCAGGGGAGGGCAGTTGGGGGCAACTGGGCTGGCAGGGGAGGGCAATTATGGGGGACCCAGGCCTGCAGTGGGGGGCAGTTGGGGGGCAGGCCTTCAGGGGAGGGCAGTTGGGGGTGATGAGGCTGGCAGGGGAGGGGAGTTAAGGGCAACCAGGCTGGCAAGGGAAGGCAGTTAAGAGTTACTGGGCCAGCAGGGGAGGGCAGTTGAGTGTGACCAGGCCTTCAGGAGAGGACAATTAAAGGTGACCAGGTTGGCAGGGGAGGGCAGTTAGGGGCAATCAGGCCATCAGGGGAGCAGTTAGTGTCGATAAGGCTGGCAGATGAGTGGTTAGGAGGTGATCAGGCTGGCAGGCAGAAGCAGTTAAGGGCAATCAGGTAGGTAGGCAGGGCAGGAAGGCAAGCAGTTGGGAGCCAGCAGTCCTGGATTGTGAGAGGATGTCCGACTGCAAGTTTAGGCCTGATCCCAATAGGATCGGGTCTGAACGGGCAGTTGGACATCTCTTGAGAGGTCACAGATTGGAGAGGGTGCAAGCTGGGCTGAGGAACACACACACCTTTCCCACACCTGTGCACAAATTTTGTGCACCAGGCCTCTAGTTAGGGTATAAGAGTTCAAGGGGACTTTTTTGTGTGTGAGTCAGTAACTAGGCTTCACTCTTCCTTCTTTAAGGGTCCTACACACAAGATCTACAGCATGGAAGGGAAGATTGCATTTTCTCATCTCAAAACAATCAAAGATGCTATTAGAGAAACTTGAAGAAGGCTAAGCAGTTTGCCTGTTACAATACCAATTACTTGCAGAATTGTTTGAGCATTCCCTAGCTATAACTGCATTTGCAACTAAAGGTACATAAGGAAATTAAATGGAAAGTGACAGTGTGAAGTCTTATTGGAAAAGTTATTTCTCAAAAATTTATAAAAGTTGCCGAAACCAGTTTGGCTCAGTGGATAGAGCACCTGCCTGTGGATTGAAAGGTCCCAGGTTTGATTCCAGTCAAGGTCATGTATCTTGGTTGTGGGCACATCCCCAGTAGGGGGCGTGCAGGAGGCAGCTAATTAATGTCTTTCTCTCATTGATTTTTCTACCTATCCCTCTCCCTTCCTCTCTGTAAAAAATCAATAAAATATATTTTTTAAAAAATTTACAATTCATTTTTAAAATCACAACAAATCCAGATATAAGGCACTTAACCTCTAATTTGAATGCTCTTTAATATTTACCCATATTTTCATCTTCTCTACCTGTTGATTCCAACACATCCCCAAGCCTGTTTGGTTCTTGTCCTGTTTGTCATTTTAACATTAAATTAAGTGCACCTGATTCATTTGGCCTTTTTCTTCTATTGGTTTAATCTCGACCTCATTTCAGATGCAACATGAAGGGCTATCAGTTTTTATTAAGATATTTTGATCAAAATTGCATGTGATGGAGCCCATTGGGCTTTTAATCACAGTGAAAATGAAAGCAGGATTAAAGACTCACAGCTTGATTTAAACAGTCTTGTGAATAAACATTCTTCCACCCCTCAAATTCATTCCAGTTAAGGCACACAAGCAGTAAGCTCGGACAGCTCCATATTGTTTCACCAAACGCTAGGCTCCTTTTTCCCTTGTTATAGTCTAGGCTAAGTTCTTAAGGCCCATGACTCCTCTGCTTTATAGTATATTCTGGCTCAGTCTAATTGTGAGTCAACTTGATGTCAGTTTTTGTGGTTAAACTAGAGGGTCAGATTTCTTTCCTGCCTAAACCAAGCTAAAGTCCCAACACCACCCCCTAATCTGCACTAGGGAGGGTCTGAGCCAAGGGAATAATTGAGACAGCATTTGGATTTGTTGTTTATGGATGCTCATAGATGCTTAACAGAAACAACAAAACTAATGCAGAGTATGATGTTGGTTGTAAGTTTGTCATATAAGGCTTTTGTTATGTTGAGGTATGATCCCTCTGTTCCCATTTTGCTGAGAATTTTTATCAAGAAACAGTGTTGGATTTTGTCAAATGCTGCTTTTTACATCAATTAATATGATTATGTGAGGTGTTTTTTTAATCTCTCAATTTGTTTCTGTGATGTATCATGTTTATTGATTTGCAGATATTGTACCAGCCTTGCATCCCTGAAATAAATCCCACTTGGTCATGGTGTATAATCTTTCTAACATAATGCTGGATCAGATTTGCTAGACTTTTGTTGAGGATTTTATTATCTATGTTAATTTACATTTAATTTCCTTATGTACCTTTAGTTGCAAATTCGGTTATAGCTAGGGAATGCTCAAACAATTCTGCAAGTAATTGGTATTATAACAGGCAAACTGCTTAGCCTTTTTTTCTCTTATTTTTCTCTTATTTTGTAGTGTCTTTATCTGGGAATGCTCAAACAATTCTGCAAGTAATTGGTATTATAACAGGCAAACTGCTTAGCCTTTTTTTCTCTTATTTTGTAGTGTCTTTATCTGGTTTTGGGATTCGGGTAATGCTGGTTTCATAGAAAGAGTTTGAAGGAATAGTTTGAGGAGAATAGCTTTTAGTTCCTTGAATGCATGGTAGAATTCCTCTGTAAGTCCATCTGAACCAGGGCCTTTGTTTGCTGGAAGATTTTTGATCGCTGCTTCAATTGCTTTAGTAGTGATCAGCCTATTCAGGTTTTTTGATTCTTCCTGATTGAGTTTTGGGAACTTGTATTTTTCTAAGAATACTACATGCCTGGTGCACAAAATTCATGCACAAGGGTGTGGGTCCCTCAGCCCTGCTTGCACCCGTGGGATCCCTCCAAAGTAGAATCAGGTCTAAACGGGCGGTTGGGCATCCCTCTCACAACTTCATGCCTGCCTTCTGATTGCCCCTAACTGCTTCTTCCTGCCAGCCTGATGACCTCTTAACCAATTCCATGCCAGCCAGATTGATGCCTAACTGCTCCCCTGCCAGCCTGTTTGCCACTAACTATCCTCCCCTGCAGGCTTGGGCAGCCTCCCCCACAACTGCCCTTCCCTTCAGGCCTAGTTGCCCCAACTTCCCTCCTCTGTCAGCCTGGTCACCCCTATCTGCCCTCCCCTGCAAGCTTGATCACCCCCAACTACCCTCCCTTGCAGGCCTGGTCCCTCCGAATTGCCCTCTCCTGCTGGCCTGATCACCCACAACTGCCCTCCCTTGCAGACCTGGTCCCTCTCAAATGGCCCTCCTCAGCTGGCCATCTTGTGATGGCCATCTTGTGTCCACATGGGGACGGCCATCTTTGACCACATGGGGAAGCCATCTTGTGTGTTGGAGTGATGGTCAGTTTGCATATTACTCTTTTATTAGATAGGATAGAGGCCAGTTGCATAAGTGGGGCTGGCTGGTTTGCCCTGAAGGGTGTACCCAATTAGGGTGGGGGTTACCTTGGGGCATGGGATGGCCAGGGCAAGGGCCTATGGTGGCAAACCTATGGTGGTTTGCAGGCTGGCCATACCCCCAGTGACCCAAGCGGAGGCCCTGGGATCTGGGATTTATTTATCTTCTTTAAATGAAACTTTGAAGCCTTGAGCAGAGCCAAGGCACCTCCTGGCTCTGTGGCCTCTGCCATTTTTGTTGGGATTTATTTATCTTCTATAATTGAAACTTTATAGCCTTGAGTGAAAGCCAGGGCCTGCCAGGGCAGGTGGAAAGGTTGGCTTCCACCATCCCAGGGAAATCCAAGCCACCTGTTCTCTTCCTGGTGGCAGCCATCTTGGTTGAGTTAATTTGCATACTTTCTCTTGATTGGATGGTGGGTGTGGCTTGTAGGTGTGGCAGAGGTGCAGTAAATTTGCATATTACTCTATTAAATAGGATGTGCATTTTATCTAGGTTGTCCATTTTGTTAGAATAGAGTTGTTCATAGTATTTTTCCATAACTGTTTGTATTTCTGTGGGATCGGTTTTTACTTTACCTCTTTCATTTCTGATTTTATTTGGGTCCTCTCTATGTTTCTTGGTGAGCCTGGCTAGAAGTTCATTAATCTTGTTTGTGTTTTCAAAGAACCAGGTCTTGGTTTTATTGATCTTTTCTATTGTTTTCTTGGTCTCTATGTCATTTATTTCCGTTCTGATCTTTATTATTTCCTTCCTTTAGCTTACTCTGGAATTTTCTTGTTCTTTTCATAATTCTTTAAGTTGTAGGGTTAGATAGTTTGCTACCAGTTTTTCTTGTTTTTGGAGATAGGCCTATAGAATTATGAACTTGCCTATCAAGACTGTTGTGTACATAGAATTTGGATTGTTGTTTCCATTTTTTTTCTGTTACCAGGATGCTTTTTATTTCTTCTTTGATCTATTTAGTAACTCAGCCATTATTAATAGCATGCTCTTTAGCCTCCAAGTGTTTGATTTTTCATTGTTTTTATTGTAATTGATTTCTAATTTTATGTCATTGTGATCTGAGAAGATGCTTGATATAATTTCTGTTTTCTTGAATTCAAAGATACATTGCCTTTGTTCCAATATGTTGTCTATCTTTGAAAATGTCCTATGTGCACTTGATAGGAATGTGTATTATGTAGCTTTGGGGTGAAATGATCTGAAAAGGTCAATTAATTCCTTCTGATCTAATGAATCATTTAGGATTGATGTTTCTTTGCTGATTTGTTGTTTAGAGGTTTTATCCAGTGGTGTCAATGGGTATTAAAGCTGCATACTATGACTGTATTGCTGTCAGTCTCTCCCTTGCTATCTTCTAGAAGATTTTTATATATTAGGGTGCTCCTGTATTGGTTGCATATATGTTTACCAGAATTATATCCTCTTGATGAATCACTCCCTTTAGTATTATGAAGTGGCCTTACTAATCTCTTATAGAAGAAATACGGCCTTCAGTTTGAGGTTTATTTTCTCCGATACAGTATTGCTACCCCAGTTGTTTTTTTTTTTCATTTCCATTCACCAGAAAATATTTTTAGCATCCCCTCACTATCAGTTTGTGTGAGTCTTTTGTTCTGAGGTGGGTCTCTTGTAGATAGCAGATATATGGATCATGTTTTCTAATCCATTCAGCTATCCCAGTCTTTTGATGGGAACATTTAATCCATTTACATTTAAGGTTATTATTGATAGGTACTTGTTTGTCACCATTTTTATTCTTTATGCCTGTTTTCCTTCTTCCCTTTTTATTTCTTTTTATACTACAGTCCCTTTAGCATTTCTTGCATTGGTGGTTTGGTGGTAATAAACTCCTTTAGCCCTTTTTTTTTTTTTTTTGTCTATGAAGCTCCTGATTTCACCTTCAATTTTAATGATTGCCTTGCTGGATATAGTATTCTTGGATTCAGCCCCTTGCTTTGTATCACTTTGTATATTTCATTCCATTCCCTTCTGGATTGATGTGTTACTGTTGAGAAATCAGTTGATAGTCTAATGGAAGATCCCTTATAGTAACTTTCTGTTTCTGTCTGGCAGCCTTTAAGATTCTTACTTTATAGTTGGTGTTTGCCAATTCAATTATGATGTGTCTTTGTGTCAGTCTTTTTTGGGAACTTCTTGTTTGGGAATATGTGTGTTTCTTGAACTTATGTGACTTCTTTTGTTCCCAATATCAGGGAAGTTTTATGTCATTATTTCCTCAAACAGATTTTCTATCCCTTGTTCAGTTTCCTCTCCTTTTAGCACCCTATTATGCAGATGTTGTCTCATTTTTTATTATCCCAAAACTCCCTTAGGCTCTCATCCTGCTTTTTAAGTGTCTTTTTTTTTCTAGTTGCTACTTTGCATGGGTGTTTATTCCTACCTTGTCTTCTAATTCAATGATGCAGTCCTTTGCTTCTTCTAGTCTTCTTTTGATGCTTTATATTGTTTTATTTATTGCAGCTATGTCTTTCTTCATTTCTTTTTGGTTCTTCTTCATTTCCTCTTGATTATTACACATGTTGAATTTGTCTTCCATCCTTTTCAGTATCATTATGACCACCACTGTGAATTATTTCTCTGAAAAATTGCTTGTCTCCATTTTGTTTACCTCCTTTTCTGGTAATTCTCTTTTTTCTCTCCTATGGGGCTGTTTATTTGTGCCCTCATTTTTGCTCCTCTCAGGATATCTGGTTATGGGAATCACTCTCTACCACATTGATGGAAAGGCACAAAATATAACTCAACAAGACATGACACAGAGGGAACAAAACATGAATGTATTCATGACACTGACCACTCCAATAAAAGTGACCACCAGAGAAAAGAGGATTAGGGAAGAGAAAAGAGTGTGAAAATAATATTGAGAAAAGGAAAAAGGGTAAGAGAGAAAAGAAAAAAGAATAAAGAAGGGGAAAATATATTTATATGTGGAGTAAACTTCACAAACAAAGCAAATAAACTAAAAACTACAAACAACAAATACCCAGGAAAAAAGAGGTGGGGGAAACAGATTCTGAAGAGGCAGAACTTATTTTCAGAAGGTAAAGTAAAGGAATTGAATGAATGGGGGAATGGCCACGGTTCAGTATAGAGGAGATATAAAGAGAATGAGTTGATAAGAAGGAAAGTAAAAAAAAAATTAATTAAATTAAAAAATAATTTTTCTCTTTAATCTATCTATCTCTATATTCATCTATTTGGGGAAAAGGATAATAGAGAGCAAATAGGCTTGAGTTTGGTGAGGGAAACTAATTAAGCAATTAGAAGAAGAAGAGAGCAGGCACAGAGTAAAAACAAAAGCATAAAAAATTGGCTATCAAAGAAAGAAATGAAAATGGTGTATGGATTTGGGCATGGGAGAGGAAATTAGATATATGAGTAAGCCAGCTGAGACTGCTATAATAGGCACACATCAAAAAAGCAGATAAAGAAGGTCAATTTTTAACAATGAGTAAAAAGAAAGGAGAGAAAAAAAAACTAAAGCAGAAAGAGGAGAAGAGAAATAGGTTTTTGAAAAAGACAAAAATGAGGAAGAAAAGTTTGGAAAAAGGAAAAAATTAAATAAAGTAAAATAAAGACAAAAAAATAAAAATAGAATGTAGAACACTACTCCGGAAAAAAAATAAAAGGTTAAAAAATAACAATAATAAAGGAAAAAGAAAAATATTACCTTTTCTTTTTTAAGTAAAAGATAAAAAAAAAAAGTGAAGTAGTGAAATGTCATTCACTTCAGCTGAGTTTTAATGTCCCATGGGGGCTGGTTTGAGACCCCTCTCTACTGTTCTTTCTGGCACTTCTCAGTTTCTGTTAAGTAGCCGGCACTGTGTTGAAGTTCCCAGTGATCCACCAACACTCCTCTGGGTCTGACTCCACAGCCTTAGTGTCAGGCAAGTGGGAACAA
Organism: Lasiurus cinereus; assembly: GCA_011751065.1. Classification (NCBI taxonomy): domain Eukaryota; kingdom Metazoa; phylum Chordata; class Mammalia; order Chiroptera; family Vespertilionidae; genus Lasiurus; species Lasiurus cinereus. Next base: position 3,649,643 of record JAAGEH010000293.1, on the reverse strand, counting down.
CTTGCCCACTTTGTTTGCCTTTCTCCTTTCAGTAGTATTTACATAAGTATGTATTTCTGACATGGGCTCTAAGTGGGGCTGTTACTGTATTGGTTTCTGGGACCAATAGCCCCTCAATCCAATCCCCAAGGGCTTCCTGGGTAGGGGAGGTTCTCAGAATCTGTTTCCCTGCAGAGCTCAAAGCTGGGTGTGGCTGTGCTGCTGGGAGTGGCTAGCTTTTCAGGAGAAAAATTGGCTGTTTAGGTTTGGAGGGACTGGACCATCCCAGAGCTGGCTTCCTGGTTGCTTCTTCCTGCTTTGCTCCCCAGCCTCCACAAAATCACCTCTACCTGTGCTGTAGCCTTGGTATTTGTAATTGAAAGACCCTATCTACTGGGTTTAGCTAGTAAAAACAAGGAAAACATAAAGGCAGAACAACTACATTAATGTGTACTTCTCTCCCCCTGGCACTATGCTGCCAGTGCAGTTGTTCAGGCTGCCTTTCTGGTTCCAGCCTCCCACAGCTGTTGACTTAGATCTAGAGTCCCCTGCTGACAATAGCCATGTAGACCCCCTTCCACAGTGGAGTGTTATGAGGTCCCCTAAGGATGTGGGCTTGGTGCAGTGCAGTATTCTTCTGACCCTCTAGTCCAGATGGTCGCATATCTCTCTCTCTCTAGACCTGATCCCCGATTCTACCATTCTCTTGGAGTCCTCTGTATTGAACATGGAGATAAAGTTACATTTCTGCTCCATGTTATTCATAAAGCACATTTTGAACTGGAAAAAGGGTGGTTGGGTTTGTCCTAATTATATTCTGTAATAATGAGTGTCAGGACATGCTTTATACACAGTAGCCATCCAATGACTGCCTGATGGCATAGGATGTGACCAATGACCACAAAAGGGACTGATTCAGTAGTTTTGTGCTCTGCAGTCCTGCGTTATCGTGGAAATGTGTTCTGTGGATAACAGTGTCAAATTTTAAGTGATGCTTTTCTTCTCTGATCAGAATAGGTTGTTCTAGTTCAGTAAATTGTCTCTGAGTCTGTTCTCCTTATTTGGCTCTTTGCGTATCCTTCAGTCAGCAGTATGGCTTTTGGCTTATGATATTTACCTGGATTCTGATATAAAGAAGGAAAATAAAAGAATCCAGCAAACACTAAATAGGATGCTTCTCAAAGTAAAACTAGGCTTATTTATGCATCAGAGTATCTGATTATTGCCTTTACGTTACATTGATGTCACCACTGGATAAAATTGGACAATTTAGAAAATGAGGAAAAATAATCACAACCTTTAAATTTACATAGACACAACTTCTATATGATGTTTTACTTATCAACTTCTGGCTTGTAGTAAGAGAACAGGGAAGGAGAGAAGATGGAGGAGAATCTAGAAATTGGGGAGGCATGTATTGAAGAAAATAATCTTTTGACACATTAAGCATTTCAATTAATGGCAAGTGGAGAATAAGCAAACATATATAAATCATTTTAAATTAGTACATAAACACTGTTTTATTCCTGGAATCTAGAAAAATGAGAGTTTTATGACATTGTCATTCCATTATCACATGCTGCACTCCCAATTAAGGCCTCTCAGAGTTTATGAATATCTACTTCTGGCAGGAGGGAGAGAAAGAGGGAAGAAAAGAAGAGAAAACTGCACATCTCACAGCTCTTCCTATAATAAGTAAGCCTCATTTAACTAGAATTCACCTATGTTTTTAATCAAAGAATGTAAACTCAGACCCTCCTGAAACAAGAATTTTGACCTTGACCTTTCTACTAATATCACTTATATTCCTTCTAGACCTACTTCCCCCAAAAGCTTCCAGGCAAAAGGAAGCATTCCCCAGAGAAGTAGGAAAAAAAATAAAAAACAACCCATAAGCAAGCAAGCCAGGGAGCTCTGCAGGCAGTTTGAGTAGCAAGTCTGCACTCACCGGGAGTCTGAAGCAGTCAGGCTGGCTGGATCCTGTAGTACTGTGTGGGCTGAGCTGACCAGCTCACTAAAGACTGGCCAAACTAAGCATCCACATTAAGTTTATGTTTTTGGGTTGAAAACCTTTTCTCAAGTGTACTGATATGACTTAATTTTCTGCATCAAGCTATAATTCAGCGGTGTCCTCAATGCTTATTTCTTGGGACACATGGACATGTTGGATTCTATACTAATTCCTGTGCTACTAGAGTCCATATGTAATTTTTGGCATTCTCCCCCTCCCTGTTTTGTTTTGTTATTATTGTTATTTTTGAGTAGTTATCTCTCATTTCTCATTACTATACGCATGTCTGTACATTGTATCCTTCTTCTAATTTTATGTTGGCTTTGAAACCAGGAAATGAAGCTGGTTAAAACTAAGTGTAAAGCAAGAGGGAAGAGGGATTTGGTTGTGAGATCAGTACATACATCTAAGTGTAATACATCACCTTTCCTCATATAAAATCAGTTCTCCATTGTATTTGGTTGTCCTCCAGAGTTGGACTCCAGACACAGGAGATGTTACTGAGTTCAGAGACACATTTTATTTCTCTCAAATTTTACTCAACTTCCTCAGCTGCTTTCCCTCTCACACGAACTGTTTATCATCTCGGCAGGAATCAGTGGAAATCACTGAGTTCTATTTTTATGTAGATGTATACATCAGAGTCTTGTCAGAGAGAGGGCATGGAAGATGTACAGGTAGCTCTGGTTCCTTAACAAGTCACTGTGAAACATAGGAGTTTAAAATCACAATCTTTGTTTATTTGTTTGTTTATGATTCTGTGGATCAGAAGTTAGGGTCAGGCTCCAGTGACGTGTCTTATTCTTCCTCCACTTTTGTTACTTGGGGACAGAAGCTGGGACACCTGAGATGGCTGGAAAGACTGGCCCTCTCTTACCTCCAGATCTCTCATCCTCCAGGAGGCCAGGGAGCCAACTCAGATTCTCCCTGTGGGTGCTGAGTTCTAAGGTGGTGATAATGGAAGCTGTGAGGCCACTTGAGAACTAGGCTCAGAAGTCCCACATTGTCATTTCAACCATATTCTGTAGGTCAAAGCAGGTCACAAGAGCAATCCCAACTCAAGTAGTGGAGAAATACACTCCATCTCTTAATGAGAGATGCTGTTAAAAAATTGTGATTATTTTCAGTCAAGCACAGCAGGAACCTCCAAATTCATTATTTTATGAAGGACCAATTAGGCATACAGTCTCCTGATTTTAAAATAATCATCTTCTCTGGCCCTGTCCAACCTCTCATTATTTGATTAGTGCTTGTGAATTTACAAAATTCTTTGTATATTTCATTTATGCACATAACAAACTTTTGAAGTGTGTCTTGTCCTGTTTTCAGATAAAAGATTAGAAGCCCAGAGAAGTTAATGACTCACACAGGGTCCCAGAGCTATGAAGTGGGGACACATCCGATCCTATGCTTATCCTCTGCACATTTCCTATGAGAAACCCCATTTATTTCTAGAGAGTATGGTCTGTTTAATTATTATATTCGGGATCAGAACTGAAGCTGGTTCTTTCCCCCAGTGTAAAGATTGCCAGATCAGGGCTACCTGTTGAAAATGAGCAAAATTTCATCTGGGAGGTGCTTTTCCCTAACCATGCAGTTGTGTTTGCAAATTTCAGAAGTTTCTCGGGGGCTCTTTTATACCAGTAACTAAATTAGCTAAACTTCACCTAGAAGAATATACAGCTGCTACTCCTCAGAAAAGCAAGGCTAACAGCCCATCTCACTAAGAAAAGAGAGCAGTAGATAAGGAACTTTCATGGCTGCTAAGCATGTACAGTGACATTTTCCAAACCTATTCCTTCAGAAATCTACAGTAGTATAGTAGCTCATTAAATGAGCTATGCCTGTCATGCTTCCCTCACACAACTATTTTTCTCTTTAGCTGGAAACATGCTTGACTTGTTAAATACTCATGTTTTAAAAAACGATGAAAGGAAAGCTCTGCCCAATTTCTTGAAAATCTTGAGAATTTATTAAAGGGAAATAGGAATCATTGAACAGAATCTCTACACTGGACAAACAGTTTAAGGATTTATAGAGGGATCAGAGATCATTATTACCAACTGAGAGGGAATGTCAACCTTAAATGACTACTTTGATACATTACTTATTTACCTAGTGCGTTTCTGTGCTTCCTGTAGTTTTTCATCTTCGATGCCAAGGAATCAGAGGTCAGGGTTCTTGGGAAATTGTTCATTTATCAGGACTGTGAATGATAGCACTGTGTTGTCATTTGTGTTGCTTTGCAGGCCTCACATTTTTATTGTTGAAGCATTCACACTTGTAACTTCTCGGCCCCTGATTCTGTGAGAGAGGGCAATTTCCCAACATACGAGTGGGGAAACAGTCTCTGAGGAGTAGCTGTTCTAAATTCACAAATATAGTCATGTCAAAGGTGGAGCTAAAAACCCATATTATGACTCCTTCCACCTGTCATATTGTTTTCAAAAACATATATTTTTTCTGAATATAAAAGAAACCAATGCATTTAAAAACAAAAGCCTAAAAAAGAAAATAAAGATTACCTAAGATCCCCACCCAGGATGACCCCTGTTCCTCTGCCATTACTTGGCTCTCTTTGTGTTTAATTTGACACAGTATGTGTGTATATAGACTTTACACCTGGATTTTCTTGTTTTGCTTAAACTTAGGTAAAAAATATTTTTCTTTGCTACTAAAATTCTTTGAAAATATAATCGTAAAATGCTGTAGTGATTTTATGTCATATGTGTCTTCCATAAACCATTAAATCCATGTTCTTGTGTTTGACACATAGAGAATATCTTACTTTTATTATTGTAAATAGCAATAGGGTGAAATTTTAAATATAAATCTTCTTTTATATTTCTAGATTTTTTCTTTGGTCATATTTTTGTGGCACTATAGGAAAAAGAGCTGTTATGAATATGAAGGCACTAGACATTTTTTTAAACTCTGAAATCTACACTAAACTCAAGTGAAACATCTCTTGAGTTCTAACTAGTAGTAGTGAGCCACAGGGTTCTAACTAGTGGGATTTCTTTTCTAGTAGAGCTGGGAACATAATCAATGGATAGGGGCTTCACCTCACAGATTATATCCTCTTCTGTAGAGAATGTTAATAATTTCTTTAATGGGTTTTGATGTCTTACTTCTGTTCTCTGTATTCCTGTTTTAAGATTCTGCTACCAATTTTACAAAATTCACCACTATGAGAGTAAAAAGGGGAAGTAAAAGAAATACCTGAAGGATAGATAACTGGGTAGAAGGCTGTGGAGTTATCCAGGGTCTTCGTTCCTTTGTATTTATTCCTTTTGCCTGAAATACTAAATATGGGGTTCATTTGCAACCCCAAAGCTTGTTGATTTGCACAGTCAATTACAGAAAAGAAATACTCTGCCTACTAGAATCCATAAAGAACTTTCATTTCTAATAAAGTAAATATTAATCTTTAATAGCCTACATATTTTTTTTAAAAAAGGGCTCTTCGGTGTTCCTTTTATTTTTTTACCAAAGTATAGGGTTCATGAGACCAAACAGTGAGAAAACCACTGTGATTCATCCCCAGCGAAGATTGGCCCATTTCTTGTTCTGATCTCATAAGGCACCATTGTGATCTGATTGCAAACCACTCCTGTATAAGGTGCTGGCCTAGCCCAGGAAGCTGATTGGTAGTGAGTGGTTGGTTGGACGTGGACTAGTGGATTGATTGGTTGTTGCTTTTGACCTCCTCCTCCTTTTCCTCCTCTTCCTATTCCTCCTGCTCCTCCTCTTCCTCCCCTCCTCTCCCCCCACTGATCCCCTTCAGTGGGAACAGAAATCAGATACTATTTTTATATATATCACCATGTGTGATTTCTTTGAAGACATCCCTGCCAATATGGAGTGGCGCATTGGCAACTATGTAATCTTAAACAACATCGGGAAGGGCTCCTTTGGAGAGGTTAGACTGGCCCGGCACATCATGACCAGCACGGAGGTGGCCGTGAAAATTGTGAACTATGAAGATTCTTCAGATGTAGCCAGAGAGATTTATTCACTTAAAGAACTGAACCACCCGAACATAACGAAATTATTTGAAGTAATTAATACCAACCATCAAGGCTACATATTTATGGAGCATGCCTGTGAAGGGACTTTACATGAGTATATAAAAAAGTGTGGTCCTCTGACGGAGAAGAAAGCGCGAACCCCATTCCGTCAGATTCTCTCAGCAGTCCATTACTGCCACCAGAAAAATATTGTCCACCGGGACATAAAACCTGAGAACATCCTTCTAGACATGGGGTTGAATATAAAACTGGCTGACTTCGGACTGAGTGAAGTATTTATGGAGAAAAAACTGACTGCCTTCTGTGGCACCCACCCCTATATGGCCCCAGAATTGTTCCGGCTTGAACCCTACGAGGGCCCGAAGGTAGATGTCTGGAGCATGGGGATCGTGCTGTACAAGATGTTGACAGGGGTTCTTCCGTTTGTGGGCAAAAACTTAGAACAGCTCACGGAGTACATCCTGAGTGGGAGCTTTTTTATTCCGTATTCTCTATCTGTACCGTGCCACGAACTATTACAGAAAATGATAAACATCGACGCTGGCCGAAGACCCACTCTGGAAATGATCATGCAAGATTGCTGGGTCAATATTGGGCAGTCAACGGTAATGGCACCGTATATCGAACCACCCTGGACTGACCTAGACCCCCAGGTAGCCCAAATCATGAGGACTTTGGGCTATGAGAAGGAGGAAATAGAAGAATCCCTGACAGGGAGAAAATTCAATAACATCATGGGGACTTACCGGATTTTAAACATGAAAATGAACATCAGTAGCCGGAAGGTAAAGGTGAGGCCCTGTTCCTCCTCTGACTCCAACATGAGACTTTCTGGAGCTCACGAGATGTGGGCATCAGGGAAGAAGGGCAGAGATCCTGTGACTCCACCACCAACTCCAGAATCCAATGTGCCCACTCCCCGAGGCAGCCTTGAATGGAGCAGTACAACGTCCTCAGGCAGCACGCGAGAGAATACCACCACACCTCCAGGAAGCATGCGAGGGAAGACCACCACTCCCCCGGGGAGCATGTGCGGGAAGACCATCACCCCCCCTGGAAGCATGCCAGGAAACACCACCACTCCTTATGGAAGCATGCGAGGAAGTACCACCAGTTCCCCAGGAAGCCTGCAATGGAGCACTGCTACTCCTCCGATTAGAGTACAGGTGAGGAAGTTCATTATCCAGCCTGGCAGCACACGACTAGGAAGGACCAGCCAGGCAGGCTGTGCACACTGGGAGAAGAGCAGCCAACAAGGCAGCGCTTGCGGGGAGAGGAGTAGCCAGCAAGGCAGTGCACATTGGGAGAGGACTAGCCAGCCAGGAAGTGTGCACCTGGAGAAGACCAGCCATCCAGGAAGCACACACCTGGTAAGGACCAGCCAGTCAGGAAGCTCACACCTAGAGAGGACCAGCCAGCCAGAAAGCACACTCCTGGAGAGGACCAGCCAGCCAGGAAGCACACTCCTGGAGAGGACCAGCCAGCCAGGAAGTATGCCCCTGAAGAGGACCAGCCAGCCAGAAAGCACGCTCCTGGAGAAGACCAGCCAGGCAGGAAGTGTGCCCCTGAAGAGGACCAGCCAGTTGGACAGCAGGGAATTGAGTCAGATACTAAGAACAGCACTCCATCGGGACAATAAGGTTTTCCCTGCCACCCAGAGCAGCAGCAGTCCCAGAAGATGTGGAGGAGCCCCAGAGGGGAGAGTCAATGACAGCTGTCAAGCTGGACCATATTATGTGGGGACCCCAGCCTCTTCCTCTGGCCAGAGCCAGGGCCGGCAAGGGGTGGCAAGAAGGGTCTTTGGATATTTTTTTAAATTTCTATGTTGTGCAGCAGGACCTAGAAAGCAACACATAAAAATAACACAGGTGGCACCTATGTAATATTCGTAAGTGGACAGTAGATTGCTAAACACAGGCAGAATTCAAAAGGGAAGGACAATTCGCCAGTCCAGAGTCTAAGGGGAAGACAGTTCACTTGACGAGAGAAAGAAAGGACAGTTAACCAGGCCAGAACACAAGGGGACTAGAGTTCACAGTTCAAATGGCCAGAACACGAGGGTTACAGTTTACCACACTTGACCCAGCCAGAGGATGAGGAGAAGACAGTCCAGTCAGCCAGAGCGTGAGGAGAAGACAATTCACCACCATTCACCTGGACAGAGTATGAGGACACGATAAGTTCACTTGACAAGGGGACAGTTAACCACTGTGAACTCGCCAGTGCACGCGGACAAAGCAGTTCACTCTGCCAGAGCATTGAGCGGGACAGTTCACCACAGTTCACCCAATCCAGGGCATGATTATAAGACAGTTCATTTGGTCTAAGAATGAGGGCGGCAATTTATCACAGTTCACTCGGCCAGAGCATGAGGAGAAGACAATCCATTCGACAAGAGCATGAAGGGGAGATTTCACCCCAGCTCACCCAGCCAGAGCATAAGGAGAAGGGAATTCACCCTTCTAGAGTGTGAAGGGAAGACAGTTCACCCAACCAGAACATGAAGAGAGGACAGTTCACCACATTTCACCCAACTATAGCATGAGAAGAAGACAATTCACCACAGCTCACTCAGCCAGAGTACAAGCGGAAGACAGTTTACCTGACCAGAGCACTGGAAACACTTTACTCATCCAGAGCATATGGAAAGAACAGTTCACACAATTCACTTGGCCAGAGTGGACAGTTCACTTGTCCACCGCACTGGAAATAGTTCACTCGACCAGAAAATGAGAAGACAGTACACTTGGCCACAGCACTGGAAACAGTTCAGTCGGCCAGAGGAAAAGTGGAAGACAGTTCATTTGGCCAGAGTGCTAGGAACAGTTTACTCAGTCAGAGCATGACACAAAGACTGTTCATTCAGCCAGAGTCCTTGGAACAGTTCACTGGGCCAGAGAGCGAGGGGAGGACAGTTCTTCACAATTCACTCGGCCAGTGCACAAGCAGAATACATTTACTTCGCAAGAATACACTGGGAACAGTTCACTCGGCCAGAGCACGAGGTGAAGACATTTCACCCCAGTTCACTTGGCCAGAATACAAGTGGAAGACAGTTCCTTGGCCAGAACACTGGAAACAGTTTGCTCAGCCAGAGCACGTGGAGAGGATAGTTCACCACAGTTCACTTGGCCAGAGCACAAGCAGAGACAATCCACTTGGCCAGCATACTGGAAATAGTTCACTGAGCCAGAGCACAAGGCGAAGACAGTACATTTTGCCAGAGTGCTAGGAACAGTTTACTGGGCCAGAGCACGAGGGGAGGACAGTTCACTATAGTTCACTTGGCCTGAGCACAAGGCAAAGACAGTACATTTGACCAGAGTACTGGGAACAGTTCACTCAGCCAGAGCATGAGACAAAGACTGTTCACTCGTCCAGAGTGCTGGGAACAAGTTCACTGGGTCAGAGTGTGAGGGGAGGACAGTTCACCACAGTTCACTAGTACAGAGCACAAGCAGAAGACAGTTTACTTGGCCAGAACATGAGGCAAAGACTAGTCACTCGGCCAGAATGCTGGGAACAGTTCATGAAAGAGCACAAGAAGAAGACAGTTTACTCGGCAAGAGCATGAGGGGAGAGTTCACCACAGTTCACTTTGCCAGGGGCATGAGAACAAGAAAGTTCTCCCCACCAGAGCACAAGGGTGAGAGTTCATTCAAGCAGAGCATGCGAAGAAGTTCACTCAGCAATAGCATAAGGGGGACAGTTGACCACAGCTCACTGGGCCAGAGCATGAG
>JAAGEH010000293.1:3603120-3639872 GCA_011751065.1 Lasiurus cinereus | reverse complement strand
AAACAGTTCACTCAGCAAGAGCTTGAAGGGGGCAGTTCACCACAGTTCACCTGGCCAGAAGATGAAGGGAAGACAGTTCACTTGGCTGGAGGCTGAAGGGGACAGTTCACCAAGTTCACATGACAGAGCATGAGGAGAAGACCTTTCACTCAGCCAGAACATGAAAAGGACAGTTAACTAAACTATACTTGGCCAGAGCATGAAAGAAGGCAGTTCACTAAGCAAGAACATGAGGGTGACAGTTCACCACAGCACACTAGGCCAGAGTATGAGAACAATACAGTTCAGTCATCCAGAGACGAGAGAGACATTTCACCACAGTTCACCGCAGTTCACCCAACCAGAGCATGAGGGGGACAGTTCACCACATTTCAACCAACCAGAGTATGAGGAGAAGACAGTTCACTCATCAAGAGCATGAGGGGGACAGTTCACCACAGTTCACTGGGCTAGAGCATGAGGAAAAGACAGTTCACTTGGCAAGAAAGGGACAGTTCACCACAGTTCACTCGGCCAGAGTACAAGCGGAAGATAGTTCACTTGGCCCGAACAATGGGAACAGTTCACTCAATCAGAGCATGAGGCAAAGACTCTTCACTCATCCAGAATGCTGGGAACAGTTCACTAGGCTAGAGTGCGAGGGGAGTTCAGTTCACTGAAGATCACTCAGCTGGAGCATGAGGAGAAGACAGTTCACTCGGCAAGAGCATGAGGGGGACAGTTCACAACAATTAATTTAGTCAGATACTGAGGAGATGTCAGTTCACTAGACAAGAGCATGATGGGGAGAGTCACCTTGCTAGGGCTTGAGGACAACAGAGTTCACCCCACCAGAGTGCAAGGGTGACAGTTCACTCATCCAGACCATTCGAAGAAGACAGTTCACTCGCAAGAGCATGAAAAAGACAGTTGACCACAGCTCACTGGTCCAGAGCATGAGGACAGGAGAGGTTACTCATCCAGAGCATGAGGGGGACAGTTTACTTGGCCAGAGCATGAGGAGAAGACAGTTTACCCAACCAGAGCACGAGGGGTCCAGTTCCCCACATTTCACTCAACCAGATAATGAGACAGTTCACCACAGCTCACTTGGACAGAGCACAAATGGAAACAGTTCACCTGGCTAGAGCACTAGAAACAGTTCACTCAGCCAGAGAGCGAGGAGAGGAGAGTTCTCTTGGCTAGAGCACAAGGGGAAGACAGTTCACTTGGCCAGAACACTGGTTTCAATTCACTTAGCCAGAGAATGATGCGAAGACAGTTCACTCAGGCAGAGTCCTGGGAACAGTTCACTCTGCAAGAGCATGATGAGGACAGTTTACCACAGCACCCTGGGCCAGAGCATGAGGACAACACAGTTCAGTCAGCCAGAGCATGAGAGGGACAGTTCACCACAGTTCACTTGAGGAGAGCATGAGGAGAAGACAGTTTATTCAGCAAGAGTTTGAAAGGGGCAGTTCACCACAGTTCACCTGGCCAGAAGATGAAGAGAAGAAAGTTCACTTGGCTAGAAACTGAAGCGAACAATAGACCAAGTTCACATGACAGAGCATGAGGAGAAGACCGTTCACTCAGCCAGAGCATGAGAAGGACAGTTCACTAAACTACACTTGGCCAGAGCATAAAGGAAGGCAGTTCACTAGGCAAGAGCATGAGGGTGACAGTTCACCACAGCACACTGGGCCAGAGTATGAGAACAACACAGTTCACTTGGAAATAACATGAGAGGGACAATTCACCACAGCTCACTGGGCCAGAGCATGATAAGAAGACATTTCACTGGGCCAGAGCATGTGGAGAACAGTTTATCACAGTTCACTTGGCCATGGCATGAGGACAAGACAGTTCACCCAGCTTGAGCACAAGGGGGACAGGTCATTCAGCCAGAGCAGAGGACAAGATAGTTTACTTGGCAAGAGCATGAGTGAGACAATTCACCACAGTTCATTTAGAGCATGAGGAGAAGACAGTTCACTCAGCCAGAGTGCTGGGAACAGGTCACTCAACCAGCGCTCTGGGAAGAGTTCACTCAGCCAGTACATGAAGGGGACAGTTCACCACAATTCACTTGGCCAGAGCATGAGGAGAAGATAGTTCAGTGGGTAAGAGCAAGAGAGGGGGACAGTTCACCACAGTTCACTTGGCCAGAGCACAAGGAAAAGACAGTTCATTCGGCAAGAGCATTAGGAGGACAGTTTAACACAGCTCATTCAGCCAGAGCATGAGGACAAGATAGTCTACTCGGCAGGAGTGCAAGGGAGACAGTTCACTCAGCCAGACCAAGAGGGAAGATAGTTCACTCGGCCAGAACATGAGGGGGACAGTTCATCACAGTTCACTTGGTCAGAGCATGAAGAGAAGACAGTTCATTCACCTAGAACATGAGGGGAAGATAGTTCACCCAGCCAGAGCGCGAGGGGACAGTTGACCACAGTTCACTCTTCTAGAGCATAAGGTGAAGTAAGTTCACTTGGCCAGAGCACAAGGTGAAGACAGTACACTCGGCCTGAGTGCTGGAAACAGTTCACTTGGCCAGAACGTGAAGGGAGGAGAGTTCACTACAGTTCACTCGGCCAGAGCACGAGCAGAAGACAGTTCACTTGGCCAGAGTGCTGGGAATGGTTCACTTAGTCAGAATTCTGGAAACAGTTCAATTGGCCAGAGTGCAAAGGGAGAACACGTCACCAGTGTTCACTTGGCCAGAGCACGAGGGGAAAACAGTTCATTTGGCCAGAGTGCTCGGATTACTTCACTTGGACAGAGTGTGAGGGGAGAACACTTCACCACAGTCACTTGGCTAGAGCACGAGGGGAAGATGGTTCACTCAGCTAAAGTATGTCGGAAAGAGTTTACTCAGCTAAAGTGCTGGGAACAGTTCAATTGGCCAGAGTGCGAAGGATGGACAGTTCAACACAGTTCACTTGGCTATAGTAAGAGCAGAAGACAGTTCACTTTGCTTTAGCACTGGAAAGAGTTTGCCTGGCCAGAGCCTGAGTGGGTGACAGTTCACTCTTCCAGAGTGCTGGGAACAGTTCATCCACCCAGAGGACGAGGTGAAGACAGTTTTCTCTGCCAGAGTGCTGAGAACAGTTCTCCCAGCCAAAGTGCAAGGGGAGGGCAGTGTATCACAGTTCATTCGGCAGAGCACAAGTAGAAGACAATTCAACTGGCCACAGAATGAGGAGGAGATGTTCACTGGGCCAGAGCTTGAGAAGACCATCACAGTTCACCTGGCCAGAGCACAAGGAGGACTATTCACCTGGCCAGAGCACGAGAAGATAGTTCACTGGGCCAGGGTACAGGACAAAGACAGTTAACCTGTCCAGAGTACTGGTAACCAGTCACCCAGCCAGAGTACAAGGCAAAGACAGTTCACTCGATCAGAGCATGATGGGCAGACAGTTCAGCACAGTTCACCTGGCCAGAGCACGAGGAGGGCAGTTCTCTCAACCCGAGTGCAAGCAGAAGACAGTTCACCACAGTTCACTTGGCCAGAGAGCACCAGGCAAAGACAGTTCACTCTGCCAGAGCACGAGGGAAACTTCACCTAGCTAAAGCATGAGGGGAAGGTAGTTCACTACAGTTAACCCAGCCAGAGCATGAGAGGAAGACAGTTCACTCGGCCAGAGAACTAGAGGAAGACAGTTCATCTGGCCAGAGTACCAGAGGAGGACAGTTCATTCGGCCAGAGTGTGAAAGGAGAACATTTCACCAGGCCAGAGCCCAAGGGGACTGCAGTTCTCATGGCCAGAGCAGGAGGGGTTCAATTCTCCCAGCCAGAGCAGGAGGGCACCACACTTCACATGGCCTGAGATAAGAGGGCAGGACAGTTCTATGGACCAGGTTGTGAGAGGACATTTCTCCTGGCCAGATCATAACTGGACCACAGTTCACAAGGCCAGAGCACAAGGAGGACTGTTCACCCAGCCAGAGTAGGAGAGGAGGACAGTCCATGGGGGCAGAACTTGAGGGGAGGGTAGTTCACCAGGACAGAGCAGGAGAGGAAGACAGTTCAACCAATCAGAAAGGGAAATGTCTACAGTTCACTCAGCCAGACTTCAAGAGGACCACAGTTCATGGGGCCAGAGTTCAGGAGAGGATGACAATTCACCCAGCCAGAGTGCAAGAGGGAGGTAGGCCATGTGGTGTGGGACATGAGCCAGAGGCTGGATACAAACAGCTGCAGTGAGAGTGGTGCCAGAAGTACATGCAGTGTGGGCAAGCTAAGAGGGCTTGGGCCAGTGGACCATGGAGGTGTGCAAACTGCCTAGGCATTCTCTGCATGGGATTCACGTCAGGACAGTATCCAGCATCTCCATGACCTTCAGAAGGATCTTATCCAAGATACCTACTGAGCTTGGAAGACTGCCTACGAACCCCTCTCTGTGGAAAAACTGCCTTCCCTGTGAGTTCACCCCTCGGCTTCCACCGGAATGAAACTTGAGAGACTGGAACCGCTTTTCCTGGGGCCCTTCTCCCTCCCCCGCTTTCCTTTGCTCCCATGTTTCTGAGGGGTCTTATTTAAGTATTTGGTCCTCTCAAATTTTGTAATAAATTTGATTGTTCAGAAAGATGTATTGGATACTCTGTTTTCCATTCTCAGAACAGAATTCAGGCTGTGTATCCTATAATTTGAGAATCGTGTAGTGATGAAGTACTAGAACTCTATGAGAGAACTCCAACAGTAAAAAAGGTGGTTCTGTGGGGAAAAGGCCAGCACCCAGCATGCTGGGCCAGTTCCAGACACCAGGGCCCAGCAGTGCAGCTGATGGTCTGGCTGCTCTATGACATCAGCAGGATTTGCCTTTGCTAATCCCTTTTTTTCTCTGTGCTGGTGTCATTTTCAGGTGGTCTTTCCCGGTATATCACTCAGACTTTTGAATTCCTGGGGGGAAAGTATATAATGCAGATGAAACAGCAAAGCTCAAGAAAAGAGTTCAAATGGGAAAGAATTTGGCTTTTTAAAGCTACCTCTGTGTGAGCTTGTGTGAGAACAGCAGGGATTGTGGCTGCAGAAGGGCAGAGCTTGTGGGCCAAGAAAAGGAGTGTGAATTTTATTCTGAGAACAGTAATCAACCCATGAAGGGTTTTAAGCTAGGAAGTTACATGATCCAATTCAAAAAATTAGTTAAATGTCACCTTGGGCAGTTCTCCTCTGTACTTAGAGGTCAGCCGGCAGACTGAAGGGTCCCGGGTTTGATTCCTGGTCAAGGGCACATAACATTGGTTGCAGATTTCCCTGCCCCGGTAGGGGCTACCACAGGCAGCAACCAATCGATATCTTTCTCACATGGATGTTCCTCTCTCACTCTCCTCTGCTGTTTCTGAAAATTAATGGGAAAAATATCCAAAACCAAAAACCAAACTGAAAAACTAACTAATTAATTGTAGAGAATATCTTCCTTTTGCAATTATCTTTATTTCCACATATTAAACTATTCACCAGGCAGGGCAAGTTTTCTTAACAATCATTGAAAAAAATATGAGTTGGAATCTGTGTTTTTCTCATTTTGATCCTTTCCACACCAGTTCCCTGAACATGTAGAAATGAAATTGAAGAGAAAGAGCTACCTGCCTCTGTGGAGTGGATTCATTTTCTGGCATCACTGATTAACTAATTTGCTTGCCCTTTTCCATGTGGAATCTGGTGTTCCTTCCTTGTCATCTCAAATTTATTATGGTGTAAACCTCTGTATGACTTTCATCACTTTTGCTGTCATTAGTGGTTCCCTTTACCTCCTTGCCCTGATCTTCCATCCCTGAGTTATTGGGGGCTGGGAACTATGTTCCTTACCTTTGTAGTCATTGTCACAGAGCCAGTCCAGAAAAGGTGCTCAGAAAATGATGGACAGGTGAATAATCAACCTGGTGCCTCCTATATAGTAGACTAGTGGCCCAGTACATTAAATTCATGCATAGAGGGTGAGGGCAGGGTGTGTTCCTCAGTCCAGCCTGCATCCTCTCCAATCTGGGAGACCTCAAAGGATGGCTAAAAGCAGGTATCTGGGATTTATTTATTTTCTATAATTGAAACTTTGTAGCCTTGAGTGGAAGTCATGGCTGGCCAAAGTGGGTGAGAAACTTGGCTTCCTTCATCACAAGGGACAACCCAAGCCTCCTGCTCGCTCCAGCTGCTTTTCCCTGAAGGGTGTCCCAGATCAGGGTGGGTGTTCCCGTGGGACATGGGGTAGCCTGAGCAAGGAGCCTGTGGTGGTTTGCAGGTCGTCCACCCCCCACTCCCCAGTGATCCAAGCGGAGGCCCTGGTATTTGGGATTTATTTATCTTCTATAATTGTAACTTTGTAGCCTTGAGCAGAGCCAAGCCACCTGCTGGCTCTGTGGCGACAACCATTTTTGTTGGGATTTATTTATCTTCTATAATTGAAACTTTGTAGTCTTAAGCAGACGCCAAAGCAGGCCAGGGCAGGAGGAAAGCTTGTCTTCCCCCATCACTTGGGGAAACCCAAGCCTCCTGCTCTCTCCATGGTGGCAGCCATCTTGGTTGGGTTAATTTGCATTCTTGCTCCTGATTGGCTGGTGGGCATGGCTTGTGAGTGTAGCAGAGGTATTGTTAATTTGCATATTACTCTTTTATTAGATAGAAGATATATAGTATTAAAGAAATATAAAAGTACATAAATTTATTTCTATGTATATTATTATTAGTTATTACTCATTAATAGTATATGTGACATTTTATTTGCATATGGAAAGTTAAACATAGTGTTCTGTTGGCTCTGGCCTCCATTGAAACAGCAATTTCTAACCTTAGCTGTTACAGCAGGAGGTAAATGCTAAGGATAAAGGGAAAATCCTTATGAAGGATAGAACTCGGTCTTCTATATAAAATTGGGCTTAAAAAAATCCCACTTCCAATTCAGACATAGGAATACCACATTCCTCCTCTGCCATATCCCTAAGAAACTCTTTTTCAAGGCCAAGTGGGAAGTGAGATACACCTCCTGAATTTAGCATCTAGTGAGTCTGTATCAAAAATCACCAATGGGCTCTTTATAGCCCCTGTTGTTTACCCTTGGCAAGGAAAATGGAAAAGGGCAAAGTCAGAGAATGAGATCCTTGGAAGATGAGAATGATCTGCTTTACAGGACTAGCTTTCTACTGGTAGAGGAAATACTATGAGAGGAGTTGAGAGATTTCGTGTGTGTGTGTGTGTGTGTGTGTGTGTGTGTGTATGTGTGTGTGTGATTGTGGAGATACTAGTAAGGATAACGCAGTTTTTAAAAATATATATATAAGGGAGAAGGATAGAAAGTCAGAAACATCGATGAGAGAGAGACATCAATCAGCCGCGTCCTGCACACCTCACACTGGAGATATGCCTGCAACCAAGGTACATGCCCCCGATCAGAATTGAATCTGGGACCTTTCAGTCTGCAGGCCAACGCTCTATCTACTGTGCCAAACCAGTCTCGGCAGTAAAGTAGTTTTGATGGTGCTGTCTGTTCATCTACTAGTAAGTAGCCCTCCATTATTCCTGTCACACAGTCTTAGGGCCTTGATGGCAGAAATAAGAATGAAGATGCAGTGTGCAAAGTATGACCATCTGGGCAATAGCAAGGGCAGTGATTTGCAAGAACACTGTCTTTTTGCTGTGGCTGTACATTCTGTTAAGAACTGCTCATATTTTGAACTGAGACTCTCATTGGAAGAGACCCTAAAGATTCTAATGTATTACAAACCCACAGTATTCAAACTGTAATTATCTTAATTGATGAATTTCAATTTTGCATATAAAACCTCATTTAAATATGCCATTGTGCAGTAATCATTATGATCTGGTAGATTTGACAGAATTATATGTCATAGTTCTAAGTATATGGTGAAATTGCAAATATCCATAGTGAATCACACACAGAAAGTACTGGTAGACTAGGGGCCCAGTGCACAAAATTTGTACATAGGTAGGGTTCCTAACCAGGGCTTCTCTTCCCCAGCTGCTGACTGCCTGCTGGGGCCTTCCTTTGTTTCGTGCTACCCCTTGGTCATCAGCACCCGTCATAGCAAGCAATCAAACTCCCAGTCGGTCAAAATCATGAGGAGACACTGCATATTAGGCTTTTATGTATATAGATGTTTGTTTTACACAAATGTTTGGAGCGAATATTCTCAGGCAATAAATGGAAGCAAATTAAATAATCTCAGAGCCTGTTTCTCTGTCATCACAATTTAGGAATATTTTGGTTGTAAATGAGAGAAAGTCACAGAAATTAAGCAAAAAGAAAAAAAATGAGAGTGTGGGGACAGTTCTTTACTCATAAAATTGAAACATTTAGAAATATTTCTGTGTTCAGGCAATGCTTGATCTAGTAACACATATGTTGTAACCAGAACCCAGTTTTTTTCTTTTGTTCTTCATTTTGTTATGTTGGATTCATCTTTAAGCTCCACATGTTGTCTCTGTCTCACACTCTCTTTTTCTTTCA
The DNA here is from genome assembly GCA_011751065.1 of Lasiurus cinereus. NCBI lineage: Eukaryota > Metazoa > Chordata > Mammalia > Chiroptera > Vespertilionidae > Lasiurus > Lasiurus cinereus. Next base: position 3,631,428 of record JAAGEH010000293.1, on the reverse strand, counting down.
CAAATGGTTGCTGCTAACTGCAAACTCAAAGCTGGCCTAGAGCTATATTGTCCATAGGAAAGGATAATAGTTGTTTTTGCACAAATCTCTAGATGCCCTTCCTCTTATTAGCTCAAATTCGTTCACATATTTACCTTGAGTCAATCATTGTTGTCAGGATGAAAAGAGACTGTGACTACCTTATTATATCAGGGCCTGGTCATGATACACAGGGTGGGTTAGTCTTACCTGAACCACATAGTGTTAGAGGGAAGAAGACACTGGCCTGCCACCTGTGTTAGCATCTTACTAACACTCTCTGGGGTTGGTGACCTAAAGAGCTTAAAGCTAAATCACATTCATTCCTTTCCTTGTTTTGTAAACCTCAGGCTTTGGATTTTTCTTATCACATAACCAATGTCTTCTTCATTTAGGCCATCTATAGGTTTATTTCACCCATACAGGGGCTTCTCTCCCTTTTGTAGGAACCAGTTTTTCCTTTTAATTATAAAAGAGCCTTTTATTCAAAGACCTTTAACAACAAAATTAGTATATGTTTTATCTCAAAACATATATTTAGCTGTTTTATTTCTGGGTACTATAACAAGGACTGTACCTGTCTACAAGCTGCAGAGTTGATTCAGTTGCAATCATCATCATCATGGTCATCCTCCTCATCACTTTTACTATGGACATTGTCCTAGGCACATTATACATATTGCTCAACTTCAGTCTTAGAAATCACTTTTTCAAATCCTACACACAATTTAAGGCTCAGATTTACATCTTCCCTACAGGAAGCCTCTATAATCACTAACACTTAGAAATATCTTTTTCATATGATTATTTTTTACTAAATCAATTATCTTGCTCTGCTTTTATCTGTCTTTCTAACTGAGTTGTTAGCTGGTCAAGTACCTTGACTTTGGTACCCTCAGAACCTTGAACACCAGGGGCTCAGTTATTATTATGTTTTAAAAAATATTTTTTATTGATTTCCAGAAAGGAAAGGAGAGAAAGAGAGAGATAGAAACATCAATAATGAGAGAGAATCATTGATCAGCTGCCTCCTGTACATCCCCTACTGGGGATGGAGCCCTAAACCTGGGCATGTGCCATTGACTGGAATTGAACCTGGGACCCTTCAGTCTGCAGGCTAATGTTCTATCCACTGAAAAAAACGACTAGGTCAGGGACTCAGTAATTATTCATTAATAGAGGCCTGGTGCACAAATTTGTGCATGGGTGGGGTCCCTCAGGGTGGCCTGTGGTGTCAGGCCCCAGCTCTACTGTGGCCTGGAACTGCCCCCACATCTGCTCCACCATCCCACTGTGATCCTGCTCTCATCAAGGCCCATGGGGGCTAGCAGCATCTCCACTGCCACCACCTGCCAGCACCACGTCACCCATGCCCAACATATTCTATGCTGCCCCCCTGATGATCAGTGCAAATCATAGCAAGCAGTCAAACTCCCAGTTGAACTACAACCTGAGGGGATAATTTGCATATTTGGCTTTTATTATATAGGATCCTTCAAGAATGTGAAGCTCCCATACTTTAGATGAAATCAGGAAACCTTTTTGCCCCATGAGAAAGCCATTGGTGCAGGCTAAATCCCAGCACAGTTACCTTTGAGCACTTGCAGGTTTATTTTGAAAAATTACATTGCTCTGAATACTTCTCACACTAAGGAAACTGAAGACATAGGACCAGAAAAATTTTTTCCCTAGTAGTTCTATTTTCAGCCCTATTTTTGGTAATGGTGCTGGGCTAAGTATTTATAATATTTGACCTTCGTAGAAATTAGGTTGGCATAAAGCAGAAAGAACACATAGGTCTGTGTTTAAATTCTAGACCTGCTATTTACCACCTGCACTATCTGGTGAGAATTACTTAAATGTTTCTAAACATTAGCATTTTCCTCTATAAAAGCATAATTCCTACATCAGAAAGACTGGAACCATTTTTGTTTCCATCCAATTGGATATACTGCAGCACAATTGAATTCTGATGCTAACCGTCCAGAGTTAGTATCAGACTTCACAGATTTAAGAGCATGGTCCACAAGACTGCCCTCAGATACTAGCCACTGGGGGTTCATAGGCCACCTACATTTCAGGACAACAGGATACCAATATATGCGGTTCCTACTATGCCCACAGGTTTGATAATTTCCTAAAACCTTTCACAGAACTCAGGAAAACAGTGCTTACAGTTGCATTTTTATTATAAGGCCTGTGCATAGGGTGAGATCTGGGAGGTAATGTATCTTCTCCCTATGGAATCAAGGCATGGTGCCCTCCCAGAACATCAATAGGTTCACTTATCACAAAACTCCACTGAGCTTTGGTGTCCAGAGGTTTTATTGGAGTTTCATTATTTTTTTAATCTTTTATTTTATTTTTACCATCATCATTTATCCCCTTTGTGCTTTTGCACATCCCCTAACCCCACAATAACCACACTGTTGTCCATGTCTATGAATTTTCTCTTTGTTTTTCTTTCTTATTCAATTCCTCCACACTTCTCATACCCTACTCCATCCCACCCCACCCCCCACCTCCAGAGCTATCTGCCTGCTCTCTATGAATCTGTCTCTAGTTTGAATTATGTAGTCATGATTCATTAATGACAATGGGATTGACTTCAATCTTCAGGCCTCTCTTCTCTGCAAAGGTTGAGCTGGCCCAAGTCCCAACCCTTTAAACACATGGTAACTTCTATTTCTCAGGCAATTTCAAGAGTTTTGGAAACTCTGTACTAGAAACTAGGGACAAAGACAATATACATTCTTTATTTTACTGAAGGAATTTATGAAATAATAAATGAAAACACACCTTAATGGTGATAAAAAGTGAACAAGGAACTAATAAGGACTACGTTTTATGCTTATGCTGTTCGCACTGTTGTCCCTCCCTCTTTTTTTCTTATGCTCTCCAGAACTGTACCAAGATTCCAGCCTAAAAGACCCAGCACATATACTGGGTAGTGTAATTATGTCATAACTCAATATGAAAAGGGTTTTGTTGTAACTTTTGTTTGGATTTAATTAATGAAGTATGGGACAACTTCTAAATACAGTTTTAGCCACTCTTCATAAAATAATGATCCCATAATGAGAAGAACAGAAAGAAGCTGGGGTATATGAAAGGAAGAGTGACAATGGAAACACGCCCAGAACTCATCAAGTTACAGATATGATGGGGACACATGCGGAAAACTTAGATGTGCCAGAGTAGAAAATTGTGACCTTCACATTCTACTATTTTTTTAAAATATATTTTATTGATTTTTTTACAGAGAGGAAGGGAGAGGGACAGACAACTTAGAAACATCAATAAGAGAGAAACATCGATCAGCTGCCTCCTGCACAATCCCCACTGGGGATGTGCCCTTGATCGGAATCGAACCTGGGACCTTTCAGTCCGCAGCCTGACACTCTATCCACTGAGCCAAACCAGTTTTGGCTACAATACTATTTTGGATTTGCATCATAGGATAAACTCTTTTGAGATTCCACTAGGTTTTCACATCACCAGTGGCTTTGAATGTGGCAAAATATTTTGAGAAAGGCTTTGTGTGGTACTACATTGAAACCACTGTGAGTCAGACATCACTTCCAAGCATTGGGATATTACAAGAGGCCAGAATGAATGATAGAACTATTCATATTATCGTACTCAGTGAAAAAAACAACAACAGGTTATAAAATTAAGATGAATATAATACTAATTCTCACCCTCACAGACACATGCAGGTAGTCACAAAAATACCGGGAGACATCAAAATATTAATAGTTTAAAATTTCTGATTCCTGGCACTATTATTTATTTTTCATTCTCTTACTTCCCTTCAAAATGTTTATGTTGCTTATGCATTAGTTTTGTCAAAATAAGAATACCTAAAGGCAACATTGCATTCGTGTATACAGATTGCCCTGTGGTTATTTTCACTTTATTTCCTATGTGTATGACTAATAATCTTATCTCTCCCGGTAGAGTTAAGCTTCTGGAGTATAGGTACAATGCCTCCTATTTTATGTGTACAGTTGCCTTTATGTTAGTTCTCAGTGTTCATCATTTTCCAGGTGGACATATTTACTCACTGGTTTACTTTCTCTGAACAATAAAAACTAAATAAAAAGAATCCTAGAGAACAAAAGTTGGAATTAGTGTATAAGATCAGCAAAAATATCGATTGCCTAATTTTGTCTTCAAAGTTTACAAATCTTCTCTAACCCACTTTCCCAATAATACCTGTAAGATATTTAGAAGGCTATCCATTCCTAAGTGTCCTGTGCTAACTTGGGCATGGCACATCAAGGCTGGTGATTCAAGAAAAGTATCTGGGAGCATATTACCTTGAGAATAGTGCCAGTTCATTTTCAGAAGAGCACCTGGAAGAAATATTGAAGAATGAGTAATGTTTTTGTCATGAAATACTACAAAATCATTCATTGATTTTAAAAAATATCGTATTAGAGCTTTTAGAAAACTATGATGAGCAAAAGATATAAGGTCTTCATTTCATGAAACTCAACCCTTCGATGTAGAGCAAGATATTCTCAACAAATATATAACTTAAGAGTATTTTCCCCAATCGTATCATGCTCATTGTCAATAGGTTCTGGCTATAGAAATAGCCATGTTTGAGCTTAACGGCACCTCATTTTCTATTTTGCTGTATCAATCATTCATCCCCTCATTCACTTATCCTTACAAATAAAATTCAAAAGCATTTGCAGGCACCTTAATATAACACTGTTTTAGGCATTAGGGAAGTACAGGAGGTAGAAGACTGGGTCTGACATCTCTGATAAAAATCATCTTTCATTAGACATCATGCTTCTGATTAGTGATGCATATTATCTGGATTTCATAGATTTGACAATCCTATCAGTCCTCAACTTAAAATGGATGAATTACTTTTTTTTGCAATCTGTGAAATACAAACTGGAACACGTGGATTTTGACTATACGAAGTTTATATATATATATGCCTGTTTCTCATCCCCATAAAACTGAGAAATAAGAAAACAAGATTTCTTGCTATATATTAAACTTCAAATCAAACTCATGAAGACACTCCTCCCCCACAATTTTCTGATCCCTGGGGGCTGGACTTGGTGGCCACAGCTGGCCTTTTCAGGTAATGCCCTGTAGTTGTAGTTGTCATGAGTTAAGTCTTGTCAATAGAAATTTCACCTTATAGAACCAATTAAAGAATCCAGGAAAGAGAGCTAAAGAGGCCCAAAGATAAAAAACATGCATTGTTAGGTAAAGAAACAAATTTCCTAGAGGTATTGTAAAGAAATATGCTTTCATAATGAGCTCCAGGAGCTTTCTCTCTCTTTGCAATATTAAAAAAGGAATGGATTCTGGCAGAAGTTCTTACACCATTTTTCCTGCCACGGTGAATTCCAAAATAGGCATTTTTTAGTAAATGCCCTCATTCACAATAATTGCTTCTCTGGCATTGTGATATAATGCTGCCATTTCCTTTAAGTTATATATGTTTCAGTAAATGACCATTCAAGCTATTGTAATAAGAGACACATACACACACAAATAACTTTGGCCAGTTTCCTGAGATGTCAGAATAGATGCTATCATTTACAACCACAGGTTAGGAGAATTCTCTTGAAAGGGCAGCAAGTTTTGTCCCTGAAACCTTAATTGTTTATTGCAATGTGATAGAATATGAACAGCATCACATATTGTCTTTTCATCCACTGATTGAAAAGGTCTTTGACCTTTAGTAATAATGATAAATACAAATACTGAATGACTTATCAACAAGGGAAACATTGGCTTGTCATTAATCATCTTATAAAAATCCAAAATGAAGTTTGGAACTGGAAAAAGGAATTCAAGCAAAATAGATTTCCCCACTGTGCTCATGGGCCCATCAATCACAGCTTTATGTCTCCATTAAAAGTTACCTCTTTCTCTGTATAAAACAAGCAGTTGGTTCATCTACCAAGACTGTGCTTCAACCCCACGTGTAGTCTCAGGAGATTTTATCCTTTGGCAAATATAATTTTTCTAAGAATTGATTTGGTGTTTCAATAGGATATTTACTGTTATGCTGTGTGCCTAAATAAGGTGATTTTCTTTAAAATTTAAAAAGTCAAATAATGGGTCAGTTTGCAAGCAGATCATTTGGAGCTGATGTCAGATCAGAGTTTATTTAAATTTTACACAATCTAAGAGGGGCATTTCTTTAATTCCTAATATTTACCAAGGGCTTAGTTTACACTAGGTGATGTTTCAGGCTCTGGAGTTTTTTGGTGATAAAACAGTGAGATAAGCACTGGCTGGTTGAGCGTCATCTCATGCACTGAGAAATTGCCATAGATTCCCGGTTAGGGCATATGCCTGTGTGCTCAATCCCCAGTAGTGGGGGTGTAGGAGACAGCCAATCAAAGTTTCTCTCATATCCATGTTTCCAGCCTCTCTCTTTCTCTCTCTCTAAAGTAAATAAAAACATATTTTAAAGAAAAGTTAAATTCCTTCTCTCATGGTATATATGTTGGGGGAGAACCACAATAAATAAATTCACAAAAAGAAAGATGAAAGGAGAGAGGAAAAGAACTAGAGAGAGGGAAGGAGGAAAATAGAGGAGAAAGCAAAAGCCCCAATAAGTGAGGAAAGATAAAAAGAAAGGAGGGGAGGAAGAAGGAAAGAAGGAGCAATAAGAACTCTGAAGGAAACAAAAAATATATAGGATATATGTGTGTAAACCATACCGTTTACATAGCATATCATAGCTCTAGTTCAGAGGAACATACAAATTAGAGCCATGTGATTTTAAAGGGCAGAAGTTTTGATAACCCGGCAAGTATAGATTATTTATTTGGTGGCTGTGGCCATGTTGGTATCTCTATAGTGTTTCTGAAAGAATGTAACATGTCCTAGCCCCATGGTGGGCAAACTGCAGCTTGTGAGCCACATGCGACTCTTTGGCCCCTTGAGTGTGGCTCTTCCACAAAATGCCACGGCCTGGGCGAGTGTATTTTGAAGAATTGGTGTTAGAAGAAGTTTAAGAAATTTGGCTCTCAAAATAAATTTCAATTGTTGTACTGTTGATATTTGGCTCTGTTGACAAGCTTGCTGACCACTGTGGCCTAGCCATTTTGATTAGTGGATAGAGCCTATGCCTGCAGACTAAAGGGTCCTAGGTTCGATTTCAACATACCTTTTTGCAAGATTCTCCTGGTTCTGAGCTCTCGTAGGGGTGTGTGCAGGAGGCAACCAATTGATGCATTTCTCTCATATCGATATTTCTCTCTGTCTTTCCCCCTCTTCCATCCTCACTAAAAATCAGTGGGAAAATATCCTGGGATGAGAATTAAAAAAAAAAAGAAGAAGAAGAAGACGACGACGACGACGAAGAAGAATGTAACATAACTCTGGCCTGGTGGCTCACTTGATTGAAGTGTCATTCCATCTACCAAAAGGTTGTGAGCTTGATCCCCGGTCAGGGCATGTCTGGGAAGGCAATCTGATGTTTCTCTCACAAGATGTTTCTCTCTTCCCCAACTAATCAGTGTTCTAATGCTTACCACATGGTTAGGATGCTAGTGGAAGAGGCATCATTAAATAGGTAGCTCAGCCTTACTAGTGAATGGCCAAAACATAGTAAAAATGTAATATCCATGCTATAAGAATTTATGAGCATGGGACAGTTCCGTTCACTAGCATTTGTTCTGTGCCAGTTCTGGGCATGGAGAGATAATTAAGGTACAGTCTTTGCTCTCAAGAACATGCAACATAATAAGGTATATACATGAAAATTAGAATTCATAATTCAGTATTACTTGCTGTAGTAGAGAGGAAGGCATAGAAGACCAGGGAAGCATAGAACTCACCTGGTAAGCCTGAAAGAGGTTTCATGGAGAACTTCCTAGAGGAGGTGGTAGGAATTGCACATATAACGTTGGAGAATAATTTGTGACAGTACAAGAATTACACGTGTAACATTGCCTGGAGAATAATTCACTGTTGTATGTGATAAAAAATTGTATTATTTAATTCAGATGGCATAGTCTGTAGGAATATAGATATAGGGAGAAAGGTCATGGGCACTTGGTGGGGTATGGGTTTCCATGAAGATAGTGGAACATGAGCAGAACTTGATAAAAATGGGGCCAATAATTATTTAATGATCTATAATCAATGTTATGAGTTATCATTAATTGATTTGGGGGTAAATTCTCTGTATCCTACACTTTACCAAATACTTACACATCACCTTATCTATCTCTTTCTCACCCTATAGTCCCTTGAAGTAGACTTCATTGTTGCATTCTTCTCCTGATGTGGAAAGGCACCTTCAGAGTTCAAAAGTCAGGGCAGAAGTCAGGATTTCAGCCAGCCCCTGATGCTAGATTCCAACATCTAAAAGCCTCACCATGCTGCTGAACATAGTGACAGAATAGCTGACATTTAGAGCATATTTTGAGTTATATAGATTACAAAATACTCTTTATAAATAAGATGGCTTTTGACGTAACACATTTACTATATATATATACCATGCTCCCTAAAGATTCCTGATACACAGGGATTTGGTGATAAACATATCAATAGTCAATATCTCTATATGAATTATTAACTGTTTAGGTCTTCATGGTGGCATACTGGTACCTACACATATTTTATTTTATGTTCAAAGTTTTTATCACCCTTGTGATCAAATGCACCTCTCCTCAGTGTTGCTATGTTTCTGAAAATGAACATTGAATATAAAACTTAGGACTCTTTGTCTCCTCAGAGAGGAGAAAACATGAGAAAAACAGGAAAGAAGGATCTGTACTTAAAAAGACATTCTTTAGTTAGAATCAGAGTTGTGATATTGGTGTTACAGGCATTTGTGAATTTCCCTGCTCTTGGAGAAACCAAACTGATTAGTGAAATCTCAGTGCTGTGGTCCTTGGGAATTTTCTCCTAATGTCAGATTTGCTTTATAAAAAGGAGGTTTACTTTAACTTATGTTATGTTTCTATTTTAAGAAAACCTCATTACAATTTATATTGTTTTCACGTTGTTAAGGAATCACATTTTTGTTTACAAGTTCTACATTTTTTTTTCAAACATACCTTTATAGGAAAGGTTATAGTTATCACAAAGACTCATGTAAAATATATGCAAAAAAACCCTAATTTTTTTTATGAGACTATTGTCTCATATAGGGTTTCCAATTTCTCCAGTTGGCAACCCCAATATTCCTGGTAGAGGGTAAGAAACATTATCACAAATAACAACAACAACAAAAAAACAACTAACATATAAATTGCTATGATTGCAAAATCTTTCAAAGCCAAATACAGAAGTGTTAATACAAGGGGTGTGTTTTGTATACATTTTACAAACTCTAGTATTATTTCCAAAATGAAAGACACTTCCTCAAACCAGGAGAGCAGATTTGCCATTTCTGGCCAGCTGAAGTCACTGACCTCAGACTCAGAATACTGATGGATTTGGCTGTCTCTGTTCAGGATAATTCCACCTAAGCCTCAGATTTAAAAGCTGAGCCCTAATTTATAGTCAGTCCCTACCTCCTTTTCTAGTTTTTAGAAAACTGTAACCTCTTTCAGAATTGTACTGCCTGATTCGAGTTGGTCTTCTTGCCGTACCTGGAAGAAATAAACTCCTTTCCTATCACATGAAAAACGACTATACTCCTGATTTTTAACTTCTCTCTTTTTTTTTCTCATCACCATTATTCTAGAGTCTATTTATATATAGTATTATCACTGTTTCAGTTTTTTCATTTAAGTCCTTGCTTACTTGATTATTATCCGCTACTTTCACTGGACTGTGAATTTCATTAGGGCCTTGACTTGGTCTGTTTTTCACTTACATCTTATCTCTACTCTGTGGGACAGGATACCAAAATGATAAATTTACCAGTGAGCAAATAGAGATTGAATGAGTAATTGTCCAGAGAAAGAGTGGCATCCACTAAAACATAAGAGAACTATGGGCAGTGAGCCTCTGACCTTTAACATCTCACTGGCCTTCAAATCTGGGGCAATCTTCCTTGCACTTTTCAAAAATCATAAAGGTAATACATATGTCTATATCAATGGGTATGTTCCCTGGGGGAAAAAAAACTTTTGCCATAACAAATATCTATTTGCCCTCTGAGAAATTAGCAAAACATAATAATAGATCAGGGGAGATATGTACAGTCAAAGAGAAAAATAATCCAGGCCAAAGAGATTGGTTTAACTTTTCAACAAAAAAAAAATGCTATTCAGTGTGATTCTCACAAGGGAGAAACTGACATCAACCTTCCTAGCAATGTTCAGAAGAAAAGGTGCCCAAGGATACCTATTTGGTATTTAGAGGAAATTATATTTCTCCTGTAGAAATAGCATCCAGCTTTATACATCCCTACAGAGCAAAAGAGACATAGCTTATGAGTCAGAAGAAATAGGCATTGTTGAACACTCTTCTTATTCCCTCTTTCTACCATTCCCCAGTATCCCTCTTCTTTCTTCATCTCCTACCTTTCAGCCATCCTTTAGAATTAGAACTTAGCTCCAGGATCATTGCCTCCCAACTTTTCCAACTCCCCTTCACTGCAGCCCCTGCTCTGGGATAGATGCCTCTGCCCTGGGCTCCCAAAGCTTCATTCACTTTCCATGTCACATTGTGCTAGTTCCACATCAGTGTTTAATTCTTCAGTTGGTTGCATATTATAGGATGGCAAGAGTGAGGTATGATTTAGTAATCATTCACAGTGTTTTACACAGAGCCACACTCACAGGAGCTATTCAAGAAATGGTTATTGAGTGAACAAGTTGTTCTGATCCTCTCTTTAGGTAGCCACTTTCTGATTATTACTGACCTTCACACAATGAGAGGTACACAGGGAGAGGGTGCAGTTCAGAAGAAGGACATGTATGACACCCTTATCAATTGCTCATTTACTGGCAAGTGAGAAAATGGTGTTTTGGTGTATACATTAGTCTCAATGCACTTACTGAACATGAGTCCATTCTGTAAAAGTTAAGTTAGGCCAGGTGGCACCTTGTTTCACCAGCAGCCCCTCTCAAGCAAACATTCTCTTCATCTCCATCTCTCTGACCCCAAGTTTTGCTTTTGAAGCATTCGCATATGGGAGGAAAAGTGAGCCAAGACTCAACCTGAAGGCAGTTCTATGCTGAAAGAAATGCAGCAAACGATAAAACGTGGTTTGCACAAAGACTGCACATTCATCAGCAGTGCCCTGACATTAGATTTGTATTCAGTTTAGTATCTGTGTAGCTGTTTAGCCATTGAATGTTATGATCTAAATTTATTCTACACTGAACCTGCAAAGAATTTAATCTGTAATAAGAAACAGCTTATCGTACTGGTTTCATCGTAGGAAACCTATTTTCCCCTTAGATGAAGTATCATACAGGGCTTTATTTCCCATTTTTCTAGAGGCCTTGCAGTTTAGTGAAGATGAAACTCAAAGCAGAGGTGGGGGGATGGGGAAGGGGCCCTCACTGCTGTCTGGGAGGGTAGGGCGGGGCACAAGGGAGCAGTGTTCTTCACTCCAGGCCGAGCTCTTGTCTCTTCCTTGCTTTATTCTGAGCTTAGTTTCCATATTGATCAGCTGAAAAAAAGGGAAAAAAGAAAAAGTAGCATGTCTTTGGGGCCATTTGAGAAATTTTGTACCATTTTTATTTCAATAATGGAACTTGGCTGTAGTTTCCTTATAATTGTGATTTGAATGATTACTACCATTGTTGCATGTTTTCAACATCTCAGAGCCCTTGCTAAACCCTTGTTGTGCATTTATCCCACTTGTAAGTTCAGCACACATGCCATCACTTTATAACGCTTAGAGATGTTAAATGATTTGTTCAAAGTCACAGAAAGGAACTGTCAGTGCCATGACTTATATCCATGACTGTATGATTCAAAAGTTCATATTCTTTACCACTGTGAAAGCTTCTGCAGAGGCAGGTTAACCATCACTTGGTAAGCACTAGTACTTCGACTCAGTGGCCACTGTCCTAGCCTGTCCTAGGCTATAGTCTGTTGTGGTTAATTAGCTTTTTGAGGCCACAATCCCCAAAATGACCAGGGATAATACATGTGATTGATCATTGCTATAGAAGAGCCCTGGCCAAAGATACAAATTACAAAACAGGAATGCTTTCCAGGTACACAAGGGAGAACCATTCCAAGTTAACCCTGGGAAAATGTAGTCTTTCTCTGTTAAGGGTTTTGAGCACTTTTAAGGAAGGAAGAGATATACCTTACAGCATGCCATGTACAGAGTGAAATAGGGTCTCTAATACTCATATAAGGCCAACTATTTATGTTTAGTAGAGATGAAACAAAAGATGAAAAGAAAAAGAAACCCAATCACATAAAATCAATATGCATGATTTCAGTCTTTTCCTCAACAACTATTTGCTTGCTTTGTTGTAGGCTCTGTCCTAAGTGCTGGGGATTTTTCTCTACTGAAGCTCCTATTAGGTTGCTCAGATCATAATGTTACTAAAAATAACTGGTGATGATCAAAAGGTGATACAGGGCCCAGGTCAGCTTCCCTAGAGGCAGGTGCACATGGGAGTCCTGCAGGGGATAGGCCATGCTATGAAGCAACAATTCTGCCTTCAGGAGTGTGGACCTGCAGTGAAGCCCCTTCTGTATCAGATAAGAGGGTATTATTGCCAGCGCACCATTCTGCCCTCTGAATAAGAATATAGAAGAAGAAAACAAATGGTTGTTGAATAACATTCAACTTTTTTTTTGGTTAATCCTCACCTGGGGATATTTTTGCCATTGCTCTTCAGAAAGAGTGGAAGGGACTGGGGGAAAAAGAGGGAGAAACATTGATGTGACACAGACACATTGACTGGTTGCCTCCTGTACAATCTCTGACATGGAGTGGGGCAGGGAGAAAACCTGCAACTCAGGTACATGCCCTTGACCTGAAATTAAACCCATAAACCTTCTGTGCATGAGCCAGTGCTCTAACCACTTAGCACTGCTGGCCAGGGCCTTTCAGCTTTTTATTGAGCACTATCCCAAGGTGTTTTTTATGTAAGATGGAAACAAAATACTTTCTGATTTTTGTTTGTTTGTTTTTTGTCTTCTAAAACAGAAATTTGTAGATAAGGTCAATTGAAGTTCAGTGCTTCTTTCTCTCAGTTCTGTATTTCTTTATCATCAGGGTCTCAACTCTCCACACTTTACTTAGCACTTACTACATGCCAGGGCTTGTACTGAGCATGTTATAGAAGCTGTGTTGGATGTTTTTTTTTTCTTATGTTCATTGCATAGATGAGGGAAACTGAGGGCTAGCATATTTAGGTGATTTGTCCAAGTAAGTGGCAGAGCTGGTTGGGGTCAGATCCAGGTCTGACTTCAATGTCCTTGACCTTAAACAATAGCATACTCACCACTCAGCAAATAATTATGGAGTGCCTGCTGTGTGCTAGATCCTTTAGACATGGGTACAGAGAAGAGAGAAAAACAGAGTTTCTGCCTTTAGGGATTTCTTTCAGGATGCAGGGAGGGGGAGAACAATTAACAATCAAAGAAATTGAGAGTTGTATGGACGATGTTATCCTATATTGATAGCTACACGAGGGTGTGTGTGTATTACAAATGTGCCTAAGGCTAGGAAGACATATAAGATGGTTATCTCTGGGTTGTCATATTTTTATTTTCTTCTTTGCACTTAAGTTTTTTTTAAATATTCTACAACACCTGTATATTTCTGATATAATCAGATGTAACCCATAAACATTACTAAAAACAGAATTTAATCTTAGAAAATTTTGACACTACATGTGGTATAGGTGCTCTCCTTTCATCTTCTTTTGTTTCTGTTCTTTATGTTATAAAAGAAGCATAGTTTGTTTTTTTTTCCTCAGCTGTGCCAGTGTCTGAAATATTTATTCCTCTCCCAGGAATTCTGCCAACTCCTTTTGCCCCAAGCTTTTCTGAATTTGTGCGTATCAAGGCTTCTAAACCCTGGTTTTGCATTTGAATCTTCTGGGGAGGTTTTCAAATACTAATGCCAGGGCTTCACTCCAGACCTACTAAAGCAGAAAAAAAATTATATATATATTTTAAATCTTCCAGGTGACCTTATTATGCAGCCAAGGTTGAGAATCCTTAGACAGCGGGCTCCCTCCCTCTGCTCTCAGAGTCCCCAAACTAATTTCTGGGGTAGAGAGAGGCCAAGTGCATTGTCAGCCCTTACCTTCCTCTCTCTCTCACATGGTGTGGGATGGCCAGGAAGGAGGAGGGAGTGGGTCTGAGCAGGTGGCTAGAACCAGACAGAAGCTGAGCAAATCCTGAGTCCTCTCATACCCTGGCTGAAGCCCCAATCCATCCCTCCTGACCTACTTACTCAGAGCCTGCAGTGTGCGGGACTTGGGACTAGAGGACACCAGGAATTTTTTTAAAAAGCCAAACACTGTGCAGGTGGGGAGCACAGGAACACTCCAGCCACACCAGAATTCCCACTGTTCAGAAACAAGCACTCACTATCATCACAGCTTTGGGCCTTTGCCTGTGCTGTCCTCTCAGACTGTAATGTTCTTTGATGCCAACTGTTTCCTCCCCTGGGATTGAGTTCTGCTTCTTTTTGAAGGCTAAGCTCTGTAAGTTCCTTCCTGATCCTCTGCTCACCAGATAGGATTACTCTCTCCCTCAGCATTAATGGCTCCCACCAGCAGGAATGTATTCCCAGTATTAAGGCCGCACTTCATGCCTCATGCCACCTGAGGAGGTGTCCACCTGGCCTACCTGGTGGGTGGTACTCAAGGTCAGCTCAGATGCGTATTCATCACAGTATCCCCATACCTGTCAAGTAGAAGGGCCCAGACCTGGTGTCGGACAGATCTGGGTCCCATCCCACCTCTGATTAAATATGACTAATTCCATGGGACACCATGCAATCTTTGGCTATGAGCTACACAGGTTAGAAATGCAGAATCTCAGGTCCTAAACCAGACTAGAATCTGCATTTAGCAAGAGCTCCAGGTGACTCACATGCACACTAAAGGTTGAGAAGCACCAGTAGACTCCTTGATCCTCAACTTTCTCAGCTGTGAAGTGCGAATAGTGATTCCTAATTCACAGGCTGGTTTTGAGGCTTGAGTAAAGCAACCTACTGTAGGATGGAGAACATGCAAAATATTTTTATTGCTTCTGATCAATAGATGTTGCCTTGGGAGTGGGCAGGAGTCTGTGGTGGCCCACATTAAGAGGCCTGGTGTCTGCCCAGTGAGCACTGAGCTCTGTAGTGGAGCAGTCTCAGCAGCCCTTCAGGAGGAAGACAGGACAGACATCTCTCTGATTATACACACTCTGCTCTCATCAGATCCTGCCAAACCATCAGGGCAGATAATCAAGGGGAGTGACATTAATTCAATGACACCATTTTCCCTCTTTAACCTTCAGACCTTTCTCCCAGACAAATTAGATCAAGGTCGCTTATTCAGTCCACTCTCTGGGCCCTGGTGGAAAGCTTTACCCAAAAAGCCAAGAAAAGCCTCTGGGTAGATGCAGAATGCATACCAGCCAAATGCATGTAGTCAGTCAGTGACATGGCCTGAGGCTGGCCCAGCCAGGATTGAGAATTGGGGATTCTGAGCAGCCAGCAGGCATTTCTGGCAGGGCAGGGAGCCAGTTGCCTAGGTGGAATCTGGTGGGATTCCAATTACACAGCAGAGACTGAGAACACAATATAGATTGGAGTTTCTAGTGAAGTGGCAGACCTGGGAGCACAGAGCCAGCAGGCATGGCCCAGGGGCATCTAAATATGAGGATTTGCCTTTCAGGACCTTACAATCTAACAGGAGAGATTAGACTCCCAGTTACAAAAGATTCAGGTAAGTGCAATTATTGCCAGAGTGTCAGCATCTGCTTCAGCCTTAATTCTCAGATCAGAGTTTGGGGTAGTGGAGTCAATAAAACCAGAGGTAAAGTGGCAGACTCATTTTCACATAGCACTATGGAGGGATAATTGACATACAATAAACTGCCCATCCTTAAAATGTACAATTCTATTTGTTTTATCATCTACATATACCTGTGAAATCAACACCACAAACAAGATAATGAACATATTCATCACCAAAAAGTTTCCTTTCTCCCCTTTGTAAATTATAACTCTCATCCCACTCTGCTCCCCCAATCCTCAGCCTACCACTCACCAGCTTTCAGTCATGATAGAATAGTTTTCATTTTCTAGAATTTTACATAAATGGAATTATACAGTGTTCTCTGTTTTGTCAGATATCTTTCACTTGGCATAATTATTTTATTTAATTTATTTATTTTTTAAATTAAATCTTTATTATTCAGATTATTACATTTGTTTCTCTTTTTTCCCCTCCATAGCACCCCTCCACCCAGCTCCCACCCCTCCCTCTGCCCTTAGCTCCCACCCATTGATCTCATCCATAGGTGTATGATTTTTGTCCAGTCCCTCCCTGTACACCCCTCACCCCTTCCCCCCTGAGAATTATCAGTCCACTCCCTCTCTGTGCTCCTGATTCTATTATATTCACCAGTTTATTCTGTTGATGAAATTTTTAATTCACTTAATTTTTAGATTCACTTGTTGATAGATATGTATTTGTTGTTCATAATTTTTTGGCTTTTACCTTTTTCTTCTTCCTCTTCTAAAAGAGTACCTTTCAGCATTTCATATAATACTGTTTTGGAGTTGATGAACTCCTTTAGCTTTTTCTTATCTGTGAAGCTCTTTATCTGCCCTTCAATTCTGAATGTTAGCTTTGCTGGATAGATTATTCTTGGTTGTAGGTTCTTGCTATTCATCACGTTGAATATTTCTTGCCACTCCCATCTGGCCTGCATCGTTTCTGTTGAGAAATCAGCTGACAGTCGTATGGGTCTCCCTTGTAGGTAATAAACTGTTTTTCTCTTGCTGCTTTTAATATTCCCTCTTTCTCTTTTGCTCTTGGCATTTTAATTATGATGTGTCTTGGTGTAGTCCTCTTTGAATTCCTTTTCTTTGGGGTTCTGTGTGCTTCCTGGACTTGTAAGTCTATTTCTTTTATCAGATGTGGGAAGTTTTCAGTCATTATTTCTTTAAACAGGTTTTCAGTATCTTGCTCTCTCTCTTCTTCTGGCACACCCACAATTCTGATGTTGGTACACTAAAAGCTGTCCCAGAGTCTCCTTACATTATGTTCACATTTTTGGATTCTTTTCTCTTCTTGCTTTTCCAGTTGAATGTTGTCTGCTTCTTTATATTTCAAATTTTTTACTTGATTCTTGCCTTTCTCTAGTCTGCTGTTAGGACTCTGTATAATATTTTTTATTTCAGTCAGTGTATGTTTAATTTCTATTTGGTCCTTTATCATCTTTAGTAGGACCTTTTCCTTTTCTAGTTGGCTCTTTTGTATCGCTAGTTGGTCCTTTTTCATCTCCTCTTGGGTCTCACTAAATTTATCGAATTTTTCTAGCATATTCTTGAAAAACCTTACAAGCGTGGTTTTGAACTCTATATCCAGTCATTTTTTTTTCTCCATTTCTTTTGTTTGTGATCCCTTCCCTTGTTTTGGCATTTTCACCATGCCGGGGAAACCTCTGTGTTGGATTCAGCTTTATGATGCCAGAGGCTGGAAGGCATAATTATTTTAAAATTCACTCATGTTGTTGTATGAGTCAGCAGTTTATTCCTTTTTATTGCTGAGTAGTACCCCATTGCATACCACAATTAGTTTATCCGTTCTCCTGATGATAGACATTTGAACTGTTTTCAATGTTTGGCAATTAAAAATAAAGCTTCTATTAACATTTATATACTATACAACTCTTTGTATGGACATACCTTTCATTATCTTGGTAAATACTTAGGAGGAATTAATGACTATATCATGTGGTACCTGTATCTTTAACTTTGAAAAAAACTGCCAAAGTGGTTTTATGCATGTAATATTTGGGTAAACTTAGATTTATAAAAAATGTCCTTGTTTATCTAAAGTTCAAATTTAACTGGGTGCCCTGTATTTTATCTGGCAACCCTGTCTACAATAATAAAAGCATAATCTGCAAATTGCCTGAACAGCTGAACAGCAGAATGATACCTACTTGGTGCCAGGCCAACCAAGATGGGTGCAATGTGATTGGTTGGGGGCCCGGCCATTGCCTCATGATTGCCCCAAAGAGGGAGGCCCAGGCCACAAACCAGCGGGCTGTGGCTGGTGGGTGGGGCCTCCCTCTGCAGAGGCAATCCATTCCAGGGCTCCCAGACTGTTAGAGGGCACAGGCTGGGCTAAGGGACTCCCCAACCCCCCAAATTTTGTGCACTGGGCCCCTAGTCCCAAATAAAAGGCTAAGATATTTCCAAAAAACAGGAGGCAAATTGCCTTAGATCACTGAGTCTCCAAGTGTGGTCCCAGGATCAGCAACATGGTATCACCTGGGAATTATAGAAAAGCAAATTCTCTACCGAAGGCCTACCTAACCAGAAGCTTTAGGGATGGGGCTCAGCCATTGAGCCATGGGAGATTCTGATGCACACTAAATGTGGAGAATCACTGCTCTAGATTCTTAGTTTCCAAGAATGGATGATCATCTTGACCACCTGGGCACTTTATAATACAGACTCCGAGCCCCGCAGACCCTCTGAATCAGAAATTCAGTGAGGAAGTGCAGAGTGAGGTGGGAAAGATGAACGTTTTGTTTTCATATTTTCACAGGTTCTTTTCCCAGCCACAGCTGAGAACATTTACAATAGTGATCAATGAATATATTCATGTTTCAAGATTTCAAAGCATGAACGTAAAGAGTTAATCTTCCCAAATTAACCTATTCTACATGTTCTGAGACCACATTATAAAAATATACATAAAGGTGGAATTAGGTTCACAGTAAGACTATAAAAACAATGATTTCCTTTATTCAAAGATCCATTTTCTTTGCGCAGAAACTAAAAATACATTTAATAAATCTCATTAACTAAATTCATTTGATTGCCTCCCTGTAGGCAGTTAGCTAACTAATGTGTACTTTTCCTTTCCCACTGGATAGAAAAACTAACCTAAAGTGACTTATACAGGGGATATTAGACTACAGCTCTTTATTAACGAGGATATTATTATTCTACACAAAGAAATAATTAAATCAGGCAGCAATATTTTCTTTTGGCTAATTCCCCCTCCCTAACTTCCAATATCCTTCCTACCCTGACAAACAATGGATGTGTTAGCATGTTATAAATATAGGAAAGGAAAACATGAGAATTCATTAAATTCCTGTTCATGATTCAATTAAGTTTTTAGACTCAATTATTTATACCTTATGGGTTTTGGCTTGTTTTATTTCATCAAGAGCAAGTGATCAAAGAAAGGGCTTAGGGCTTAGGCTTTCAGTCTTTTCTACCCCTCACAAATAGCATAACTAATTAGTTGGCCAAAAAACCATTTTATAGTAAGAGATGGCTAATGGGGTTCAGGAAGAAGTTCTTGAGTCTGCCCCAAAAGAAAAAAAAAGCAAATAAAAATCTAAACACGGAAACATAGCAGCTTCCCAGTCTGCCTTGTTAAATTTCACTTTGAAAAATCCATGAATTTGAACAGGCAACTGAAAAACCTTAACTCATACTCAGGTTAATTAAGCAACTCACAGTAGCACTCAGGCCAGGAGGGTAAGGCCAAGAGGTTGGAAACCAGTTGGCAATATCTTACCTGGTAAGAGTCCCAAAGTGTTTCATAGGACTTTCAGATCAAAGGGAGGAGGGAAGAGAAATTCTTAGAAACAACTGCAAATCTCTTTCCAAAGTATCTGCCTAGAAACATCTCATATTGATTTTTTTTCCCCCTGTAAACTCAGTGATTTGAGTGGCTGGAAACTTTGAAGTATATGTATATGTATATATAAATAGGAAAAGAAAACTAAATGCAACCACCCATCGAGAAAATGTGCTCACTTTTGCAAATGAAGGTGGTAATTGTGAATCTCTCCCAGTAGGATATTTCTGAGAAAAGCTTCCTATAGTGGAGATATTTTCATTTCATATTTACCAGTTGATTGGCCAGGTGTAGTGCAACTGTCTCTTTGAACAACTAATCTGCTTAAAAATAAACCTAGCATCTGGCAAAGGCCCAGTACATATGATGCAATAAATACATGTGAATCAGTGATAGGAATGTTAACCACAGTTTCATGCTTAGAGTTCACTATGTGTCCTCTATATTACATTCTAGGTGCTTTACATACTTGAAGTGATTCATTTCTCATAAGAATTGTTTGAATGAGATGTCATTTTTCTCAGTTAATAGATAAGCAAATTTAAGAGCTGAAAAATAAGTAATTAGCCTTAAAAGTACACAGCTGATTAGTAAACTAGCAGAGATTTGAACTCAGTTTCATTCAGTTTTAAACTCTTGTCTACTACACATTTCTTCACCTGTTCGATTTTCATGCAGCTGGGTAGATAAAAACTAAGTATCTATTATTAATAATAAATAATGAATATAGTAACAATTTGTAAATGCATGTTTTTATTAACTTCTCTTTATCCCTATTACTTTCCTTTCTACCTCAACAGTGTATAAGCATTATAAACAATTTCTATAATGTTAAGTTGGAAATAGTCTAAATTAACACAGTAAGACCTTATATATTTGAGTGCTAGTACTTTTTTTTTTTAAACTGGAAAAATGCAAAATTCTTTTACTCAATTCTCTTGGGGTTTAGAGACAAAATGTTGACCATGACAGTGGACTCAGAGCTAAGACAAACTATATAATTTAGGGACAGTTTCAATCTCTGCATATTAAAGTAGGGATAGTAATGGTATCTGCTTTATGGGTTGTTGAGGGCACAGTAATATATGGAAAACATTGACCTATTTCTAGCACATAATAGGCATCCAGCAAATTTTATTTTCACTTTCTGCTTTCCTTCTGATCTTGTTTGTCACTCTTTCTTAGCTTCTTTTTGATAAGCATAGCATACAAATATACCCTGCTCATAGATAAAGTTCAAACACTATCCGAGTATACGTGTGTGTGTGTGTGTGTGTGTGTGTGTGTGTGTGTGTGTGTTTAATACTTTTTTTAGCTTGTTGGAATATAGAAAGTGCTGTTATCTAAATATTTCCTGCCATTATTTTGAGTAGAAAATCTCTCTTCAAATATTTCCTTTTCTAGTTTTTTAGTCAGCAAGACAAATAGACTAAGAAGAACCACAACCAAAAAAAAAAAAAAAACACACCCCAAAACAAAATAAAACACTAGGGAAGGCTATGTACATCAGTCAAAAATAGAAAGAAGGAATCCTGCTCATCTGAATGCCCCTAAAATCTCCTTCAAGATTTTTCAAGAGAATGAAAAGCACCCTTTTCATTAATACAGGGGAAACTCCCATGCCACTCACCCTCTCAGCCAGATCCAGAAGCAGCATATGCCCCAAGGGCATCCTTCAGAT
The DNA here is from genome assembly GCA_011751065.1 of Lasiurus cinereus. NCBI lineage: Eukaryota > Metazoa > Chordata > Mammalia > Chiroptera > Vespertilionidae > Lasiurus > Lasiurus cinereus. The sequence goes on along the minus strand of JAAGEH010000293.1, from coordinate 3,610,017 downwards.
CTCTGGGGGTATCACTAACAGGTGAGCCAGACCTTATGGTTTTCACGTTCTGGGGACCTTGGTTCCTCTGCCCACCAGCATCTGGCAGATCACAGAAATGCTGAGCAGCACAGCTCTTCAGAGAAGTAGCTCTGAGATCCAGCCAGAGCTCTTCAGAGAAGTAGCTCTGAGATCCAGACCATCGCCTAGTGCACTCTCTTCCATGGAATCTTGTCCCAGCACAGGTATTCCCCTGCTTTTGTTGTTGTTGATGTTTTGGTTTTTTTTTAACAGGAAAAGCAAATTTTATTTCATCCTGTTGACTGTAAACTGTGTCACCTAAGGACATGCATTGATTTTAGAGAGAGGAAAACGAAGAGAGGCATTCCCCTGTTTTGTTTGTTTGTTTTTTTAGGAGGCCAAAGAGAGATTCTGAACTTCTAATAATGCAATTTTCTTTGGAGAGTTTTGGAGAAGTGATAGCAATGAACAGCCCTTACTGTGAATAATCAGTAATCTTTGTATCTTCAAGTATAACAGCTACCATGCTTAGGGCATTGGCAGATGGGGCTCCCAGCACTTTTTATACATTATTAAATTTGACCTTGATAACAACCCTACAAGGTAATTATTATTATCATCTTCATTCTACACATGAATAAAGAAGCTTAGAGAAGTTGGGTTATGTCCTAAGAATATAAGGGTACAGCCCATAATCAGCACAGCTGGGGTTTATCCTAGGCCTCTGCTTTCTTTCTTTTTTTTTAAAAGGATAAACACTAAATCCCAAAGAGGAAAGCAGAAGTGTGGATACATAGCTGTATTTGATCCTTGAACAGCAGTCATGATTGCATGGTGCTGCCCTCATTTCTGAGTATGGCTTGCTTTGTGTGGAATAGTGTGAAACAATGCAGAGTGCCTCACTTGGATGTTGTGTAGGGAGCAAGCAGAAGCTTGGATCCCATTGTGATAAAGGGAAATAATAACATGTTCAGGCCCATTTTATGAAGATCAAAGTTTTGGGTGAAGATGATAGAATGTTGGGGCTTCTTCCCCAAGACTGTGAAAAAGAAAACTAAAGCAAATCCAAACTGTTGAGGGGCCTCCATCAACTAGGGAATGACTCTTGAAGAAATCTCTCTACTTTCTGGTCATTACAGAACCACCTTTATAGGAAAGTTTCCATACAGGAAAAGACTGAAAGAGCAGCACCTTCAAGAGCATGGACTGTTGAGAGGTCAAAGCAACAACAAGAGAAAGAGATTTTGCCACTGCCTTGGCACAGACCTCAGCACTTCTTAGGAGGCTATAGAATCACCTGAGGTTACTTGAGTCTCCTCCAAATTACTTAAACCTGGTCAAGGCAGCCTTGGGCAGCAGGGAGAATGGATGGGGGAGGCATCTAGCAGATGTCACTTAATATTACATGGAAAACTAAAACAAATGATGTTATTCCAGGACATTTGAGCAATATTTCACAGTGTTCAAAGAGCCACCACAGGTAATTAAGGGATTCAGTCATGCCTCCAAAGGAGCCTCCTCCACCTAGTCCCGTGGTCGGCAAACCGTGGCTTGCTAGCCACATGCGGCTCTTTGGCCTCTTGAGTGTGGCTCTTTCACAAAATACCACAGCCTGGGCGAGTCTATTTTGAAGAAATGTTAGAAGAAGTTTAAGTTTAAAAAATTTGGCTCTCAAAAGAAATTTCAATCTTTGTACTGTTGATATTTGGCTCTGTGGACTAATGAGTTTGCCAACCACTGACCTAGTCTAATGGTGCAGTCTGTTTTGTAAAGTCTGTACTTCCATACCTCCCAACTCCAACTTGGAGACCCTCAGGGCGCCAGTACTCTGTTGGAGCTCTGGGTCCTCACTCCTCTGCACAGGGACTCAAGACATGTTGCTTGTCGAATTTAATTGAATTGTTTAATTAGTCCCCTTCTTTTTTAAAAAAAAAATTTTTATTGAGTTCAGAGTGGAAGGGAGAGGAGGAAAGAGAGATAAAAACATCAATTATGAGAGAGAATCATTGATTGGCTTCCTCCTGCACATCTCCCATAACCCTGGGATCAAGCCCACAACCCAGGTGTTCTTTAACCAGGAATTGAACTGTGACCTCCTGGTTCATAGGTCAATACTAAACCACTAAAACAAATGATGTTATTCTAGGACATTCAAGCAACATTTAAGCCAGGCTTTAGTCCCTTTCTTGTTGTGGGACTCCCACCTAGCCCAGACTACCAAATCTAATAAATAACCAATCCCAAGAAAACCTCCTTAGTACCCTTGATGTGCCCATTATTGATTTCTCAGAAAGTTTATGTAAGGAAGGAGACCACTCTGTACCCTGCCAAAGCAGCCTTGAGCCTCTGGTGGGTGACAAAGGCTTCTGACCATTATCCATCCAGGACATGATGATACCTTTACTAAAGTTCCTTAATGTGATCCCTCTGCACTCAGATTCCACCATCTGTAGGTATCTGCCATGTCACGCCAATGTCCCTTCACAGGGAACATTGACTGCATAAGGAGTGGAAATTTATGAGAAATATTAAGCAAACACAAGAGATTCTGTCCTAGGTGCATGACTTGCTTCCTCAGTAGCCTCATTGTGGAGCTGAAGCTACGTGATAGTTCTCAACCACAACTGTCCAAATGAGCACTTGTCACTGGAGGACAGAGGCACTGACATGGCAGCAATCCCCAGGCCCTCCATTCAGTCCTTGGCAGTCCTCTCCATGTCTCTGCTTCTATGTGGCTTCTCTGAAGAGGCTAAGAAGGTCTGGAAAGAGGGAGTGGGGGGGCATCCTTACTGGCTGTGCTACACCCAAGCTTTCCTGATTACCCAAGCACTGAGTGTGAGAGCCTGGAGCAAGAAGCTCAGTTTGCATGGCTTTGTTGTTCAGCTCTACCAATGACATTTCCCATCCTTATTGGATGGGGTCACATGGACCTCAATTACCTCAAAGGCAGTAGAAGAGGAGTAGAAGGTGGCAAAACTTACAAAAAGAAACTGAATTTAGCCATACTGACTTATGATTTGTTTGAAAATGTCATATTAAGACATACTACATATGTGCTGAGGATGTGAAGTGCTTGCTGGTTATAGGCACATGTATGGAACATGCATGTGGAGTCACCACAATGTGACTCACTATGTACCTGTTGTGTCCAAATCCAGGGTCTTAGAATCAAGTAGCAATTCATAATCACCTCAATACAAATAATTAAAAAGAGTCTCTGGCATGGCCAGGAGAAGGGAGACTTGATTGGAAGCATGGGGAAGGGGAGTTCCAATAATGTAAAGTAGCACAGGTGAGGCAGGGAAGAGTATGAGCAGAGGCATGGGCTGGGCCAGCATGGGCCTTGGAGTGACTTGACTGTCCGGTGGGCCTGGCCCTGGGCAACCTGGACACTGTATTGGTTCCTTTCTTAGAATTCCAGCTATCAATCTGAAAGGGGCTCCAGTGGTAGCAGCACCACTGCTCCTGTGCTGGGAGTGGGATGCTGGATAGGCTCCAGGATCAAACACTCCAGGCTGGTTCCTGGCTCAGCCACCTGCAGACCCTGAAACTGCATTCACTTCCTCTCTGTGGGCCTCCTTTCCTTTCCATAAAATGAGGGAAGTTGTTGATTCTCCCTCAAAGCACAGTTGTGAAGATTAAGTGAGTGACACAGGTAAGTATTCACAATGTGCCTGGTAATGACTTAACCAATGGTTATTATTACTAACACTATTAATTTACTGATAGGGCAGCTGAGGCTGAGAAGAGTGAAAAAGCTTGATAAGGATAGATAAATTAGAGGCTGTGTCAGGACTGAAAGCCAAGACTCCTGAGAGCCAGCCAGATGCCCATCTGTGAGAGAAAAAGAATGTGTGTTGGGAAAGGGACTGCCTAATGTTTAAAAGGCAGGAAGGGTGATAGAAGGCTCCAGCCCTCAGAATTGACATGGCTGGGCACATTCTCTAATCTCTTTAAGCTTCGTCTTCCTCATAATATAATGGAGGTGCTTCACCTGCCTCATAGAAGACTGTGGGAATTAAATGAGGTACCATGTGGGGTCTCAGCAGAGAGCCGAGGACACAGTCAGTGCCAGTACATGGAGTACTGATTAGTCTGTCTTTGGACAAGCAGATAGAATCACTCTGGCCCCAGGTGCAGCATTTGTGTGAAAAATGGGACCTTGGATTTAGAAGGTTGCTTCACAGAATAATTGGAGACAGAGCCCACAAAGGTGGCAAAACTAAATGAGCTGATGCACTGCCTGAGAAGCCTTTGACCTTGTACAACAACTTGGAGGAGCCAAATAAACACCCCTCTCTCAGAGACAGCAGAGCTTTCCTGAAAAAGGGCTCCAAAAGTTGTAGCTCAGTCCCACCACAGGGCCTGTGTGTCAGCCAAGTCTTGATAATTACAAGTGCAGGAAGAGAGGTGCAGCTGCTCCACACTGCTCTGGCCCTGACATGGATATATACACCCTCCCATCTGTGCATTTATTTTGTTTATTGATGGACAATTGGGTGCCACATCTTGTGGCTATGGGCACCACCATCTTTGTGATGGAGTGACAGTTAATTTGTATATTACCCTTTTATTAGATAGGATTGTGATCCCTCCTACTTTGTTCTTCTTTCTCAGGATTACTGGCTATTTCGTTTTTTTTGTGGTTTTTTTTTTTTGTGTGTGTGTGTGTTTTAATTCCATATGGATTTTTGGAGCCATTGGTTCTAGGTCTGTGAAATATACAGTTGGTATTTTAAGGGTGACTGCATTGAATCTATAAATTGTTTTGGGTAGTATGGATATTTTAATGACGTTGTTCTAACAATCCATGAACAGGTATATTCTTCCATTTGTTAATGTTTTTCTCTACCTCTTTTTTAGTGTCTTGTAGTTTTCTGAGTACAGGTCTTTTACCTCTTTAGTTAATTTTATTCCTCATTATCTTAATTTTTTTGGTGCAGTGCTGAATGAGATTATTTTTTGTTTGTTTATTTCTCTTTCTGTGAGTTCATTATTGGTGTATAAAAAAGCCATAGATTTCTGAGTGTTAATTTTGTATCCTGCTACATTGCCAAATTTATTTATTTATTAGGTCTAGTAGTTTTTGGATGGAGTCTTTAGGATTTTCTATATACAATATCATGCCATCTGTGAATAAGGACACTTTTACTTCTTTTCCAATTGGGATACTTTTTATTTCTTCTTTTTGTCTGATCGCTATGACTAACACTTCTAGTACTATGTCAAGCAAGAGTAGTGAAAGTGGGCATCCCTATCTTGTTCCTGTCATTAGGGGAAATGGTTTTAGTTTTTGCCCAATGAGTATGATGCTGGCTGTAGGTTTGTCATATAAGGCATTTATTATGTTGAGGTATGATCACTCTATTCCCACTTTGCTGAAAGTTTTTATCAAGAAAGGGTATGGATTTTGTCAAATGCTTTTTTTGCATCAATTGATATGATTATGTGATTTTTATCTCTCAGTTTGTTTATGTGATGTATCACATTTAATGATTTGCAGATATTGTACCATGCTTGCATCCCCAGGATAAATCTTACTTGGTCATGGTGTATGATCTTTATAAAGTAATGCTGGATCTAATTTGCTAGAATTTTATTGAAGATTTGAGCATGTTCATGATGCTCATGGCCTGTAATTCTCTTTCTTTGTTGTCTCTTTATCTGGTTTTGAAATGAACTTCATAGAAGTGTGGCTTCCTCTGGAATGTTTTGGAATAGTCTGAAGAGGATAAGTTTTAGTTCTTTTTCAAATGTTTGATAAAACTCCTATAAAGCCATCTGGACCAGGGCTTTTATTTGATGGAAGATTTTTGATTACTGCTTTGAGTTTTGATTCCTGATTGAGTTTTGGAAGCTTGTATTTTTCTAAGAATATGTCCATTTCAACTACATTGTCCAGTTTGTTGGAGTAGAGTTGTTTATAGTATTTTTTTCATCTTTTTTATTTCTGTGGGGTCTGTTGTTACTTCACATCTTTCATTTCAGATTTTGTTTATTTGGGTCCTCTCTATTTGTTTCTTTGTGAGCCTGGCTAGAGGTTTATTGATCTTGTTTATCTTTTCAAAGAATCAGCTCTTGGTTTTATTGATCTTTGTATTGTGGTGTTTTTTGGGTTTTTTTGTTTGTTTGTTTGTTGTGTGTGTGTGTGTGTGTGTGTGTGTGTGTGTGTGTGTGTATTTTCCAGGGGTCTCTATGTCATTTATTTCCACTCTGATCTTTTTTATTTCCTTTCTTCTGCTTATTCTGAGCTTTTCTTGTTGCTCTCTTTCTAATTCTTTAAATTGTATGGTTAAATAGTTTATTACCAGTTTATCTTGCTTTTTGAAGTAGGCCTATAGAGCTTTAACTTTCAAGACTGCTTTCACTGTGTCCCATAGATTTTGTATTGTTGTGTTTTCGTTGTCACTTGTTATCAGGATACTTTTATTTTTTCTTTGATCTCTTTAGTCACCCAAATCATTGTTTCATAGCATGCTATTTAGCCTCCAAATGTTTAATTTTATTTCATTGTTTTTACTGTAGTTGATTTATAATTTTGTGCCATTGTGATTTGAGAAGATGCTTGATATGATTTCTATCTTCTTGATTTTGAAGAGACTTTTTCTGTGTTCCCATATGTGGTCTATCTTTGAAAATATTCTGTGTGAACTTGAGAAGAATATATATTCTGTGGCTTTGGGGTTAAATGTTCTAAAGATGTCAATTAATTTCCATCTGATCTAGTGAATCATTTAAGATTGATGTTTCTTTGCTGATTTTTTTGTTTGTTTAGAACAGTGGTTCTCAACCTTTTTTTAATGCTGTGACCTTTTAATACAATTCCTCATGTTGTGGTGACTCCCAATCATAAAATTATTTTCGTTGCTACTTCATAACTGTAATTTTGCTACTGTT
>JAAGEH010000293.1:3473695-3603110 GCA_011751065.1 Lasiurus cinereus | reverse complement strand
ATGCCTGGTCACCTCTCCCTGTCCTATTCCTCTCCACAGCCTTTCCCCAGCCTCCACAAAACTGCACCTCTACCTGCACCCGAGCCTCAGTGAGTATTTTTAATTGAAAGATCCTATGAACTGGGTTTAGCAAATAAATGCAGGGAAAATATAAAGGCAAAAGAACCATGCTACATGAGTTCCTCTCCCCCCAATACTGCTTGGCTCCAGCAGTTCTTCATGCTGCCTTTCTGGCCTCAGCCTCTTGCAGCTGTGAGCTTATGTCTAGATTCCCCAACTTCCAGCAGCCCTGTGGACCTCCTTCCACAGTCAAGTGTTGCAGGTGTCCCCACGGGATGCAGACTTCATGCAGTGAAGGTTCCTTCTGACCCTTTCTTCATGGTGGTCATGTGTGTCTCTCTCTAACACAGATCCCCGATCCTACCATTCTCCAGGCATCCTCTGTTCTTTTCAGCTGTGGATTGTCTCATCAGCTGTGTTTAACCAGTTAACTGCCACATGTCCAAATGTAAACTATCCCCATACCTCCCATATACACTGGAGTATTTACAAATTTAAGTTACCATAATTTTACAACCTCAGAGATGTCACTAACAAGTCTGATTTAAAATTGGACAACCAGAGTTGATAGGCAAGGTTTGCGGTTATATAGACACATGTGGCATGTAGGGAAGGTCCACAGCTTGCATCTATAGATGCTTATGGGGACAATGGTTTAATTTGCCAATTCTGGGGGGGGTGTTATTCGATTTAGTTGTTCCTTCTATCTGCTCTGTGAGAAGGCACAGGATACATCTGCCTATTCGGTCACCATTTTGAACCCCAAAGAGTAATTCTTAATAATTAAGCTATTGACATGTATACATGCTTTAATGTTGAGATCTACTGATGATTGAACATGGACAGGACAAATAGAGAGATGAAGGAATGTTACTGTTTGAAAGAGGAGTCCTCTTCCATAAAAACAGGGGTTCTTTTTCTCTTTCATCTCTTTTCTCCAATAGAACTCGCTTCAGGCTCACTAGGCCTGTGTCTCACTAAAAACCTATCCCTCTGTGGATTTTTCTGGGAAAGAAGCCAAGTCAGCTCAGCGAACACTTATTGAGCACCTTCTTTGCACCAAGTGCTGTGCTTGCCTATATATACCTGCATCCCCAACTGAGGGAATGAGGTATTGAAGTTCCATGGCCTCTTTAGGGTCACTAGTATGGGTCATGAAAGATTATTAACTATTTTGTTAGTAACAGCTATATTATATATATAATGTGATAAGCAATGACCTAAAATACTTTATATGTTATTTCAATTAATTGTTCTAATGATCTAGTAAAGTTGGACCTGGTATTAGGGGCAAAATGACTTCAGGCTGTAGAGTTAGTTGGTGGTAGAAGCAGATGTAACCTCAGGTTCCAGAGTCCACACCATTATCCAGATCAGAAAGGCTAGGTGATCCAGATAACAAACAGGATGAAGGGGAGAGGGGATGTGCTTTCTGTCTCTATGCTGGAACCTGGGCAACATCAGGGCTGCAATTTTGATGCCACATGATGTCTGGAATGGGAGCATGGCATAGGCAATAGAAGAGTGAGGAATTTGAGTGTATAGTTTCTGTTCTGAGAATACCCTACAGACTGTTCTCCAAATTATAGCTGGGCCATCCAAACAAGCCTCAGTTCTGTTGCTTCTCAGCCCAGTGATACTGGGCAGGTCCCTCAAATTCTCTGAGCCTCAGTTTGGTTCTTGGTGAATGGAGGTGATATTAACTGCTGCTTGAAATGCATCTGTGAGAATGAAATGAGGAAATGTATAAAATAGTGTCTGCTGCATAGTTAAGTGTCAATGAGAACTCACCAGATGATCCTCTCTTAATTCAAAGGACCTTGGCTGACCTCTGAGCCAAGACTGCTGTAATCATTCCCTTTGGCCTCCCTCCTGGGCTTGGACAGAGACCTGATACATTCGTTTAAATATGATAATGCTGTCTCTGGTACCAGAATGCCTGTGTTCAAATGCTGTCTCCACCACTTATTACCTGTGTGACCTTGAGCAACTTACTTGAATTTTTTGAGCCTTGGTCTCTTTATCTATAAAAAAGGGATAAGAATCGTATCTACACTGAAGATTAAATGAAATAATCTATTATAACAGCTGGAAAAGTGTCCAGCACGTACAAAAGATTCGGTAAATGTTAAACATAAAAAAAGTGAACGTGATATTTGAGCAGCAGCGTCTGTATGTCAGACCCAGCGCTAGATGCCCAGGTTGCTGTGATAAATGAAACTGTTCTGTGCCTCCCCCTTCCCTATCCCCAAGAAGTCACAGAGCCCATGAGGAAGATCCTCAGACCAGTAAACAGAGACATAAATTACAAATTGTGATACAGTCTGGGAAAGAATAAACATGGTTTGGTGATTGAAAATAACAGGTGGAACCTACTTTGTATAGTCAAGGAAGGTTGTGAAGTCTGGAAAATTCTGCAGACTGTAGCTCCCCTCTTGGAAATTCACAATGTTCATTAGCATATTAAAGGCTGAGAAATCTTTATAAAGAAGTAAAGAAATCTATTTAATTTTAACTTAAGTTTTTCCAAATTGTTCTGACTACAGACTATTTTTCTCTGCAGAAGACCTTTTAATAATCTTAAAATTAGTGTTCTGCTGAACACATTTCAGAGAGTGAACTAAGCTAATATTTCTCTGCAATTAGCTGTTTTCAGCAACCCCAGCCAGGAGTCTTTTGTCTGGTTATTCTTTAGACTATGGTGACAATGATGTTTGCAGGTGTCACATTCATCATTGCTTTTCTTCAGTGCTATTGATTTCTTTTGAACAGTCTTTCTTGGTACATTTCTTCATGTAGTTTTGTTAGAAAACTAGTTTTCATTCTATCTATTTGCAGAGGTTGAAGAAAAGATCCCTTTCAAGGGGCAATGAATGCAGGCGAGTTATGCAGTGGGGCCTCACAGCATGGAGATTTGACAGCATTCTCCTGGACCCAGCTCAGGGCATCTGTGCCTGTGTGGTGAGAGCACATGTCCTGTTTAGAATTCTGAAGTGACATTGAGGCCACCATGCCAGCTGGCAAAGAGGTCCTGGGCATTCCCTGATTCTCGCACCAGCAGGTAGGAGGAGAGAGAAGAGACACACAGAGCTGTAAACCTGTGTCAATCTGCAAAATAAATGAGGCTAATCTGTTGCCGCTAAACTTTAGAGCTGAGCATGGAGCAGGCAAAGGATGACCTTGTTGCACAAGAAAATGGCTTTGTGCACAAAACATGCATACCTCAAACTTGAGAGGGAGCCAGAAATGCTACTGTTGTGTCTAGCAGAGCTTAATGAAATACAAATATTTCCTGAAGTAGCAAATATTTCAAGAACTTGACCGAAACCAGTTTGGCTCAGTGGATAGAGCATCGGCCTGCGGACTGAGGGATCCCAGGTTTGATTCTAGTCAAGGGAATGTATCTTGGTTGTGGGCACATCCCCAGTAGAGGGTGTGCAGGAGGCAGCTGATCGATGTTTCTCTCTCACCAATGTTTCTAACTCTATCCCTTGCTGTAAAGAAATCAATAAAATATTTTAAAAAAAACTTTCAAGAACTTGGAAATCAGATGGACCTATATTTGTATCCTGACTGGCATCACACTAGCTCTATGACCTTACTTACTCACTCTAAGCCTCAGTTTCCTCATCTATAAAGTGGGAATATTGCCACAAACCTAATATGAAGATTCATTTGAGGGAAGTGGCAATAATTCAATGACAGGCACTTAGGGGGTATTTAAAAATGTTGTTGGCCTTCCCCATTCCTTGTGAGGTATAGTTGGCTGTTAACACCATAGGAAGAATTTTTTCCACTAGATTCATCATATCAGAGAGTACGGGACATGAGGACAATGGTGAGTAATAGAAAAAATGATGGGAAAATTGCAGGAACAGCTGGAGCCCATAACCCAGGCATGTGCCCTGACAGGGAATTGAACTGTGACCTCCTGGTTCATAGGTCATTGCTTAACCACTGACTCACACTGTCCAGGCACTATTCTTCATTTTCTTAATCTGTCTTATCATGGTTTTTCTAATTTATTAATTAGTCTTTTTATAAAGCCAATGTGACTAGTCCCACCCGATAATCATTGGCCACTCTCTCAAGAGTAGGAGCATTTGTTTTCCCACCTGAACTTTCTCCTTGTATACCTGGAGCTCTGGCTTTGTTGTCTGAGCCAGAAGCCTGACTACAACAGGGACAAGCTAAATCTGAATCAAACCCTGATCCTTCTGGAGCTCAGCTGAACATCCAAGGAGACTCCATCAGCCCCGATTCCTAGCACCATTGTTTAGAGACAAAAATCGGGATGCTTGAGTGATTTAATTGTATGGGTTGCCATGGCTTGCTCTGTTATTGATTTTATATATTCAAGGCATCTTTAAAGCGATTATTTTTAGAATGGGCAACCACCATCACATTGATTTCTATTGATGGTATCTGAAGAGGAACCAATTCTGCTGGCAGGCAGAAAATACTTGGAGAGAAGTAACAAAACCTTTCTAAGGAGGCTCAGAGGAGAATGTTAACTGTGGAGGACTGAGCAAGAAGGCTAGCTCAAAGCAGATTGCTTTCATCACAGCCAGCATGGTCCACTTATGCTCCCCCATTCCTTTATTTATTTCTAGCCTTAGGACTGGACATTCCATTCCTCCTACCTGTTCATACCTGGGTGTCTGGTGGCTAAGATCAAATGGGTACCAGAATATTTCAATGTAAAAAATAATTGTTTAGTCCTAATATCATTTATACTTGAGTTATATTTGCACATGAAAAGAAGATATGTTAACTTGTAAACATGATTATATATAAAAAACTAATTATTAGTAACAGTGAATGAGTATACTTTTAAAATAATCTAAATATAAAAGAATTAGTATATGTAAGATTAAATTAATACTGATACCATTACCGTGTGGATTATTATGCAGCCATTAAAGATATTTTAAAAAGGTTTGTAATGATTTGAAGAGAAACACAGCACATATTGTGCAAAGAAAAATGTAATTTACACATTTTATTCATAATGTAATATTTTTTATATAATCATAATTCTGTAAAATACAGAAAAAAGATTCAGTAGGTGGCTGTGAATGGCATATCCCAAGTGACATTTGTTTCCCATATTTTATCTTTTCTATGTAATACTATAAGTTTTCATTAGTGAACATGAGTTACACATACATATTCATTGAAAAATTCATATTAGAAGGAACTTTAGACTTAAAGTTAGAGCTTTGATTACTTAGTTTACTTAAACTCTGAGGAGAGTAATTGGGACTTAAGTGAATATGAATTTTCATATTTATTTAATTTTTCTCTCTAAATTCAAACTTCGAAGCTTATATAGTTATTAAACCAATATCTAGAATAATTGTACCAATTATTTAGAAATCATGTTACGTGTAAATGAAAAGGCACACAAATGAAATGAGTCAAAGGGTCCGAAGTCAGATGTTACTCCATTTTCAACAGATGAGATTTCAGTATTGTATTAATCAGTCTCTATCTTTCTCTAAGGACAAGCTTATTTTACTCAGAAATCTTGTTCTAATTTCATCCATTTGTATTTGAGGGGGTTGGCATTAATAATTTACTATGGGTTTTGGATTTTGCTACATTTCTCACATTGCCACCAAACTGCATAGCCATGCTGTTACCCACACACCCGGAGTACCAGGCACCTCAGGGACGGTTTCCCAGAAAGCATTGTTCAAACTGCATTCTGGTGGGCAGTGCCCTGGGAGGAGCGGGAGCTCTGATTTCCACCTAAATTCCTGTTTTACTTGACTCTTCACCTCTCTCCTTCCATCATACTTCATGATTCAGTTAGGTAGAATTGCTTATATTAACCATGAAATAGGGGTCACTATAGACATCATAGGAGGAAGTGGAGGTGGTCAAAAAATGTAGGAAAATTTGAAGACCTTATCTACATCAGATTCTGTAATCTTTAAAATAGTGTTCAAACTTCACTTCCTAAATAGATGTTTACTGACTATAATTATGGAAAGTAGTGATCAAATCAATACTATCCACACTAATAAAAGAGAAACATGCAAATTAACCATCACTCTGCTATACCAAGCCACACCCACCAGCCAATCAGGAGCTAGTATGCAAATTAACCCAACCAGGATGGCAGCCAGCCACAGAGCTGGAGCTTAGCAGGAGGCTTGGGTTGCCCCTAGCGATGGTGGAAGCCAAGCTTACCGCCTACCCTAGCCTTCACTCAAGGCTACAAAGTTTCAATTATAAGAAGACAAATAAATCTTAGATACTTGCTTCCAGCCGACCCTGGCCTCTGCTCAAAGAGGTCTTGAAAAAACAAAAAGAAAAAGAAAAAAGAGGAGGGGCTGGGACCTTGGATCACCGGGGGTTGATTAGGCCAGGATGGGATGGTAGGTGCCATTGTGGGTAAGCAGATTAGCAGGGGGGCCAGTTGAGTATGAGCAGGCCAGTGGGGAGGGAAGGTAGGAGCAAGCAGGCCAGCAGGGGAGGCAGTTGGGACAAAGCAGGCCAGAGGGAGGAAAGGTGGGGAAGGCAGGCCAGCAAGAGGGGCAGTTGGGGGAGAGCAGACCAGCAGAGGGGACAGTAGGGTTGATCAGGCTGGTGGGGCGGGGGGAGAAGGCATTTGGGGATGAGCAGACTGGGTAGTTGGGGGCGAGCAGACTGGCAGGCATAGTGGTTAGGGTCAATCAGGCAGGCAGGTGAGCAGCCGGAGCAAGCAGTCCCGGATTATGAGAGGGATGTCTTGACTGCCGGTTTAGATCCGATACCTGTAAACTGTCAGTAGGACATCCTTTGAGGGGTCCTAGATTAGAGAGGGTGCAGGCTGGGCTGAGGAACACCCCCCTCCCTACCCTCCCCCCCACCATGCATGAATTTCATGCACCGGGCCACTAGTATGTTACTAATGTTATATTGCAATGTGCCAAGTTTGAATTAGGAATAGTAGGTATAAAACAGGCTTATTAGTCTGATTGGCTAAATGATTTAATGACTGTCAATTATGATTATAGCATATATGAAAATTTAGTCAGAGCTGAGCTTCCCCCACAAAAAAAGGAGAATGTATAAAAGTAGATTTTATGTTTTTTTAAAAGAGTTTACTAGTATTAGTCAGGTTAGCTAGTTTAGTTTATGCTGCAGTAAAATAAACACCCCCAATTCTTAGACTTATAGCAACAAAAGTGTATCCCTTGCTTATATCAGTCTTATGGGGGATAGGGTATTTGCTGAGTGAGTCTTCTCCAAGCAGTGACTCGGGGGCTGAGGCCTCTTTTATCCTGCTAGTTCACTGTCTTGGAGTCTTTTCTTCTGACTGCAATAGGAGCTAGAGAAGAACCAAAAAGTGTTCCCATTCTTAGTTGCCTTTGACTAGGGGCACCAAATCTTTTAGGTTAAATAATTAGTCAGGTGACCCCTACACCAAGCTGTTTACTGAATATTTAGTGAGGAATAGCAGCCTGTGCCCCAGGCAGTAAGTTAATTGTTACATTCTAGCTAGAAGAGTTTTTTCCCCATCAGAAAGCTCATGTACCTCCTGTGGCAGCTTGGCGCCTCTGGGCTTCTGTGTGAGTTCCCAAGAAGAATGAATCTGTTCACAGGGACAGTAAGTTTCTGGCATCAAACTCAGCTATCCCAGGAAGCACAGCCCACTTTGGCCTGCACAGTTATATTTGAGTTATATTTGCACATGAAATATTCAAGGCATCTTTAACACATGCATTCATACATTTATACCACAAAGCATGTACCTCTGCTGATGATCTGATTTCTTTGAGAATTGAGAAACCCACCTCTAGAAATTTGTCTTCACTGTTTCTGCCATAATGACCCCTCTACTCTAATTCCAAACTTTTTTGAAATCCTTCCTCTGTAAAAATATTTGGAATGATGCCACTTGTTTTATGAAGCCTCCTCTGCTCTATCAACAAAATGTTCATTTAACAGAATGGTTGAGTACCTTTTTAGTGACAGTCTTAGTCCTTGAAAGAATTATCAACAAGCAAAATAGCTGAATTCTCTCATCTTGTGGAGTTTGTCTTCCAATTGAAGGTGACAATAATAAAGAAAAAGTTTTTTGTTTTTTGTTTTAAATCACCAAGTGTCATAATGGCTATGGGAAAAAATAAAGAATATTGTGACAAAGGCAGATAGAATATTTTAGACTAAGACCTTTTTGAGAGGGTAATGTGGACCAACACTAGAATACCTGAATGTGTATTCTTTCATTATCTGGAAAAGAATGTATCTGCACCAATTGCAGAATATTCTCATGATCTATGTGGTATTTCTTTTGCCTTAGTCTGTTAGATTATGAGCTTTTTGAGGATAAGAACTGTCTTATTTAATCCCTTACATTGAAATACATTTAAATTGTATTTAAACATATGTTTCTTTATTGATTTTTAGAGAGAAAGGGGAGAGATAGAAGCATCAATGATGAAAGAAAAACATCCATGGGTCGCCTCCTACCTGCCCCCTACTAGGAATCGAACCCAAAACCTAGGGGTGCTCTGACCTGGAATCAAACCCATAATCTCTTGATTCATGGGTAGCTGCTCAACAATGTTTAAGGGCCAAACTGGCCAAGCTAAATTTTAATTTTAATATGACATTTAATGAAGTGAGAATGCCTAATTTGGTTCCCAACACTTAATAGTTGCTCAATAAATGGAAGTTCTTAGTTTACTGAACCCACACACATACAGAGTAAGTGTTAATATGTGGCTGTTGGATTGAGTAGAATTGAATTGGCTAGATACCATAAGAATCAACTCACAATGTTTAAAACTATTTCCTTGTGTCTAGTTTGATAGTCAGTCTGTAGCATCTTTCAAGCCAAACAGCATATTGAGTGTCATCTCCACTTCTTCCATATGTCACTGAGCACATAGCTGACCCGAGAGCTTTCTTGGGATTCAAGCACATTTCTTCCTGTAATTTACTGGCTAGGGCTCATGCTTAGAAGAATAGGATAAAATATATTCTCAAGTAGACCATGGCATCTGTCAGAGACTAAATATGGAACAGACGGCACTGCTCTAGCTATTAATCAGTACAGCTCTGGCCAATTTCTGGAGTACTGATTGTTGAAGGCCATATTGGACTTAATACTCTGGCCATTACTAGGCAAGTTATAATGCTGCTGCTGATTATTATTTTGTGCCTGAGCAAGGTGCTTGATGTGTCTTTTTTCACTTAATCTTTAAACAGCCACATGAGATTGATTCTATTATCACCTCCATTTCCATGTAAAGAACTGAAGTTTCACAAAGGGAAGACACCTGTCTCGGTTACAATGCCGGAAAATGGTTGAGGCATGTGTGGAAGGTGCAGTCTGTTTCGGAGCTCATGCATGACCTCACAACTCTGAGACAGACAATGTTAACATGCACTGCTTCTCTTCTAGAAGGCAGGGAATATCTCTCAGGACTTTTTCCTCTTATGGTGCTGAGTTAGGCATGGGAGGAACTTATGTGAGATCTGGGAAGTAGAAGTGAGGCATAGGCCACCACTCAAAGGTGGAGCAGACCCAATGACAAGCCAGCACAGAGCTGCTGGTAAGCCTCAGCCAGCTCCTGTATCTTCCTGTGCTCATATAAGTCATCTGTCTCTGCCACCCAAAAACAATCTGAGGTGAATTCCAAAGGGGCAACTAATGCCACAGAGACAGGAGTTTCCCAGGCCTCTCCAAGACTTCCATCTTTATAGTGTCCAGGTACACATGGCTTCTTATATTTTCCTTCAGGTTCTGGCTTGTCCATCATCACCAGTATGTCAGGTAGGTGTGGCAAATGACTCTTTCTCTGAGTCACCAATGCCCACTTCTATGTTTCCACTTTTCTATCCAATCCTTTAACCTCATAATACTGTAAAGGCTCTATTTACATGACTCACACACATGTGAAATGGAAATGATAACAAAAGGTGAATGATAATAGTAAGACCCCCACTCCCTGCAACATATTATATGCTTGTTATGTGCTTGCCTCATGGTAAGGACTCTTTGGCATTACCTGGATTACCCAGGTTCACTCTTAAGTCAGGCTATTTCTGAGTTATGGTGGCTATTCTTTTAGCATAGAAAAGGGCTGGTCTTGTAAAACATAATTTATGACTAAAAACACCAGCAAGGTAACTCTATCAAGCAATAGAACTTTGATCTTGATGGAACTGCCAGTTTAATTATCCTCCTTAGTGTTCTAGTCTCTTTGTTCTAAAGGATTATTTCAGGAGCCACATTAGTGACTGAATTGACATCATAGTGACTCTTATCCTTTACCTGCTGCAGCTGAGGGTGTGAGCAGCGCCCTTGTAAGATGGCTCACCAGCTATGATCTTGCCAAACAGGGATTTGGTGTTTCTGCCAATTAAAGTGAACGTAAGTTTCAAATTTCACATCATATCTTTAAAAATCTTTTTCCCCTCTTAACAATCATGCTCTAGTTCCAGCTCTACAAGCTGTATGATAAATATTTTTATGCAAAAATTTAGCCTTGCAAAAGGATAAGCTTTATCATCATTTCTCAATAATGTCCACAAATGTTTAATGAGGATGATGAAGCTGCTGTTGCCATCATTATCAATTAGTTGTGGTGAGTTTAATGGCCATGCCACGCTGTGTCCTTTTTGCATTGGCTCCCTGTTTCCATCTCTCAAGAAGCTCATGGTCTCACCAAATAAGGCAGGAAGGAAGCTCTATGCAAATCCTCTATCCCACCACTGCTGTTAGTTATATGATATGAAACATCAGGCCTTTAAAGCTTTGCCTGCAAAAACAAACTGCCAATTCCTAATAATTGGGTACCATGCCCACCTGTACATTCCACCTGAGAAGTTAAACAGCCTGCTTTATAAGAACACTTAACTCTCATTTTACTACATAAGACAGAAGGTTGCAGGATCCAGGCCAGGACATTCACAAGGAGTTGCATGTGATTATAGGCATAAGTGAACCAGTAGTTTTGAAATAATTCCCTTGAGGGAGTAGTGTAATGAACTATTCCTTTCTCCTCTAGTGAATTCTTGGCACTATTCCTTGATCACCATAAGTCCATAGGTCTAACGATTAGCTCTCTCCCTCACTCAGAGAAAAAACTAAATAAATGGTAGATGAATGAATGTTGCTGAGAATGCACATGTGAGAACAGCAAGATTTTTCCCTAAGGGGAAGTAACTTCGATCACAACACAACAGGCAGTTTCATGGGATTTGGGTGCCTGTTTATAAATATTATCTTCCAGAATTAATTCTTCTCTCCATTTTTACCCAGTGAAAATGAGACATTCAAGACTTCATTCTGTGATATGTACAGATGGTAGTTAAAGGGCCTAACTCAGATACTTATCTGACTTCCCAGTATCAATTCAGGTATTACCTGAGAGATAGGCATCTTTTCAGAGAGAGAAGTGTGGTTTTGATGGGAACACTTTGACTTTCCCCAGATCACAAAGCACATATCTGAGTCTAGATGTGCAATAAATGGTCATAAGATATATCAGTCCACTTGCAATTGCCTGCCTCCCATACACATCTTGACTGGGAATCAAACCCCCAACCTAGGTATGTGCCCTGACTGGTAATGGAACTGTAACATTTTGGTGTACAGGATGATGCTTCAACCAATTGAGCCACCTGGCCAGAGGTATTTTCTTCTATTGTTCAGACTAATGGAAAATCAATTCTTTCTACAAAAGTCTTGTAGAATACCCACTTTATATCACCTTCACAATCCATAAAAAATGAATTGAAGTTCGATAAATTCCATTTTTGTTTTTTCTCGGTATAATATAAATTGCTTCCTTGGGCATGTTAATCAACAGCATAGCGGAGTAAGACATTTTTTAAAACCAGAAATATTAACACAGCATTATAACATTAAACCACAGAAATATACACACAAAGATATCCTCATTAAGGAAATAAACAAAACGTATGAAATGAGTGATTTTTGGAATTATACATATGGATGATTGTGATAGGCTGCAGGCTATGTCAGGAAAGGTTCATTTGCTACTTCTTTTACAAATGTTGATATTTAAATATTATCCCCAGGTTGTTAGTGATAAATACAGAGCATCAATTCTTAGTCTGCATCTCTTTGCCAATCCTGCGATCAATCCGCTACATTTGCTTCCTAGCAGATGATGGATTAGAGCAGGACCTGAAAAATTCTATCATCCCATTTTACGTGCCTTATTCTTTGGCTGATCACAGGTTAGGGACAATAGTGTAGTGAGACATGATGACAAACCAGCACAGAGCTGCTAGCCAGTCCCAGTAGTATGAGGTACTGGTGTAAAGAGACAAAGAAGAGAAAGGGTACATTGAGTAACAAAGCAAGGCTATAGGGGGTTTTCAAGCCTGGGGCTCCCCAATGAATTTGGTCAGAAATATGAATATGACCCCCCAACCCCAACTCCTGCCTTTACTTTCTTACCTATGGGATAATCAGAGAAGAACTAGGTCCCAAAGGCATCTTTCTTTTGAACTGGTTGGTCTACAGCTCTACAACACAACTGCACCTCAGGAAAGTGAGCAATTATAGATCGGCCAGGGGCACATGCCAGGTGACAGCAAGGCTGCTCTTCTTATATCATCTCAAACCAGGTCCTGGGCCCTGGACTAGTGGCTCCAGTTGGTTGGATCATTGTCTTAAATACCAAAACCGTGTGACTCAGTTCCCAATTAGAGCACATACCTAGATTGTGAGTTCCATGCCCAGTCAGGGTGTGTATGGAGGGAACAAATATTTGTCTCTCACATCAATGTTTCTATCTCTATCTCTATCTCTATCTCTATCTCTATTTCTATCTTTCTCTCTCTCTCCTTCCTTCTCCATCTCCCCTTTATTCTCTCTCTAAATTCAGTAAGACATATTCTTTGGTGAGGATTAAACAACAATAATAAAATCAGGTCCTGGGACAGGTCAAGTTTTGAGAATGCTGCAGGACCCAGCACCAAGAAAGGTAAGCATTCCCGTCTTTCTCCCAGGCCCTTGGCAAGCTGTTTCTAGGTGGAATGTACTTTTCTCTTCCTCCTGTGACATACATTGGCTCTGGAGACAGACCATCAAATCACTGTTTTCCACTGCCTAGGTTAATAACATCTCCCTGCCAGACAAGTCAATAAAGTGAGGGGCAAAGCATCAAGCCCCAGGGGACCACTGCCAGATAACTGGACAATTTGACCAACTCTTTAGGTTCCTCTGTCCTCCTGAGTCATCTCAGAGATCCTTACAATCACATTTACTTCACTGTGCCATCTTTATTTCAGCCAGAGTTTGTGAGCTAAGTTTTGTATTTAAGAAGCAAATGATTTTCATACTAATTTCTCCCCTACACTCTTTAGGCAACATATAAACCAATATTTGCTTTGCTCCAAGGTATGAGGATAATATTTATGCAAAACACATTAGCTTCATTGGGCCTCTTTCCTATTTCCAAACATGTTCTTATAAACATGTACCTAAAGAATTTTTGGTAAGTGTGTCCCTTTTCTTCTTTGTTTACTAGATATTTATCAGATTATCTTTAGAAAAATGTCCACTGACTTTCATTTGGCCAGAAGAACAGGGAACCCGGTGTGTCTGGGGGGAGTGATGAAGTTGAAGAGCAGATGAGATGATTGCCCTGAAGGTAACTTGTACTCTGATTGTGGACCTGTGGACGGGAAGATTTCCTTGCAGAGGGGCTATGTCCAAAGGTGTGGTTTTCAGTGCTGCTCTGGTAATGCCTGATTGTGTGGCCAGGGCAGGCTTCTTACTCTCTCTCATTTTCTCAACCAGGAAACTGATTTTATCTGGGTTTCAGGGTTAGTAAAAGGATAGTGTGAATTATATACCAAAAGTATACTGAGCTCAGAATGTATTAAGTATTCATCACAAGATGCTTTTTATTAATAAAAAGGACTTCAGTGAGGGTGCTGCCCATTCTTATAGACCATTATTTACTGAGACCCTGACATTGGGACTTCTCTGAGCCTATAGTTGGATTTGCAGTTGCAAGAAATTAAATATAAGCTTCCACAAGGTGTTGACTGGTCAGGGAAATCACAGCACAACTGATTATTTTTACACACAAAATTGTGCCACAAAATAACATTTTTGGCCTTAAAGTTTTCCTTGGCCAATCTTTAAATTACTTCTAATACGACTAAATGAAAAGCATAATAATCTGACATATGTTCTTCCATTCTGTTTCTCTGTCTACCCTACCCTCCATCCCTCTATTTACAAACACACACACACACACACACACACACACACACACACACACACACAGTATTACATAAAATCAAATATGATAATGTGCAGAATATTTGTAGCCCTTTATTTTTGCTGAGTAAAATAATCATATTTCCATACTAGTAATGATTATCCTGCCTAATTAATAGCTGTATGGTGTCAAAACTTCACAAATTGTTTGATATTTAGTTCTATTTTTTTAAATATTCTAAATGATGTTTGGATGAAGATCTCAAAACAAAT
Organism: Lasiurus cinereus; assembly: GCA_011751065.1. NCBI lineage: Eukaryota > Metazoa > Chordata > Mammalia > Chiroptera > Vespertilionidae > Lasiurus > Lasiurus cinereus. The sequence continues at coordinate 3,588,568 of JAAGEH010000293.1, read as the reverse complement.
GTGTACGTATTGGTATAGTTGTTCTTATAAAAACTTTTAGATGAAGAAGTTTGGGGTCATAGCATATGCACATTTTTTTTAGGGCTTTTCTTGCCTCTTGTCAATTTTTTCACCAGAAATTCTAGACCAACTTATACTCTTGTCAGATGAATTCTGGTTTCTCCTCACCATTGCTAACCATGGTATAATCATTTACAAAAAGTGCCAATTTGAAATATAAAAATGATTTTAATTTTTTTTATTTACATATTTTAACATGTCCACACATTTATTGGTTCTTCCTCTTTATTGAACTGCCTTTTATAAACTTTTAACCAATAAAAATTGATGGTGTGATGCAAAGATGTGAATACATTTGCTCTTAACACATTTCTTTAGCTTTCAGGACTGAAAATAAACTAAATATAACAACAATGGTAGACAATTGCTTCTTCACAGTAGAAATTATCCACAGTAGAACACAGCCAGCCTTAGAGATGCCCAGAGCACTGTAGACATCTGATGGTTGTGAGAACAGAGAATTCCAATGTAAACATGATAATAATTGAAATAATAATTGTTGAGACAGTGGATGATCATCTTTCCATCCTTTAATATGAAGATTTATCACAGCTCACCAAAGAATGCTACCTGAACCAATTTTCTAAATTTTTCAAGAAATCTGGAAAGACATTTCAGGAGCCATATGTATAGAATACTAAAGTAATAGTAATACAAAGAAAGTTCAGACGTACAGAGATATATAATATGTATAAAGGTCATACAGAGTGGACAAAATAGGTTTACAATTGTTCATGAGGAAAATAATACAATGATAATACAAGAATAAACTTACACATATTCACAACTGCATATATGTGGGGAGAGAGAGAGAGAGAGAGAGAGAGAGAGAGAAGGAGAGGGAGAGAGAAAAGGAGAGAGGAAGAAGAGGACATATACTAGTAAGGTCATTACATTACTTCTGTTTTGGGGCATTGTACAAATGCCATTGCATGAATGGTGGTCATGGCGATTTCTGTGTTTAAAGTGTCCCTAAGCTTAGCATTCAAAGTTAAAAACACAGAAGGAAACCTCTACTTTAAGGTAATGTGTTCAGGAGATCAGACAGCCCCATGTCCAGACCTCCTTGAGACTTACATGTTCAGCCCTCCTGGACCCAAAAAATTTAAACTGACAAGTCCTGGTGTGTGAGTGAGTATGTGTGAGAATATGTGTCCCTTAACAGGAGCATATGGGAAAATCATTAGTAATAGGGTGACAGTCTTACAACTTTATGAACCAAGAGTCAAGGGTTATAAACCTGGATACTAAAACTGATGAGACTGTCCATAGCCTTTGAGAAATGTAGCTGCAATTGATTTGCTTCTAAGGTCCAAAGCCAAGTGAAATGCTGTATGTTTCACCAAAGGGAAACAGACCCAGTGTGCTACAAACACAAACACACACGCATACACAGGAACACCTCCCCCCTCCCCAACATAAGGCCTCCAACTTGACAGCTCACTCTCTCATGCACCTTTTCCTGGAGGTATTTGGGACACAAATACTGTACCTTCTCTGACCCTGTTCTTCAGCTGCATGTCACAACCCTAAACTCCTTCTCCCCAGATTTAAAGACCAACACAGTAAAGAGGTGGACAGCTTGTGCTTCAGGGCCTGACAGATAAAGATACAATCTGCTCTCTGCCACTTCCTAGCACAGAGACCATAAAAAGTCACTAGCTTCCTTTTTAGGGAAAAGAGCATGAAAATAGCATCACTTTTCTCCATGGATTAAATACAATAAGTGTGCAAAGAATTTAACAAGGCAGACAGAGTAAGTACAGCAGCTATAATGTCTCACTGTGGTTGTTACTGAAACCCTTCCAAATAGATTTGGCAGCGACTTAGAAGTCTGATACCAAACTTCACTCAGAAAGGAGATATAAGGATGGAGATTTGTGCTCTTTAATGATAAAACAAAATTACTAGACACTATAGATTTCTTTCCCTCAGCTCTTTTTTCTTGTTACTAGCTGGTTCTGAGAATAAGCATGTATACCTGTTTAAATTTCCTGAAAAATAATGCAAAGCCAACCTCCTATTTCACTTTAAGAACTGAATGAGGGAGAAACAATCTCCTGTAACAACAAGGATATGGCCCAGGCTCAGAGTGAGCCTGAACCCTCGCTGCTCCTGGTGCCAGGAATGAGCCGCACCAAGCTGAACCAGTCTCCACTTCGTTGAGGCAAAAATCCCAGACTATCATAGTATAGTGGCCAATTCCTTCATCTCAGCTGTAAGAGGAAAGAAAGGACATAACAAAATGGAGTATCTTTTCTTTTTAATGTTATCATCATTCTAATCTATAAAAACCCAGGGTCCATAATGTCCAAAATGACCTAAAGAAGGGAAGATCAGGACTGAGACAGAAGGTCTGGGAAAAGCAAGACTGCCTGACTTTGCTCTCCATCCCCCTCCGATTTGAAATGCCTGCATCACTGCCTTTAGATGGAGGCCTGTGAAGGAGTAAAGAATTGTGGCTGTGCCTGTGGCTGTGTTTGGCCTCCTGCCCTTGTGGATAAGCAGCAAACATATTTACATGCCAGAATCTAAAACCTTTTTTATTGGTAATAGAGCAAATAATGCAAGACTCACACGTTTTTCTAAACAGGACTCTGTCTGGCTGCATGTGATCCCAGATCGAAGGCCTGCTCTCTACCTAGGAGGCTGCAAAAGCTGCTCGTCTCTTGAAGAAATGCATCCTGAAGAGGTTTAAAGGGAAAAGGAGATATAAATAAAACAAAATAACAACAAGCTCTGAAGCTACTGCCACTGCCGTCAAATCCTCCATGTGGCGGTAATGTAAGAGTCTGTCTCCCCATGCCTGGGGCTGAGAAGGCCCAGCTGCCAACACTGCCAGGTCGCGTGGCACTGCCTCATCTACCCACTGCCACTTTCAACCTCCTGCCAGCTCCTGGAGGCTTCTGTGTTAAAGCAACCCTTTAGATGTAGCACAAACACATGTGGGCTTTTTGATGAGAACCCATAACATCCCTTCATGAACATGTTTTTAACTGTTCTAAGATCGTGCTCCGAGCCTTGGCGACTCTCAAATAGGCCTCAGTGACTCCACCTGCCTGATGCAAAGACTGACCTGGGTTTCACGGGGTCAAACCCTCGACCCAAGCAGACATGTCCTTTCAAAAGGAAGGTCATCCTGGCTGCAGGTCCTCCCTCTTCAGCACTTGGACTATTTCTTGCCATGCCCTTCTTACCTAGCAAAGCTCATTTGGAATTGGAAGCCAGATAAAGAGCTTCACAGACAAGAAAAAGCTAAAGGAGTTCATCACCCTGATTGGGGGCTAGCCAGTGGCCATCTGCCTGCAACCCCTCCCCCAGCCGATGGGGGCCTCTGGCCAGACCCCACCTGTGCACAAATTCATGCACCAGACCTCTAGTCTTATATAATAAAGCCCAGTGACACTACCTGTCGACCAGTCACTATGACGTGCATTGACCACCAGAGGGCAGGCACTCAACACAGGAGTTGCCCCCAGTAGTCAGTGTGCAAGCACAGTGGATGTGCTGTGTGGCTGACAGGGATGAGTGGTTACTCCTGCTGACAACCCTGGGCTGATGAGCAGGAACCTGGGCTGCGATTGGTCGCCTCCTCCACCCAGGCTTCTCCTCCTCACTCCCTGCTGCCTTCTCAGGATGCCCACAGACCATGCAGTGCCACTGCCAGGCTTGCAGATCTAACCCCAGAGGCTGGGATGCAGGTTCATGGCTGCTGTGAGACTGAGGCCTACTCTGTTGCCTCTCAGTACTATTGTCCCTGGACCCAGCCCCAACCTTGTCTCTTGGAGAGGCAAGTGTTCCAGCTCTACGAAAGATGCTGGACCAGAGACCAGCCACACAGAGGGCAGGCCCACAGCAGTTTGGCTGGCTGGGGTGTACAGAGCTCCCACAGCAGGCCAATATCCTCCGCAGGCCATGCCCCACACCAGTGCACTAATCCCATGCACCAGACCTCTAGTTTTAATTATAAAATAACATATTTACACAAAATGTTGGAAAACACCCAAAATACAGTAGAAGAATTAAATTTACTATAATCACACTACTCATAGGTCACTAGTAAGATATTAGTATATTTCCAGAATTGTACATATGTTTTTAAAAGATGAGGTATTTTAGCATTATTTCCCCCACTTAATAGAACATATGTCCACATAAATAGTTGTATATAAAACATAATTTTGTGGTCCCATAGTATTCCACATTGTTCTTTATTATTTAACCAGTCTCTAATTTTTGTACATGTGGCTTGTTTCTGATTTTTTTTTTATTCTTATGAACAACTAAGTGATGAATAGCCTTCTAGCTATATCTGTGAGCCCATCCAAGAGTATTTCTTCAGGAAGAATAAGAATTAATGAATAATAGATGTATATAGTTCTAATGATTTTGATATATATTCTACCTCGGAGATTTGTAATCAATTTCTATTTCACCACTAGCCTTTAAGATTTCATTCATTTTGAGATACATTGTAGGTAGTCTAAGCCAATGGTGGTAAATCCATATCCCTTATCAGTGACTAGTCATGGGCACATGACAGGATTCTGGCTGCTAGACTGAAAGGGACATCTCTTTGCAGGCTGTTAGGAAATGGGTTCCTCTGAAAAGAGATGCAGAAGGGAAGGAACACTGTCCATTTTCCTAGTTCCTGAAATGGAAGGGATGTCTAGAAACTAGAGCTGTTGCAGCCATAGGGGCCATGGAGGACAAGAGAGTGTACAGAGGATGAAGAGGGAAAGATGGAAAAAATAGGTCCTTGACAGCACCGTGAGCCACCAAATTAAGCACCGGGGACCAGCTCCAGACCAGACTGTTTTTGTGTGAGATAATAACGTTCTGATTTTCTGAGCTACATGTGTCAGGTTTTCTGTAAATTGCAAAGAAAAAATCCCACCTGGTTAATAAGCACAAATTATATGTAATGGTTTTAATTTTCGTTTTCTTGATTACAGCAAGCTTGAATTTGTTTTCAACTTGGCCACTTATGTTGCTTCTTTTGAGAATTGCCTTTTATGCCTGTTGCCATTTTCCTGTAGGGATATTGCCTTTATACTGATTTATAAAAATATCTTACATTTAAAATATTAACCCTCTGTTGTAAGTGCAACAAATATGTTTTCTATACCCAAACTTTTCAACATGTTGAAAAATTTTTGTATTTAACATATAAATATTTTTTCTGATTTCTTCTTTGCTTTATGCTTAGTAAGTATTTTGTCACAGAGAAGACAGATATTATCTATACTAGTTATTTCATAGTTTATTTTGTTATTTTTTAATAGTATTTTTATTGATTTCAGAGAGGAAGGAAGAGGGAGAGAGAGATAGAAATATCAATGATGAGAATCATTGATCAGCTGCCTCCTGCATGCCCACACTGGGGATTGAGTCCGCAAGCTGGCCTTGTGCCCTTGACTGAAATCAAACCCGAGACCTTTCCGAACATGGGCAGATGCTTTGTCTACTGAGCCAAACTAGCTAGGATTTATGGCTTTATTTTTAATATTAATTCTTTAACATACATTTTCATGAATAATATGAAATAAAAACCCAAGTTTTAAAAAATGTAGACAAATCCTAACACTAAAGGACAAAATTTTCCCATTAATCCTTAGTACCCTTATCTATATTAATACTATCCATGGGCCAATTTGGAGTTGTTTTTTTTATGAATGTCTTATCTGTCTCTCCTTCTATTGGAATTATACTAACTACTTTAGTAACTGTAACATTTTATTATCTTACAATATCAGCCCAATTTCATTCTTACTTTGAAAACATTTTTTTATTACTTTCACTGATTTCTTTTCATATATGGATCTTAAAATCATGTTGAAATGTCTCCCCAAGTCTCCTTAGGTTAGGCTTTTGGGGGGAGATTACATTGAAATTATAAAATAATGACAAGATAATAAAATATTTATAATATAGTGACTTCTTATTTAGGACTACATTTCATCTACCATATCTTTTAAGTCTTATTTGATTTTTGTTTTGATTTTCTGTGTATAGTTCCTATTCATTACTTTTAATTTTTTTCCTAAATGATTAGATTTTAAGAAAAGTGATAATTTGCTTATATGGTTATGCTTTTTAAAAATTGTATGGTTCAGATGTAGTTACTCTTCCATACTGCATATAGTCAAGTGATTATGCAGTTCTCCATCTCCCAAGAAATATTGATGCAAATTAAATCAGAGCAGTAGCAAAGAAGACAGTTAGCTTTCATTAGTGCCCTTAGTGGGATGAACTTTCTGCTAATGCCAGAATGTTAAATAGTCTTATTTTAGGAGAGAGATATATTATCATTCAATAAGCCTAAAATCTCTCAAAGCTGGACAGGTTCAGATGATCATACCAAGTGCTAAATAAATGAAGCATCCCCCTTTTGCACATTTAACCATTATATTATAAATAAATAATGTACAATATAAATAAAACTATGTTTACTAAATTGCTTAATAATATTGGTAAGTCAATGTCCCACTGACATTTTTTATATAAAAATAAGAATATTTTATAGCACAAGATAGAATGCTCTATTTGGAGGAACTTTGAAGATATAGCCACCTTCAGAATCTGCTGTCTTGGGAGAAACTCAGCCATATTAGGAGAAATCCTGGTTTCTTCTTCCTGCCTAAGGTGAACTCCCCCAAACTTAAATTGATGTTACTCCTTACCTGTTTTCAAGTTTTAAGGTGTTATCTCTTCCACATTATAAATTAAAGCTAGCATTTCTAATTTCTTTAGTGTTCTTTTTATTCTATATTTTTAGTTATGTTTTAGTGGTTGCTCTAGGGATTTACTATATACTAGGTGTACTGGTTAATAATAATAAATTTTGTGATCAAAGAAAACACGATAATTTAAAGAGAAACATCAAAAGTGCTTTATTCAAAGTAATGTCCTTCGCTTGTTACACATTTCCCCATCTTTCAGATAATTTGTGGATACTATCCCAATAAAACTTTTCTTGGTTTGAGGCAAACCATTCAGAGATCCAATTTTCCACTTCTTCGTATGTTTTGAAATGCTCCTCAGAAAGTACGGGTGCCATCGATCAGAACAAGTGGTAATCTGAAGGAGCCTGGTCTAGTGAATACAGTGGGTGGGATAATACTTCCCAGGCAAGATCTTTTAACATGTCTTTAACTGATTTTGAAGTGTGTAATGGTGCGTCATCATGAAGCAAAATTATGTTGCTGTGTCTTCTGACCCATCCTGGTTGTTTTATGTTTAAAGTGTGGTTCAAATTGATTATTTGTTGTCTGTGGTGATCAATATTAATGGTTTCACCTGGTTTTAGAAGCTCATAATACACCACACCTTCCTGATCCCACCAAACATAGAGCATTGTCTTCTTTCTGAAGTGATTTGGCCTTGCAATCGATGTTGATGGTTGACCTGGATCAACACATGATTTGGTGCATTGGGGATTCTCAAAATAAATCTACTTTTTATCAGCAGTCACAATTCAATGCAAAAAAAAAAAAAAAAAACCCACAACTTTTTCATGCTGTTGAAGCAACATTTTACTGATGACTTTTAGGTTTTTCCGTTTGTCTTTTGTTCAGTTATGTGGCACCCATTTTCCTTTAAAATCTTTCTTTCCCATTGCTTGTAGATGATCGGAAATTGTTTGCTGAGCAATGTTTAATCTTTCTGCAAGTTGTTTTTGTGTTTGACATGCATCTTTATCCAATAATGCTTGTAATTGTTGGTCTTCAAACTTTTTTTCAGTCGACCTGAACGTTCTTTGTCTTTCACATTGAAATAATCACTTTTAAAGCATTTAAACCAGCATTCATAAGTATCTTGAGATGGAGCATGTTCACCATAAGCTTCCCAAAGTATTCAGCAGCATTTTTCTTCAAAATAAAGTAATGAATTATATCTTCCCACAAATGCTCTTTTTTTGGCACAAAATATTATATTTTTAAGTGTAAAAATATCTGTGATGTTAACACCTTCAGCAAATTTGACATATGAAGTTTTGAAGCTTGTTGTCAATTGAACAAAATAGCATACATATCAAATTGCATATGTATCAACATATCATCATCTATTGAAAAAAATCCACATTTTTAACCAGTACACTAGTATGTCTTAACTTAGGATAATCCATTTCAAGTTTATATTAGCTTACTATCAGTACTGTATATAAATGCTACTCCTCTAGAGCTCTCTGCTCTTTCTCCTTTGTTTGTAGTATTATCATTATGCATATTACATGATATAAATACAAGAATACATTGTAGTAATTATTGTTCTATCTCTAGTGATTTTCTTGGACCAATACAGCTTTGTTCTCACCCACTTCCTTTGTGGTGTGATTGGCAAGTGTATCACCCATATATGACAGTTCTGTAACACAGCATTGCTCACGTGCCTGTAGCTCCATATCCCTATTCTTGTGCTTCCTCAAAGGGCGTGTGTGAGGTGTAGTGGCTTGGCACTGTGTCTCAGACTGTTTATACTAATCCCTACAGCTGTTGAGGCTGCACTTCACAAATGCCATTGTAATATGAAGGGCTCTTCTAAAAATATAGTGTTTTTAATCTTCTAAAGTCTGTGCTAACTGGAACTGGAATATACACAGCTCCAGTGCAATGACAGCAAAGATAAAGCCCACTTACTTATCTCTGTCTTGCACCTGCCATGCTTCTGGGAAACCTTTCCCACCTAGCAAAGCCAGGAAAAGTTTAATTTACATTCTAGGTAAAATCATAGTGGATGAGCATGCATGTCTTGTGAGAAGACTCAACCACTCCCAGGAAAATGATTGGCTCCTCTCTATGGAAGGCCAGCCCCTTCTCAGAAAAGAGTCTGAAATGCAGACTGGTCCCAGTGAGCTGTCAGATGAGCTTTTGAGGGAGGTGAAGTGGCCATGGAAAACCAGAATTCAGACTCACTCTCCATCTATTCCACTAACATGTGCATATCATGAGCTCCTGCCCAGCCTCTGCCAGGCCCTGGGACCAGCCCCTGCCTTATGGAGCTTACAAGCCAATGAGGATGGATGTGACATGATGGAAGTCAAATAAATGTATAATTAACTACAAATGGTGATGAGGGAGCGGGGGGAGGATAGGGTACTATGAGAGGAAATAATAGAAGGAATGTCCTTGATATTGGATTGTGGGAGATGATCAGAGCAACCACTTGGGTCTAAGGGATGAGGCAGATATGGTTGGAAAAAATATTACAGGAAGGGGGCTCTGTAGTGGGATGCTTAACACGTTCCTCAAGGAATTAACAGGATCAGAGCCAATGAGCAAGGCCAAGAAGGCTATTAAGGGTATTAGGAGAGGTGGGAGAGGGAGGTCAAGGTCAGAAGACTGAGGGCCTTGGAAGGGGAAGACTTTGGATTTTGTCCTGAGCCCCACGGGAAGCCTGGGCAGTGGTTTGAGTGGGGCCTAGTGGGTCTAGGGGTTACATGATCAACCTTTGCCTTCTCGGAGAATAAGGATTGAAGAAGCAGAAATGGATGGAGGGTATCGGAGTGAAGGTGAGAGGGGATGGCTCTCAACGTTCTCAGCCGCCTGACCAACCTCACCTTCCTTCTGCCTATATCCTGAGGGGGAGGGAGCAGCAAGGTCTCTGCTGCACATCAGCTCTGTTTTCTGTGTCTGAGGGATGAGGCAGCTGGGAGGGTAGAGGTTGGTGTGATACTGACCTGGGGGCCAGCAGAGTTGCAGGCCTTGTTTACTGCTGGCCTCCAGGATTCTTGCCCTTGGGAAGAAACTGCCTGTCTCTGCCCTTTGGTAATGAGCAAGCACCTGGATTATTTTACCCTCAGTATCTCTCCTGCCTATCGCCTTTGTTCCAGCCTCTGTGCTGATGTCTCCATTCAGCCCTGACCTCCTTTTCCCTGGCTTGCTGCAGTGGATCTCTAACTTTCCTGCAGCTGGTTTTAGAAACTCCAATATCTTCTGCTAATCATGCCTACCTTGAACTCTGATTCATTTTTCAAGGACACCACTCCGCTGACTTTTCTTTGACTCATCTTCGCAGAATGAATTAAACTGAAGTTATTTCATTTGTACTGAAATTTCTTAAGTATTTCTGCCTTTTCATGCCTGCTCCCTGGATTATTGAACATCAACAGAACCATCCTTCTGGCACCATGAGCTTTGGTTTCCTAGTTTGCCTTTGAAATTGGCCCTGTCAGAATTGTGTAATCCCTCCTATGAGAGACAAGAGCACATTCCTTATGCTGTTCACTCCTAGCCTCGGTTGTCACATTTGCCATCCAACTGCATGATCTATAAGGGTAGACACTGTGGCATGTTCCTCACGTCACTGCTCATATTAATCCTGGGCTCGGCAATATTGAGCACACGTGGGCACATGTACCTGAAATTCTTTTCTGGCTTTGCCACCCTCAGGAAGCACTATCGGTTTAGCAATGAGTCACTATGTTCTTTACAGCTGGATGCCTATTTTCTTCCTCATCCTGCTTTGCCTCTGTAGCACCGATGGTGCAAGCTAGTGTTTTAAAGGAATAGAGAGCTATTCTCAGCCAGGTTAAAAGCAGTTGCAATTTTGCCTTTACACTGTCAATTGCTCCATTCTGCAGTCTCTTCCTCAGTGATGAGAGGCAGAGATGAACCTGTCCCATTTTCACCTGTTCTGGCCACAAGTTGATAGTGTAGCTTCCAATGGCTAATTTCTACCTTTACCAGTTTCCAGGGATATCACAGCTCTTAAATGTCAAAGAAAGTGGATCAGTGCCTCCCTGGATTAATTAGGAAATGTCTCACAACAACTTAGCAGGCCCATGGCAGTGTTCTACTGAGCCAAGGGACCTGAGGCTGTGCCCCCCAGCCTGGCTGGGCTTGACAGGGGACCTCAGGCCATGCCCTCCCCACCCAGTGGGGCTTGAGGTGAGGACCTCAAGGTGCACCCCCAGTGCTGGGTCGGGGGAACTGAGGCCACACCCCTGCCCAGTGGGGCTTGATGAGGGACCTCAGGCTGCACATCCCCACCTGGTGGAGCTTGATGGGGAACCCCAGGCAGGGCTTGATGGAGGACCTCAAGACATACCCCCTGCTCCTGTCTGGGCTGAAGAACCTCAGGCCAGGCTGCCATTCTGGCACCGGGCCAGGAGACCTGCCTGTCAGGGCTTGACAAGGGTGGGACTGGCCAGGTCTAGATCTAGCCCAATGGGAGGGTGGCTGGGTCTGGGTCTCACGTGATTTTTAGGTGCATATGGGTGGGCCGAGACTTAACTCAGGGTCCCATAGTGAGCTCCTAACCTGACAGGAGGAAGGTTTTCATATACATTTTACTAATTTTCTTTCATCTCTGACATTTCCATTATAGAGAAAGGGCAAATAATCGCCTTTTAATGTGCATGAATTTTGTGCACCAGGTCACTAGTAAGTTATAAAAAAAACTGACAACATTAAACATGGGTGAGGACTTGAAGCAAAGACAATTCTCCTGCATTGTTGGTAGGAGGGTAAAATTGTATAACCACCATTTTGAAAGAAGACTTTCAGTTTCCTATGACATAAATATATGTGTATGACATGAATCACTCCTAGGCCTTTACCCAAGAGAAATGAAAATGTGTCTATAGAAAGACTCATATCCAAATATTCTTAGCAGCCTAAGCATCCATCAATAGAAGAAGGTAAAATCAAACTGAGCACTCATGTAGTGTCCACTCACACTGCATTAAGAGGGAACACATAATTGATACACACCATGGCATGGGTCATCCTGGAACATTATGAGTGAAAGGGTATGATTCCATTTATATGACCTTCTAGAGCAGGCAAAACTAACTTGATAGAAGAAATTAGAGCAGTGGTTTCCTCTGAGGTTGTTGAGAGCAGGAGTGACAGAGGGGTCATGAGGGATCTTTCTGGGCTGATGTTGATGATCTTCATTTTGATAGGGGTTTGGGTTACTCAGTATACATTTGTCAGAACTAAGAATGTACACTTAGACTTGTGCATTTCATTGTATGTTAATTTTCATTAAAAATAAAACTATGCACTAATATTAATTAAACCTGATGATTTTCATGCTGAAGTATTTGGGAGGAAATATACTATTTCTCCAATGATTAGTGGTGTTGAGCATCTTTGCATATGCTAGTTGACCTGTATATCTTTAGAAAAATTTCTGTTCACTTCTTATGCCCATTTTTTGAGTTACTTGTTTTTTTCTTGTTGAGTTATATGGGTTCTTTATATATTCTGGATATTAACCACTTATTAGCTATATAATTTGCAAACATTTTATCCCATTTCATAGTTGTATTTTCATTCTGTTAATTGTGTTCTTTGATGTGCAGTTTTAAATGCAGTCCAATTATCTGTTTTTGTTTTTGTTGCCTATGCCTTTGGTTTCATCTCCCCAAAATCATTGCCTAATCCAATGTCATAAAGCTTTCCCCCTATGGTTTCTTCTAAGAGTTTTATAGTTACAGGTCTTAACATTTATGTCTATGATTCATTTGTGGCACATACTTTTATAATTAGTACCGTTATATGACATAATTTCTTGATGTCTGAGGCAGCCCGGCCTCACCTGGTCACCCATGCATGGAGTCATGGTTATAATAATGAACTAAATTTTCCAGGCTCTTTCTTCCCTTCGTTACAACTTCCTATAAAATTCCTGACACTCTTCCTGGGAGCACTAGAGGGCCTCCCCTATATTCATGGGCAAGTTCAGTCAGCCACTATAGTTGATTGCTACATACCATCATCCCATTCAACTAGGTACCATCAAGTCCAATGAAATCCACTACCTTGTGCAGACCTAAACCACATCTAAACTACTGACACTTCTGCCAGGCATGCCTCTACTTTTGCATCAAACACTATCACTTCCCATAATCCACTGCTGATGCTTCCCCCACCTCTATGGGGACTGCCAACACCATCCAGGTACTGTACAATGTCTGGATTGACCTGGGGGAGCATATCTCCACCACTTTATGGTGGTACATCATTCTATTAGGGCTACCCATCTTGGGTTTTGTTTTTTATTTTATTTTAGAAGTGTGGTACTTTCAGTATTTGCTGACAGTGTCCTCTCTCCTTAAAACCAAGGCATGAGTGCAGGGGGGTGAGGCTGAGCTAGGGACATCCAGTGGCAGGGCAGCTACCATGCCATGCCCTCAGCAGCTCTCCACTCTGATAGCAAAGCTTTGCAACTGGGTGACGCTGAAGGGCCAGGTCCCTCTTATCCTTGGAAGGATCACTTCTCTATAAGGGTGTTTAGTCCTTCAAGCAAGTGGACTTTGGTCTCCTACCTTTCAGTACCCAGCTCAATATTCACTAGGAATGCATCTGAGTGGTAGCGGAACCACCTGCCATGGCTGAACTCTTACTGGAGTGAGCCACGCACCCAACAAGCTCCTGGGAGGGTCCTCCTGAGTGAGTTCAAGGTCACACTCCCGAGGAATCTCTGTTGTTCACTTATATGTGATATTTATCAGATACTGGCCAATATTTATGAGTTAATTTGAATCCTACAATGAAACAAAATACAACATTTAACCAGAAACAACAGTAATGCTTCCATTATGTATCACTATTGACACACTTTTAATTTTATTCTAATTGCACTGTCTTACCACTGAAATGTTGGCATCTGTTGTGGCAGTAATTCAAAGTATTCCAACTCAAGGGGGATGGAAAAACAGCACAAAACAAGCTGGCAGAGAAGCCAGGGGAAAACAGAACAAGAGCTGCAGCCTTGGGCTTTCAGCAACCTGTTGGGCCTGCCAGGGTCCTATGGCACAGGCAGATCCTGGAGCTCCCCCCTGGTAGAAGAGGAAAATTAGTTTTTCATGCCTGCACAGCTTACTGGACTTGTGAATGGGTTTTCTAAAATTGTATATACAGTATATCCTTGGGTTATTACATCAGAGATTCGTTCCTACAGCCACATAATGTGATTTTGCTGTTCAGACCCCACCTACATAAGCACCTACATCACTCACAGGGAGCACATAACACAGCAGTAAGGTGAAACAGTAAAAAAAGTTTAAAAGAAAGATAACAATTTCTGACCTTTACTTGTGGTAAATAAATAATAAAACACATATGTACATACATCAAAATGATGGAACTTTTTAAAAATAAACTAGAGGCCTGGTGCATGAAATTCATGCATTGGAGAGGGGGAAGGGTCCCCTCAGCCCAACCTGCATCCTTTCCAATCCAGAACCTAAACTGGTAGTTGGACATCCCTCTCACAATCCTGGACTGCTGGCTCCTAACTGCTCACCTACCTGCCTGCCTGATCACCTCTAACTGGCCCCCTTGCCAGCCTGATCACTTCTAATCACCTCTGCCTGTCATCCTGATTGCCCCTCACTGATTCCCCTGCCAGCCTGATCACCCCTAACTGCCTCTTCCTGCCAACTTGATTGTCCCCAACTGTCTCCAACCTCGCTGTCTTGGTTGCCCCCAAGTGATTCCCCTGCCAGACTAGTTACCCCAGGCAACCTGCTGCTCAGTCATTTGGTCATCCCTCACTAACCCTCTTGCTGACCAGGTTGCCCCACACAGCCTGTTCGGTCGTCTGTTAAGTTGCGATGATCGCTTAGGCTTTTATAGAGATATATAGGAGATGGTGACATTACCACAAAACAACGTACATCGAGTCCAATGTAAACCAAGTTGAATCTCATTAATTAATGCCTGTAATTAACAGTTGTACTAATAAAGAGATGTTGTGAGGGTTTAATGAGATGATAGAAAGAAAGCAGGCAACACAATTCCTGGTATTTAACTCAGTAAATTCTACTTCAAAAAATAACTTTTTATTTTAAAATGCACACTGAGGGGTTATTGTGATATGGGAGAAAGAAAATGGGCATTGGAGACCTACAATTGTGATTCAGAGACACTATTTAATAAAGTAACTTTTTCATTTACCCTGGGAACCTCATCTTTCTCATCTATAATGTGGAGGCATCATCATCCAAAAAAAATGCTATGAAGAGTAGATAAGATACAGTTCTTAGCATACCACCTAGTCCATCACCAGCATCATGGCTTAGTAGTAACATTTAATGCTTATTGATCACCAGCTGTATGCCCAGCATTTAGCTTAACATTCTAAGTAGGTGCTATTACTGTATCTATTTTTTTAATTTTTTTATTGTGTTACATGTATACATATCTCCCCATTGCCCCCCATTCCATGCATTCCCCAACCCCCCAGTGTCTATGTTCATTGGTTATGCTTATATGCATGCATACAAGTCCCTTGGTTGATCTCTTATCTACCCCACCTCTCCTTAACCTTCCTGCTGTAATTTGACAGTCTGTTTGGTGCTCTACTGCTTCTGTATCTATCCTTTTGTTCATCAGTTTATAATGTTCTTTATTATCCACAAATGAGTAAGATCATATGGTGTTTCTCCCTCATTGACTGGTTTATTTCACTTAGCATAAGGCTCTCCAATTCCATCTAGGTTGCTGCAAATGGTAAGAATTCCTTCCTTTTAATGGCAGCATAGAATTCCATTGTGTAGATGTATCATAGTTTTCTGATCCACTCATCTGCTGATGGGCACCTAGGCTGTTTCCAAATTGTAGCTATTGTAAATTGTGCTGCTATGAACATAGGGGTGCATAAATCCTTTCTGATTGGTGTTTCTAATTTCTTAGGATATACTCCTAAGAATGGGATTGCTGGGTCAAATGGGAGATCCATTTTTAGTTTTTTGAGGAAACTCCATAATGTTCTCCACAGTGGCTGCACCAGTCTGCATTCACAACAGTGCACAAGGGTTCCTTTTTCTCTGCATCCTCGCCAACACTTGTCATTTGTTGATTTGTTGATGATTGCCATTCTGACAGGTGTAAGATGGTATCGCATTGTCGTTTTGATTTTCATTCTCTCTGATTATTAGTGACTTTGAACATGTTTTCATGTGTCTCTTGGCCTTCCTTCTGTCTTCTTTCGAAAAGGTTCTATTTAAGTCTGGTGCCCATTTTTTTATTGGATCATTTATCTTCCTTTTATTAAGTTGTATAAGTTGACGCTAGATGCTGGAGATTAAACCTTTATCAGTGATAACATTTGCAAATATGTTCTGCCATACACTGGTCTTTCTTGTTGTTTTGTTGATAGTTTCTTTTGCTGTGCAAAAGCTTTTTATTTTGATGTAGTCCCATTTGTTTATTTTTTCTTTAGCTTCCATTCCCTTGGAGCAGTATCAGTGAAGAAGTTCTTTCAGCATATGTCTGAGCTTGTGCTGCCTGTGGATTCCTCTAGTATTTTTATGGTTTCCTGTCTATTGTTTAAGTCCTGTATCCATTTTGAGTTTATTTTTGTATTTGGTATAAGTTGGTGGTCCAGTTTCATTTTTTTACATGTATCTGTCCAATTTTCCCAACACCATTTATTGAAGAGGCTATCTTGGCTCCATTGTATGTTCATGCCTCCTTTGTCAAATATTAATTGAGCATAGTAGTTTGGGTGGATATCTGGATTCTCTATTCTATTCCATTCGTCTATATGTCTGTTCTTGTGCCAGTACCAGGCTGTTTTGAGAACAGTTGCTTTGTAATATAGCTTGAAATCTGGTATTGAGATCCCACCTACTTTATTCTTCTTTCTCAGGATTGCTGTTGCTATTCGCAGTCTTTTTTTTTTGTTCCAGATAAATCTTTGCAGAATTCTTTCTAGGTCTGTGAAATACATCGTTGGTATTTTAATGGGAGTGCATTGAATCTATAGGTTGCTTTGGATGGTATGGACATTTTAATGATGTTGATTCTCCCAATCCATGAGCATGGTATGTTCTCCCATCTGTTTACATCTTCCTCTATCTCTTTTTTCAGTGTCCTGCAGTTTTCTACATATAGGTCTTTTACCTCCTTAGTTAGTTTTATTTCTAGGTATCTTAATTTTTTTTGGTACGATGGTAAATGGGATTGCTTTTTTAGTCTCTCTTTCTGTAATTTCATATTAGTGTATAGAAATGTCAAAGATTTCTTGGCATTAAGTTTTATTGCTGTATCTATTTGACATAGATGAAATTCAGGAAACTGAAGTTCTAACAGGTTGACTTGCCTAAGGTCACATAATTAATAAATACTCGTTTTTAAAATTGAAGCCATATCAATTTGATATTCAAGCTTATGAATTTGACCTGTCAGTTTGACCTATTTCATTGTTGTGGAACTTTCCCCAAAGAGGCCAGAGGAGGAAGAGAGAAAAGTTAATGGTGCCAGGAAGTTTCTGTTGGAATGTTTGCAGACAGGAGGGTGTGTGCCTGAATGTGAGCAGATGCAGGGACAGAGAAGTGTTAGGACACTGACATGAAACCAGAAAAGTAATAAAATGAGGAAACTGAGCAAGTCAGAGGATTAGAGGGTGAGGTGAAGTCCCTAACAATTTACCCAACAGGGCTCTTCTGAGAGCAGCTCTGGACCCAAGGGCTTTTGATGGCTCCTCCATAGTAATGGAAACACCCTTGTATTGTGCTGACTGGGTTCTAGCACGTGATGCTTGTGGAAATGGAACCACAGCAGGAAGAAGAAAGCACGGTGTCCCAGCACCATTCACTTTATATAGACTCTTCTCTAAAAATTTTCATGGTTGAAGAAAAAATGCATGGCTAAGGATCTTAAAATCATAATTAAAAGAGTTGCCAGCACTAACATCACAGAAAAACCTATGAATGCTCTTATAAAATTTTACATTCATCAACACAAAATAAATACAACATGATCCAGTTAAAAGACTACTGACTGTGTTTTGTATATTTTAAATTAATAGTAACTGTTATTGTATTTAATTTCTGTATCATTCTTCCTTGAAACTTCAGAAGAATGCCTGGAAATTCATTTTACTTTGCCATAAATATTACATTACTTTTTCCTCCTTGATTTTCATTCCAAATGTTTAATTTCTTTTTTATTGGATGACTCAGACTTCTTCACTGCCATTTGCCTGGTTCACTGTAGTCCCAGTGGTGGAGCCCTAAGCACAGAGCCTGTCAGTGTCCTTCCTGTCAGAGATTTGTGTACTCGACTTGGCTCTCTTCCCAGCGGGGTCAGGGAGCCCTGGTCCACCCCTGTCAGCCTTTCTTCCTCATACATAGTCTTCATCATACACATCTCCATTCTACTTCACTCTTTTCTATTTTTTAGCCCTAGTTTATTCTTTTTATGATGATAGAATTAGAAGTTATATGCTATAAAAGCTAACTCAAGTGATGCTGTGCTCAGGAAGTTTAAGGATGTACATGAGGTTTGGGAAGGGTTACAACCTAGTGCACTAGCATCAGAATCAGAAATGTTTTCATATTTTTCCTGGCAAAAAATCTCTCCAATACTATGGGACATTCCAAAAAACCAAACAGCCTCTTCAATAGAGCTGCGCATAACCTTGATTGACGTGGTACTGGCAGGACACAGTATACCCCAAAGATGTGAAGAGCTTTCAAATGTTACTTGATGCCAGTTGGCACAAGAATGGTGTTGGCCTGCAAATTAACCAAAACTGTTTCAGTTATAACTGGCATTGGTAAGGGTGTATTAAACGGGTACTGATCTATAAACATGGTAATCCTAAGTTGGCACCACCTTCTTGGAAAGACTTGGCAATATGTTCCAAGAGATTTTAATCCTAATTTTATAAACAAGAGCAATTTCTGCCTTAAATTTGGATTAGTATGTTTATCTCTTTTTAGGGAGAAACAGCACTGGGAATGGCACGGCACCAGGAAAGTGATATTTTTCACCATAAGTTTAAAAATTGGCCAATGAGTTTACTTTAAGCTCTGAGAGATGAAATGATATGCATCTGTCTCGAGAGACAAAATCAGGTGGCCTGAACCTGAAAGGCTGATGGCCAGCCCTCAGCCTGAGCACTGTGGTTAACTGCACAAACCGAGTGTTCCCTAGGGAGCCCGCCTGACAGCACTGCAGGTGACAGTCTTTTGTACCTCGACCAATGGCTCCCTGTTCATTCAGCTGCAGCAGAGAGTACAGATATCATTTACTCTGAGAGAAGCAAAGAGAAGGTTTTGCTCCAGTGCTGGGATGGTAAAGAATGGTTCAAGAGTGTCAGCAAGAGTGAAGGGCAGCTATAGACTTTACATACATTTCAATGTAATTGACGATTTGAAGCCTAGGATGAGTAACTTCAGGCATAGGTGACAGCAGAAATGATTCCAAAGTCTGGCAAATGGTTGGCACAAAGATGGATTAATAAAAACAAAATATAACTGAACTTGTAATTTTGCTAAGATTGGGAAAGTGATACTTTGGCATATTTATCTGTAATATAATTTTTAAGGGAAAGGGTATTCATATTTTATTTGAGTAATTCCAGAAGTGAAAATTTGAAGCAAATGTTAACATATGAAAAGTTAATATATTATGGGTGACTTCTTTCTACTTGGCCATTCTTCAAATTCTCAAGATATATATTGTTACTATTTTCTCATTCTGTAATGATTTTACATAATTTACTGAATGCTGTGGAGTGTTGGAAGCTCTACTGACACATGCATCATTTCCTTTAAATTTAACCAAAATCCTGTGACCTGCACACTGCATTCATCTGTTTCCAGATAAGAAAATAGGCTTAGAGCAAAGTCATTTATCAAAAATGGCTAAGCTGAGGTTCCAGTCCCTATTGTGATTCCAGAACCCATAGTTGCAGACAACATGCTGTCGAGCTTCTGCTTCTTATGAAATAGAAGCTGCACTGGCCGGAGTCTGTGTTAGGAAAACAGAAATCTAGGGAAAGATTTGTGCACATATATGTACATGGCAACATTATAATGGCTGGAGATTGGGGAGATGTTAAATAATAATGATACATGCTCAGGAAGGATGCTGATGCACCTTAGAAAAATGGTTTTAAATATAAAGTACCTAATATCACAAGGCAAATATTTATGAAACTATTAAGCATAAAAAATACAACAGTATAAAAGTGCATGTAGAGGAAAACTCTGTGACCATATAGGATATAAATGAGGAAGGAGAAAGAAAGTAATGTTGTACGGGCCTTCCATCACTGCGTCTAGAGAGACGGGTTACTTACCCACTACCTAACATGAAGGAAGGAAGAGGGGACATGGCTGCTGAGTGGACACGCAGTAGTGTTCACTCAATCATCTTTTTGGTTTCCCAGCATGTACTCACATCCGTCTTCTCCTGCACACACTTCAACAATCCTGACACAATCGTGGGCAACTTACACTCCTGGGCTTTGTTCAGCTGACACATTTAGGTCTAGCTCCAAGATCATCTTTAGATCTGAATGGGCTGATGACATCAACTAGGAGGTATTTGGGCATGAAGCTTACACAATTTGGGAGACAGTATTTAAGAAAAGAAATATTAAATTATAAATACTAAGTTAGGCACAGAGAGGCACAATTTACTTAGAATGAGAAAACAAATCACACAAAAAATGATAAAATTTAAAAGAATGACATACTGGTATATCCCAAACATAAACAAAAAGAAAGAAAAATAACATTCTGTTGTATAATTAACATATTTATTAACTGCTGAATCATCTCTTTTCCTACATTTTTGTTTGTATTCTCTTCCCTCCTTCTTCATATGACTATGATTTCATAATTCAAACTTCTGTAAAAAGAATAGAAAAATAATACAAATATTTAACTCTTCCCCTGACTTGCTCGCAGTATAAACAGTCTGCTTCTTAGAGGGCTATGAAGGAGATCCTTTTCCTTGTGTTCTCCACTCACCATGCCCTTAACTTTTTCTGTCTCTTTATCCTGCCAAGCCAAGTTTCTATCTTCTCCTCCTGCCCATCTTTATCTAAGAAGCATGCCTGCTCTGTGGTCACTTTGAATCTCCTCCTGACTGTCTACAGATATTGCAGTGTAGATGTCCCTTAAGCCCTGTGAAATGCTCAGGAAAGCCTCTGTCTCTGTCTCATCACAGACACCCTCTTCACCCAGGGAAGGAATGCAAGGAAAGACCATGGGAGGATGAAAGGAGACTTAAGGTGCCCCATTAGCTATTATTATTTTTGTCACCATCATTGTTATTCTTGGCACCTACAACTGTGTGCTTCTTGACTGCTTTTCTGTCTCTGCTCCAGACCCTGGGTATCCTAACAATAAAGCCATTCTGCCTTTGAAGTAACTTGAGGGAGCCTCTGGCCAGCACATGGGCTCATCCCCAAACCCTCTCATCTTCTCACTGTGGGCAAGGCAGCTGCTGCTGCAGAGATGAGAAGGAAGCACCATCCAAATGCGGCTGTTTTGACTACAGGCAGGAAGATGTAGGTTGGCACTCCTCATCTCTTATATTTCAATGACTAAGCAGTTCTGACTGTGCTGCCTCTCCCAGGCCAAAGGTTAGCCCCTCACTGTGCAGAGGTCTGGCCTGAAGCTGGGGCCAGCCTGCCCTATCAGCATCCCATTTACTCACATCCCAGTTTATGAGCAATTTCACTTTCTGTCCTGAAGGCCATAATAAACAGGCATTTTAATGCCAGCCCTTAGGGAGAGGGGCAGAATCAGAGCCCATTTATGCAGTTCTTCCATATTAACATTTCAGATCCCGACAGCCAAATGCCTTTGTCATGAAAGGTTATAAGAAGAGTACATTGACTCAGAAAAGCATTCATGAGGGTCAGGCTACTACTCCAGAAGAGCCTGCCCTTGGAAAGGCACACCACACAACAAAATGAAGCACAGAAGGGTCAGAGAGTCCGTACAGCACACAATCCTTTATCTGCTTACCCAGCATCCACTGTGCTGCGCCAGGATGGGTGCTGAGCTGTGGTCTTGTTTCTGTCACCTGCCAGCTGACCCCACTCTCTGGGGCCTCTGTTTCCTCATTCTGCATTAGAATAATCACCTCCGACCTGGTTCCACTTTGAAGTACCTGGAAAGCTTTTTTTAGTTTTAACTTCAAAAATTCATATCTGGATCCAGTGTCAGGCTTGCTAAGTTGGGATCTCTAGGGCTATGGCTTGAACACTGGCATTTTTAATAAGCTTCCCTGGAATGCAAAGGCAGCCAGCTGGGTACTCAGCAAAACCATGCTTAGGTGCCACTGGATGAAATGACCCTTAAAGATCCTTCCTCATTTTTAAAACTTTTCCTTATAAATAAATATAGTCATTTTTCAGAAATACCAGAAAAGTAGAGAAAAAATAATTTTCAATGATGATTATTCTACCATTGTCCTTATATATAGGTTTCTGAGAAAATTGCTTTTGTTTGTTTGCATGATTATGACCACATTACAAATACAAATCTGCATCTTGCTCTTTCACTTAAATTATCTTATTCAAGCATTTTCCCCTATTTCATGTAACACTGTCCTAAGTAAATTATATAATCTGAGAGCATGGTTCCTAGTTTATTTGTCACTCTCCCTTATTGGGCATTTTTAGTTAAGTGAAATGAACCCCTTGCTTTGTTGCAGCCTCCTTACCCCTCAACCAAGGGATATGAGGAACAAAGGATGGGTCTCTTACCCTTCTTCCCTGGTTTGTGTGGAATGAGGGAAGGAGGTTAAAACAGAGGTTTGTAAAATACAGAACCCACATTTAGCCTACAAAGCGCCTTCTTTTGTGCCAGATTAGAACCAGTTCATTGAGTCCAGTGTGGTTTTGTGAAACTGGCATGGACTCTTCTTCTGAGAGCCTTATATTACTGTGGCTTATGGAAAATATTAATGGAGAAACTGACAGATCTGACATAGAAAACATCTCCATTTCTAGTCCATTTTCATTTGTCATTTTAGGGGCTGCAACAAACTGCCATCTTAACTGGTGAAACCTCAGGTCTGAGATGCTCATTTATTAACTCAATCACAAGCCCCCTTGGACTAAGTCAAAAGCAGAGAGCTAAGCTTTGGGCAGAGAGGATGCTTGAGCTCTGGTGGGTCAGGTATCACTGCTCTTATCTCATAGATAGGAGAGCCAGAAAATCCAGCTAAACCACTCATTCTTCAACAGGAAGCTGAGACTTTTCTTGGTGAAAGGACAGGTCTAGGACCTCCCAATAAGTGTATGGTAGATGCTGTTGGCCAGGATGGCTGCCAGCCCTTGACGTACACTGAGGTACTGATGGAGAGTGTCTATGGCTACTCTTCCTTTGGGATGTTCCAAGAGTTCAGATGGCCTTATCACTCCTCCATGTTCCCTAGCCATCTGCTTTTCCTCAAAGCTTATGTCAATCTCATGTCCTTATGGTCATTCTTTCTTTTCTCAACCCCAACATAGCTACAAAGTTCTAAGAGGTACCACTTACTGCTTCCAGACTGTACCCAAAGAATCCCCAGAGCCTACCATAAAGCTCCACAGCTCCAATTGTTAAGTCTTAGTCTTCTCCAGCCACCCAACCAGGGCCACTGATTCCCTGGGACAGCCAAGCGGTCTTAGATGATACAGCATCTCAATGCTTCCACTGGGCATAGCCTGCCACTGCCCAGTTCAGCCTTAGAGCATACAAGTCCCTGACTGAAGCATGCACACATTTGATGAGGGTTAATTGGATTTTTGTGTCTCTAAATTCATTATAAAAATCCAGAAAAGGAAGAATGCTGGTGTTTTATTCTTTCTGGTTATCTAAATGAAACAGATGTTTGTAAAATATAGACATTAGAGGATACAGTCAAAGTTTCTTTCACCTAAATATCCACTGGTACAAAATGGTTTAGGTTCCAAATTTTACTTAAAAATTGTATTTTACTGTTATTTATTTACATTTCTCTGACCCAGAAGTGCCATCTTGTCTTATAGATGTGAGATGAAGGACAAGAGCCCTTTGGAAAATGCAAATGATAAGTTCCCATCTAGGGTGAGGTTGTGGAGTGACGGAACTGGAATCTCTGTAGGTGTGTTTCTCCCAGACCAGCCCTGAGCTCTAGATTTCTATTGCAGCTGGAGGGATCTGTGGTGCTGAGTGTTTGGGGAAGCTGAACCTGAAAGGGAATAAGTGTACTCTGGTTGAATGACACAGAAGGTCTCTGGGGAGTGCAGATGTAACTAGAAGAGACTGTCATATTCAGCCGTTCTCATTGGCTGACATCTTTATTCATCCTGTACCTAATTAGTTAGGGGCCCAGTTCTAAGAGGTGCCACTTACTGCTTCCACTTACTGCATTGGAGGGCAACACAGGAATGATAAGTTTTGTGAAGAGGAATCAATAATGTCCAGGGGAGAACAAGATGGGACACTATTGTGAAGGTCCCCAGGAAGCTGGGCAGGCAGTCAGCATAAGTCAGCAAGGCCTCTCTGAGAAGGAGAGATGGAGAGGACCAACTTAACCTTCTCCTGTATTCACTATATCCTGAAAGCCAGTAGCATCTTTATGGCTGGGCTCAAAGCATCTAGCCTATCAAAACCCAGTGTTGTGGGTTTTCTTTCTCATGGCATCCAATTCATTAGAGCTCAGGTGGAATGGGCAAGTGTTTTTGTTTTATTAAGACAAATAATGGTTTGAGACTTTGTAGCAGTAATGTACTTTTGAAACTTGGATTTCAGTTTTTATAAAATCATCATCATTTGAGTCATAGGTTAATCCTGGGAGCTCTGAGCTATTTCTGTTCTCTTAAAATCAGATAACTGGTTATTATCTATTAGTCTTTTCTTTTTAAAATCTATATGTGCCACTAAGGGTCTCATAGAGACACTTTATAGGCACATAGTCAACCTGGTGTGTGTTCTCTGGGTAACCTGGGAATAGTCATGAGACGGAAGCCCAGACAAAATAGGAAGAGACCTGCGGTCACCAAATGGCCCTCATATTTTTTATTTAATCTTCATCACAAGTGTAGGAGGTAGATTTATTTATTACTGTGTTCCAGCTATGGAAACTCACATCAAATGGGGGAAATAGCCTGAGTAGGTGGGGCAGGTAGGATTTTAAGTTGACTTCCAGTGACCCCTTTAGTGTGGGCAGAAACTATGAATCTGATGGGGCAGCACTCGTAATTAGATTGTTATATGGCAAAAGGACTGTACACAGGTCTAAGGTTGATTTTGAGAACATCTAAAGGGGATTTCCAGGTGAACGTGGGAAAGAGAAAGTGAGAGAGTTTATTGGGCAACTAAATTCTACAAGTGTTTATTGAGAACCTTTATGGACATAGTGCTGGATTAGGTGGTGCTTAAAACACTATTAAGACTCAGAAGCATTCCTCAGGGGCTCAGTATCTAGAGCATAGGAGGCTTTCTGCCAGGATGTAGAGGTTGCATGGGACTCTGCCTGGGGCTGAGGTCTCAGAGGAATGACAAGGGTTAAGAAAACATTTATAGAAAGAGGAGAAGGGAAATTTGGCTCCTGGGAAGTGAGGAAACAAGAGGCCAAAAACATCAAAGCATTTCCTTTTCCAAAACATTCTGAAATTCTCTATTCTTAGGGAACCTGTTGCTTCTGATGAAAAGCTTCATCTGGCAGATTTTTGTAGGTTATCAGAACCAGTTCAGAGCTGTAGCTTATGACCAGTTTAATTGGGTGCTCAGGGTTGAGTTACCATGTATTCATTGCCTTAAGCATAATGGCTTCTTTCTTCATTAAAATTGGCATAATGATATTATAGGCAACAAATCATTTCAAGGGGCATTTTGGAAAGGTTAGTACTCTTTCCTACAGCAGACATCTCTTTCTGGATGTTAAGGTTACAGTTTTCAGTCTATTGTGAAAAGGAATAAGAAGTCAGGAGTACAGTGGAATGGCTCTATATCTTGAGTGGTGGTTTCATGGGTGTATTAGTCAGTGCAGGCTGCTATAACACAATGTCATGTGCTGTGTGGCTTAAGCAACAGAAGTTTATTTTCTCACAGTTCTGCATGCCAGTATGATCAAGTTCTGGTGGGAGCTCTCTTCCTGGCTTGTAGATAGCTGCCTTCTGCCTGTGTGCTCATCTGGCAAGGAGAGAGAGAAAGGAAGGAGCTAACAAGGAGGGAAGGCAGGTGAGCTCTGGTGTCTCTTCCTCTTATAAGAACATGAGTCCCATCATAACAGGGCCTCACCTCTGACCTCATTTAACCTTAGTTATCTTCTTATAAACCCCATTTCCAAATGCAACCACATTGAGGGCTGAGGCTTCATATGAATTTCAGTTGGGCAGGGTTCAGTCCATATTAATGGGTGTATAAATCTGTCAAAACTCATCAATTTGCATGATTTTTGAGTGAAGTTTATTGTAGATAAACTATAGCCCCATAAAGTTGTTTTAAAAAATAGAATACTGGGTTCACATCTGTCCCTCTATGACTCTGTCGAGAGGATAAGACTAGATGCTGCCTCTGTGCCCTCCTTTCCTCCAGGCAGTGTTGGGCATTGGTGATCCCTGTATCCTACATGGTTTGGGCACTCTCATAACCCAAATAAAAGACTGATGTGTTTCTGCTTTTAAGAAACAGATCTATTTTACCAAATACCCTTGAGCAGAAGATGTTTTCAAGGTACCCTAGAAGAGCAATGTAGTGAATGAAGTCTCTCCGATGCCCACTTGCTCAATCAAGTCTACCCAGGATGTCCACCAAGGCTGATATGTTCCCAAGGGGCTTTGTGCTCCAGCAATTATTTCCTGGATCCTCATGTCATGTGTTCTGTGTCTTCTGTTCTGTAGACTCAGATATTGGCTTGCATGATGCTGTGTTGCTTATGAAATTAACTGAAGCATCCTGGAGATAGTGTCTGAACTCCAAGGAGTCTTGATGCTTTTTATCTAACCCCTCTGAACTCTAGCCTATTTGCTTTGCCATGCTAAGGGGATTTTTCTAAATCCCCAAATGGATCACATCACTCAGATGATTATAGTCCTTCATTAGTTATTCTTTTATTCACTCAGGAATTATATCAAGTTTCCATTGTTTCAGGCATTCAGGAATGAATAAGAAGATACAGTTCTTACCCTTTAGCTAGTCACTGTTTGGCAGAGGCAGATAGACTTGTAAGTAGATAAATGGCACAAAGGGCTGTGGGTGCTTTGATAGAATGATTATGGGATTTAGCAGAGCCCGAAGGAGGGAGATGACACTTATTCCTGAGAAATAGAGGGTGTCAAGGAAAGCTTCAATGAAAAAAATTACCCAAGCAAGGTTTTGAAATGAGAGAGTCAAGGGCATTCTTGGAAGAGAAAGCTATGTTGAGCAAAGGCATGAAGTAGTATAGACCTATGTAAGTAAACCCATTTTACTTTTAAGAAAGCTGAGGCTCAGACAGGTTGCAAGCTTGCTCATACATATAGCTCATGTTGCTGGTAAGAGATTCTACCAGACATTCAGGGAACTGGGAATACAGCAGGAAAAAAAAATTCAAATGCAAATAGAGGGCTCCCTCTACCACTTAACAATGCAACTCCTCTTTTCAGCTTAAAACTTCTTTCAAACTCAAGACATTTTGGAGAATACAGAAATGAGTTGTACAATGCTGCCCTCAAAACATGTTATGTAGGAAAGGAACTTAACATGCAGGCACAAATAATTATGTGGTCTTTCATATTTGTATTTTTATTTTGAAAAATTGTGGTTATATTTTATCTTGTTTGTTTTATTTTCCTGATGACAAAGAGAAAACATTACAACAAAACCAAAGTTTTATTGACTTGGTACTTTGTACTTGACCAAGGTTTTTGATTTATATATTCTTATGAAGGAATAAAATGAGCTCTGACCCAAAGGCAGTTTTATTTGTGCTCACATTTAGGCCTTATCATTCTGAGAAAGGTCAGTGCTGTTGGGTCTGCCATGTAGATTCCTTGTCCTATTTCCTGGAGAGGGACCCCTGAGTCCATAAATGAGAATCAATACTCAATCTACTTTTATTCCAAGAAGCTTTTCACATGGATGCCTGAACATCTATCTCTGCCTGTCAAGGGGAAAGGCAATGGTAAGATTCAGATAGATAATGCCAACCTCTCCCACAGGACACTTCTGTATTAAATGAAGGTGAGTCATTTCAACTCAAGTCCTTAAATCCCCCTAGATTCTCCTGGCCTGAGGGCTCAGGATCCATAATGTCTTGCATTGTAGGACAAGAAACTTGAAAATCCATTTTTCTTAAATGAGAGAGAGGACAGGAGCCTAGGAATAATTCTTGCTCACTGAAGCTCTACCAGAGTTTCCATCCCCATTCCACTTCCCAAGTTACCACCAAGACCTCTGAAAGTGCTATCTGATCCTACAAGGGAAAAGTTTAGGTCCCAAGATCCAAAAATATCAGCATATTAAATTTGGGGGATCAAGAGTAGGCTTTACAATACAATGAGATTCAGGAACCCACCATAGGAATCCTCATGAGAAATAATGTATGGAACAGAGATAAAGCCAGATTCATTTTAGTATTAGCTGGACTTTTGACCCTAAGTCCCAATTTGGATAATTCCAGTAAAGGACATGGGGATACAAGTAGAATTTCTTTCTCCTACATTAGCTGTGCCCATTCTGCAACCCTGGTTCTTTGGGAAACTTCACTAATCAATTGCAATACTCTACTGTTGATCCAGACATTGCCTCAGATTTTCAATGTGCCGTTTTAAGAAGCCACTCCTAATCATAAAATTAGCACAAAGATTTTGACCTTTTGCAATTTTTGGACCAGAAGATGAGTGAAGCTTGCTTTGAACTGTCCTCATCTTACAGCTTCCTACTGGATTCTCCTGCTGTTCTAAGCTTGACTGCATATCTATAGAGTTCATCCTGTTAAGAAAGCTTACCAATTTGAGTCCCTAATGCTCTGCCATGTATCTTTTCTCCTTCCTTCATCTTAATTCCTATGCACTAGTGATGAAAGAGCATTGTTCTCTTGTCTTCCTCACCTGTATTTTTCCTCTCTCTGTTTGGGTTGTCATTTGTTTGTTCTTTCCCCACCAGCTCATATTCTTTAATGGTTTTCATATAAATCAAATTTTGGGAAGTTTAAACAAAGAGTAATTTAGACCTTCTATTTTATTGTTAATAACACAGAGTCTTATGTGATAAACATACTTGTACCTCTGACTCCAGTGTCTCTTAATTTATAACTAATAATGCTGTCACCCACTGTCCCGGGAATATTTTATGTCCTGCTCTGTCATGCTGTCTCTGAGGCTCTTGTTAAATAATATTCCTCTCAATGAAATCTCAAACCTTCCTGCCTCTGTTAGAACACTTCCTTTCTCTCTTTGACTTTCCAGGTTTGGCCTAAATCTCTCTTTATTGCCTTTGTAGGAAGTCAGAGAAAGGCACCAATTAATGGGCATAAGTGGCCTCAATTACCCTTAAGCCCAAAGACTTCTAGGAATTGACTAATAATTTCCATTTCCTTTAAAAAGTGAAGATCAAATCAAAATTTTCCTCTAATTCCATTGATTTTACTCTGAGGAAGGTAGTAATCTGATTGGTCTGATTTCAGGGTCTTATTTTCCAGTAAGTTACAAACATAAGGGCATAAATAGGCTCTAGTGGGCAGGTAGAGTCTCTCCCACTATAGCTGGTGGATGTCTTTCCTACATTATAATAATAAGTTTAAGACTTGACTGCTGGGGGAGTGGAAGGTAGGGAATAGACAGACTATTCTAATGGTCTCTTTTGTCTATTTATGCTGAACTAAATAATCACTAATGTTCAAGGACAACAGATGTCCTCAGTGTCCCTTCTCAGGACTCTTAATAAGACTCTTTGCAAGTCTCTCAATTCTCCAGCCTTGTCTTCCTCTGATCCACCTTGACACTGAAACCATGTGATTTTATGAAACATGAACCTGATCATATCTTGCCCTTGGAGAGGAAAGACATATTCAGAATCCTGGGACAAGAATCAGGACAGAGTGGTCCTGCATGCCCATGGGCCATAACTTTTTAGAGAATTCCGGTTCTGATATAGAACCACATATACCTCAGCCCCTTCAGGGATGGGGTTGATTATGAGAAGAAAGAAAGAAAGAAAGAAAGAAAGAAAGAAAGAAAGAAAGAAAGAAAGAAAGAAAGAAAGAAAGAAAGAAAGAAAGAAAGGAAGAAAAGAAGGAAGGAAGGAAGGAAGGAAGGAAGGAAGGAAGGAAGGAAGGAAGGGGAAAGGAAAGGAAAGGAAAGGAAAGGAAAGGAAAGGAACTAGAAAACAATTTAAAGAAAATAAAAATCTAAGGGTTTTGCAAAATAGGTCAATCCTTGTAGGATCCCATATTATGAATCGTTTAATATGGACATATGTGATCTCCTCCCAAACAGAGAATTCTAGGTCTATTTTTTGACAGAATCATGGGGCTGTGGGCCCAAGTTGAGCAGGCTGGTCTGTTCTAATATCTGGGTGAGGCCAAAAGCACAGCTTGGAGGGCATAGGCTACCCCATCTCCCCTCCAGGACACTCAGTTGTACCCAGGTGTGAAGGAGATGCTATTCTTTAGCAGTTGAATTGGAATTAGTGACCCCAGCTGTCAGGACTGAGTTAGGAGAAACACAAAGCCAGGATCCAAGGGCAGGTGTGGGGCGGGGAGTTTTGGATGGAACCCAATGTCAGACTTGGGAGTGTGACAGGAGGCAGATCTGGAGCAGGGAGGATGGAGGGGTCTGGAGTGTGAGGCTAGAGCAGCTCCACAGGAGATGTCTAATCTGAGCAGTGTGTGTAAATTAGAATTTAGAATCAGATTCAAGGGCAAGCAGAGCTTGTTAAGGGAGACAAGACCAGATTTCAGGACAGATCCTTGGCCAGCAGGGAAAAAATCACTTCTTGGGGATTGAAGGCCAGAGAGACCAAGGCCATCTTCAATTTCCCCCTTCTTAGAATTTCTAGCTCCTTCGGTCTTAAAGGCCCAGACAGCAAAATGGGTGTCTGTAGCAGGTTGAGGTGCTGGCATCCATTATGCAATCAGAAAACATCAACAGCGTGTTCCTTACCTTGTTGAGCATGGGTAAACTGGTTACCCCAGCCTCTCTTTGGATTGAGGGAGGATGCATTAGTAAGAGCCTTTCATTTAAAAGACATTTATATTTTCTGTAATTAATTTTGAAACAGCCATTTATCCTGAGGCATTGTAAAACCAAATTTGAAAACCATAAACATGACTAGTATCCAGGTAGTGTGTGGATAAAAAGAAAGTGGTCCTTGCAGCCCCTTTCTTCCTTTCATCTTGTTTCGTCTGTAAGTATTGACTGAGCACCTCTCTAAGCCAGGATGACCTTCCCCATGGAGTAAACACTGAGACAAACTTCTCAAAACACTGGCATTCTCTGACCTGTCACCTGGCTCTCTAAAGACCCATAGGGCTGGCTGACCTTTTTGTACTCACATTGTAGGTTAAGAACAAAAGCCATAACAGGAACTTTTTTAAAAAGGGTCAAAACAGCCTGCAAAAAGGTAAGATAACCATCTGCATGACTCAGGAACACCAGATAAACATAGTGTTTATGTTACACATTTTTTTCTCTTTGTGAAGTATCTTTGCCTAGAGGAGATGTTTCCTACAATTTTAAATGATACATGATTCAACAGAAAAAAGGTAGGCAACCTAGCTTCCCACTGAATGATCTAATTCATCCTTGTTTTACCTGACCTGGAATGACAGTGGAAGGGATGCTCTTAATAGTCAGTGTTGGCAGCCTAAATTGGGAATCACCAGGTGATCATATAAGAAATTTCCCTGCTCTGATGCTGGGACTGAGGAGGGTATTTGTTGAGGAATAGCTCTCTCTTCATTAATGCAAGCATTTTACCCCACCCAGAAATATCCATCAGGGTCTGCAAAGAGTACCATGAGGGAAAGCCCAGGTGCAACCCCAACCCAGCTTCCCTCTCTGGTCTTCTCACAAGGTCCTCTTTTGTTCAGAGCAGCCACCTGCATCTCCACTGCAGCCACTCTTTGCTGGGAGGCAGCTGGTATATTGAGAAGAGCACCATTTTTGGTGACAGGCTCACTCAGAATCAAATCCTGCTGCAGACATGTGCTAGAGGTGTGGCTTAGACACTGGACCCTTATCACGGAACCTGTAACTTAGTTAAAAAGATAAAATGAGATTTTTAAAAAATTCCCTTGTCATAGAACTAAATTTCAAGACCATAAATATGCACAGAGCAGCTGTGAGAATCAAAAGAATGGGACTGCATTGTACAGGCTCTTTCCTTCTTGTGTTCTCCACAAGCTTCCTGAGCTCCTCTGTGCATCAGAGACCGAGGGTGTAGCACCAACATGGGCTTACCCTTGGAGACAAGCATCTCAGAATCCAGGCTGCCCTCAAAAGAGGGGGATTATTGTCTACTTAATTATTCTATGTCATGAAGACATATTGCATTTTTTTAGGTTTGTGTAAATTCTTTCTGATTCATTTTTTCACTCAGCCTGGTTTGGTGTTTTGCAGGCAAGAAAAGAGCAAGACTGCTGTTCTTTTCTCTGTTATGAGTACAATGTTCCCAGTAAGAATTCAGTGAATTCTCATTATTTAACAACTGTTAGCAGAACTCAACTTCCAGAAAGGATCTTTTGGAATATCATGCAGTCAGTAATGGCATATTGAAAAATCACCTCTTACACTTTGAACTCTTGGTAGACACAGAAAAGGGAAAAGAGAAAAGATCCTTGTCTTTTTACAATCAGAATGATCAGGCAAATTCACCTAAACAGGCCACCAGTAGGAGGGAGTCGACAGAGAGGAACACAGACGTGAAGAGAAGCGTGGCTTTCCCAGGTGTCACTGCACCTTCTGTTTACTCCATTTTACTACAATGAGAAACAAGGAGATGATGGGCTGTGTGGTGAAAAAGGAAATGGGCCCACAAAATGCATTTGTTACCCTGTGTGCCATAACGTAGGTGATTTTTACAGCAGGTAGAAATAAGCTCCTTCAGTGAATTAATCTCATTGCAGTGACAGAGTATCCTGAAGTCAGTGGGGTTCCCATTAGCAGGCCCACCCAACTTTCTGTCCTTAAATTAGGGGATCCTTCTTTTTAGGAGAATGAGCCAGGAGAACCTAAAAAAACAGCCATTTCTCAAAATGAATGTTCTTTTCCTCATTAGTTTAAGAAAATGCTAATGAAATGAGTCAAGTAAATCAGATGTCTTTCTGAAAAAAGAGCTGGTGTCTCTGATAGTCTCAGGCCCCTTCCTGTCAAAAGGAAGCTCTTACAGCTCTCAGGTCACATGTCCCCTACCAAGCCCCGCCTCTCCCTAGAACAAATGAGGCAAAACTAGGCCAGATTCATGGCTCCATTCTCACTCTCAGAAATGTGATCTTAAGGGAAATCTGGGAATCCAAATAGGAACCACTTCATATTGTTTCTAGCTGAAGTGTTTGTTATGTATAAATCTCACCCTCCTTTGGGCATACACATCACACAGTTTATTCCACAGTTGTCACAAATGTTAGACATGAATGAAAGCTAGACAAATCAGGAGAGCAGTGAACCACTATGGCCCAGAGCTGGAGGGCATAGTCCTGCTTAACATCTTCAGAGGCCTCTCCTCTGGGGAAGCAGACCTGCAACATCCCTCCTGGCCCATTTCTCAGGCTTCATTCTGCTCATTTGAATGAATCACTTCTTAGCTCCAAGCTTTATACTAACACTTCTATCTGCTAGAATGTCTTTTCCATTCTTTCTCCTAGGTGCAGCTGAGAAATCCCCACTCCTCCTTAAACGTGGCTGCAGAATTTCTTTTCCAGAAATCCTGCTCTAATAGTCCTCCCTTGTTGACAGTGAGCCTGGCCTAACTCCCTCTCAGGGCCTCTCTGCACCTGGTGTGGCTCCCTTTGTGCAGGCCCCACCTTCATGTATGAGTTTTGTTTACCTGTGCATCACTCTTGCTGAACTTGTAGCTCCTCAAGGGCAGAGCTACATCAACACTTGTTGGAATCTCCCACACCTACAAAAAGCAAATGTTCTAGTTCAAAGGCAGCCAGATAGGGAAGGTCTTACTCTGGAAGGTGAGACTTTTCATTCTATTGAGGTCTTCAAATGATTAGATGAGCGCCCCTCTCATTAGTGGGGCAACTATCTGCTTTACTCAGTCTACTGATTTAAATGTTAGTCTCATTCCAAACACCCTCACAGAAAGACA
Organism: Lasiurus cinereus; assembly: GCA_011751065.1. Lineage (NCBI taxonomy): Eukaryota > Metazoa > Chordata > Mammalia > Chiroptera > Vespertilionidae > Lasiurus > Lasiurus cinereus. Next base: position 3,554,535 of record JAAGEH010000293.1, on the reverse strand, counting down.
CAGAATAATGCTAGATTCAATATCTGGGCACCCCGTGGCCCAGTCAAGTTGATACATAAAATTAACCATCAGAGTTTGTACTAACAACAACAAGAAAGGGGAAATTACCTAAGTGTTCTTCATAAGGAAAATGGCTCAGGAAACTGTGGTTTCATTCATATACTGGGGTACTGAACTGTAGTAAACAAGCAGGGACCAGGGCTAAGTGGATCCATATAGGTGTGTCTAAGAAACATGTCCAGTGCAAAAGCAAAGTTGAAGAAAGATAAAACTATATCTGTGAATTTCAAAAAGACAAAATAAGACCCAGTATGGATACATATCTTGGAAAGAATATAAAAACATACATGAAAGAAAAACATCATTTCTGGATTTTCCTTTAAAAAAGAAAAATCTGAAGTAAGCATGACAGGAGACCAGCCTAAAAGTTAAAGACTGGATGGTAGTACTTTTCTGTGTGTTCCAAATAATTTCACAATAAGGTATTTTTGAAAAAGAATGAATAGAAGAAAAGGCTTTGAGTTTGAAGACTCACACACACACCCGGATTAGAAGTTTTTTCACAGCACGTTGATTTCTCTTGAGAATACACATCTGATGTCAGGTTTGGGTGAAGGTCCTCCCACTATTTGGGATCTTTAATCCATGTCATTTTTTAAACTGTTATTTACACAGCTCTTCCACCAAAGACATCAAATTCAAGGGCAGGAAAGGGCTGCAAAGTGCATTGTTTACGCCTTTTTTGACATGTCATTTTTTAAGCAGTAAGAGAATTTGGGGACTTTTGGGAGTTCCTTCCCTGTGGGATCCATGGCCAGGTTGGGAAGAATTATATTCAGGAGACCCTCTCTGCATGGTAGCTAGACTAGAAGATTAGCAGGGAAGTAGGGAATTAATAGGACCCTCTGGTGGCTTGAAGGGGAGGGCAGAATCCCATCCCAGGACATAGCCAGATAGGCCAAGTTTCAGTCTGTTTTACCACAGACCAGTTTTGTGATTTGGGACAAGTTAGTAACTCAGTGCCATCATATTGTTATCTATAAAGTGGAGATGATGACATCTCTCCTGTAACACTGTGAAAATAAAGAGGTGCTCCCTGACCTAAATAAGACAAAAACCTCTTCTGCTCTCTTCTTTGGCACTGTTCCCATCTTGGAAAGGGAAATTCCATCCCAGTATCCCAGTACTCAGTTATATGGCCATAGGATTTTTGCTTTACAAATGATTATTATCCAAGTACTAGGGGGAAAAGGGTGACACATCCCAAGGCTTTAACTGAAAATGGGTGATTTTGTGTAGTTCTTATCCTGGATGGAGAGATAGACATTGAACTTGAAGCAGGAGCACTGGGCTGTCACAAGTTCTATCTTGTGATCCAGGGCAAGCAATCTCACATTTCCAGGTCTCAACTCCTCCATAGCTATAAGGAAGCATGCCTAAAAAACTCTGGTAACAAGAAAATAACAAATTTTTAAGAAAAAAATTAAAATTATGATAAGCAATGATAAGTATAAGGAAAGGGTTTTATTATTCAATATAGACAATCTATGAATGGATTTGTGACCTAAAAGTCACCCTGAAATATAATTATGGGAACCATAACTAGCATTATTCTTATTTGATGAATATTACTTAAAAACAAAGCACAAAGTGAATTCTGTTATTTTTAAAATGTATTTAGAGACTTAGATGGATTGGCCTTTGCCCCACTGTGGGTGAGGAAGTGGCTGAGGTAAAGATGTATTAATTTCCTAGGTTCCCTTTACTAATAGCCAGAATGCTCTGTCTAGTACATTTAGTAGTTCAGGCATCCTGATTTGAATTCTGAAATGTAAAGGTTGTTGAGGGGAGAAAACACCTGAAAACAGACTTTCATAGTTTATTCAGGTTACCATGGTTGAGCTTTAGGTTATTGAAAATGGCCAACCCCTCCCCACTTCCAAATAATAATTGTTCATATGGACAACAGGAAAACATCAAGGCAATGTTGTTTGCTCATTTGGAGCATTGATTATTAAGGCAGGAAAGCCAACTGATCTGGCTTAGGGCAATTTCCAACCCCAAAGGTTGAAATAAAAGACCTCTCTGGTTAAAATGAGTTAACTAGAAAATTTAGTTCAGAAAATACTATATTCACTAATATTTCTAGCAACTCCACATTTCATTTTATTTTGCATTAAAATAAAAAAATCAGTCATTCACTGCTTGATGGAGGTGCTGTCTGGCATAAGAGTGTGAGCCGAAGGATTAGCGAGACCTGCCAACCTCTGCTGAACTGGAGACGCAGGTGCCAAATAGAGACTCTCTGAAATCTTGTAATTGTAGGTGTCCTGAAGCATCCACCAGGCACTGAAGGCGAAGCCAGCACCATCAGCAGAGCTCCCTTCAAGAAGCCAGCTGTGATCATGTCAGTCCCCTCACCAGATCTGTCAGGTTCCAGTGACCACTGACAGAGTTCGGAGAGAGTAGTGGAAGCTCTCTGTCTCTGAGGAAAGAGGAAAGGAGAGCACTATCTCTGCCTTCAGGATCTGCAGGTGAGAAGTAAATCACTTCCACCATGTGCTCCACAGAGGGACATGACCTCAGCTTCCTTCTGGTAATCTGCAGAGTCAGTGCCCCTGGGCTGAGTGGACCCTGGGATTCGGGAGATTACTAGAAGCTGTGGCAGAGATTCCGTGGTGTTTACTAGGCCTGTTCCTACTCCACCCAGAAACACAGCTGGACAAGTGCCCTGCCTCACTTGCAGGTGGGTGTGATGTTGTCACCGAGTCTGTCCTATAGGATATGGATAGAAGACACCTTTTCCAGCCCGGCTCATGCAAACCTCTCACCCAGTTTTTAAGTGTCTCTCATCACCCATCTGTCAACCGAGTGCCAGTGTCCAGAGCAACTTAGGAAGTTTCCCCACATTGACCATGGCAGAGAATCTGTGTCCTGGATTCCTGAATAAGCACCCCCACTGCAGACTGGACGCTGAAGAGTAAGAAATAAACTTCCAAGCTCAGCTGCAGAAAACTTGGGGTTCCTCACAGCAACCAGTTGCATGTAAAAATGTCTGGCATATACCAAGAAAAGCTATTTGCTTTATTGATTACTTCACTGCATGCACTTAATTAGCAGCTTTTAAGGTTTCACCTAATTAATTCAACCATCCACTGTGGTTCTAATGCCAGTTTCTGAGGTCTTAGTGAATGCATACTGAGTAAATCATTGTGGAGATAAACAGTGGATCAGTAAATACATCATTGGGTGAATAAATAAATGAAGCCCTGGCAGGAGTGGGTGAGATGACCCGTGCCTGCCTTGCTGTGTCTGGAGCAGTTTAGGGCAGCAGCTGATTTACTCCCAGAGAAGTGAGGCATAAATCATAATGCAGGCTTGGGACTCTCTGCGGCAGTTAACAAGGGCCCAGCTCTGGGTAGGGAGGAGGAAGATGGGAAGAGATGTGGAAGCTCCATTAACGCAGAAGTCAGGGCATTGGGAAGGAACGAATGGCTGTTTCCTCTCCATGCTTTTATCCTGATAGGCAAGCTGTGTACAATTATAATTTAAAACAATCCAAAGCATGACTCTCTTATAATATGGAATGAATATATGTCAAAAGTTATCAATGAGATAACGAGAGGGCCTGTAAGCTGATTCAAAGAGCCTTTTGAAGAACAGGGTTATACAGTCTACCAAAAAAGGCCGCTGAAGTACATGTGCCGCATTAGAAGTAAAACTGGAATTTCCTATAGGCAATAAAACATAAACTATAGAGTTATCATTTTACCTGAGAGAAATCTCCATTAGACCCAAACCTTCAGTGGTCTAACCCCTTCATAACAGAGCCAAATTCAGGTATAGTCTGTTAATTAATTAATCCTCAGAAGCCTTTGAAATGATTCTACAGTATAACACTAAAGACACATGCTGCCCCCCTCTTTTCCAACTTTTAAAAGATTTTTCCTAACAGCCCACTTCTTTTGATTGTAAATAATATTCAAATATTATTCTGGATAACAGAAAAACTGGTTCTGATGTTTATTTTACAAAGGTGAAACAAGAGGTATCAATTAATCATTTAAAACTCCTTGAGCAGATAGTATTGACAAAGTAATAAGGCCAGATAATTCATTTCTGTCTGGAAATTTCATTAAGGAATCTCGGGCTGGGCTTTTAAAAAGGCTTGACTATTTGTTCTTATAACTCAAGGCTAGAAACTAGGCCCAAGAAACTACCAGACTTCACATGCAGTAACAATAGATATTGGTGAATTCTCTTCAAGATCCGGCAAATTTTATTAAGATCACTGGCATGCCAGGAAGTGCCCTTCTATACCCACTCTGAGGCTAGGAGAGAGAAGAAAGAGCAAGAGAGAGAGAGAGAGACCCTGTAAGCCATAGTGCAGGTCTCAGGCCAGGTTTCCTGGAGCGCTTTGTAAGTATTGACATTGCATGTTAAATATACTGTTTTAAAGGTGAGCTTGTCACACTTTATTAAATGAGGTTAATTTTTAACATGATACTTCAGATATGGCCTGGGTTGCACAGTTGATTTGTCAAAGTATATCTTGGTGAACGGAGACCAGATTTTCATTGACCCTAAGCAAACAATTATATTGCTGTGCAGAGTAAAGAAACTCAGTAGAGGTATTAGTTTCTGTTTTATCAGGTGTCAGTAAGAATCAGAAAGTGTCATATTTCAGTTTGCCAAAGCACAGTCTGCTAAATTAGAGATAGATTAAAAAGAAAGAAAAAAGGACTTCCTCATGATCCTATCAGAAACAGAATATTAAAAAACAATATGCCAAAGTAAATGGCTTTCAGTCCTTGGTCATTAAGTTCATTCTTCTGGGGTGGGAGTCAGAGTTGCTTTCCTGAAATTGGCCTCTTCTGAATGGAAAACATTCTGGAGATTGTGTCCAGTCCCCCAACACAGTCTGGCCTCTGTCTAAAGTACGTCAGCTTCACACTTCAGAGCTCATTCCCAAACGTCTAGTCCAACTCATTAGTTAACAGAGCCAAATATCAACAGTATTAACAATTGAAATTTATTTTTTTAAATATATTTTATTGATTTCTTACAGAGAGGAAGGGAGAGAGAGAGAAAGTCGGAAACATCGATGAGAGAGAGACATTAATCAGCCCCCTCCTGCACACCCCACAGTAGAGATGTGCCTGCAAGCAAGATACATGCCCCCAACCGGAATCGAACCTGGGACTTTTCAGTCTGCAAGCCGACGCTCTATCCACTGAGCCAAACCGGTCTCAGCTGAAATTTCTTTTGAGAGCTAAATTTTTTAAACTTAAACCTCTTCTAGTGCCACTTCTTCAAAATAGACTCGCCCAGGCCATGATATTTCATGCAAGAGCCACACTCAAGGGGCTGAAGAGCCACATGTGGCTTGAGAGCCGCAGTTTGCCGACCACTGGTCTAGTCCTTGAGATATCAGTATTAGTGACCGCCCCCCCCCAATACTGTCCTTCCTCAGACTGAGTGTTCTTGGTTGCAGGTCTGGATTCTAGCCCAGGAGCCTTTGGGAAATGCCAGAGGAGAGTGGAAATCACCTGTAGATGAGACTGTGTCTGGTTCATCTGTATAGTAAATAATATCAAAATGGAGGAGAGTTCATTTCTTTGTTGGGATATGATACATAACTTTTTCCCCAAGAATTCAAGTAATGTCCCCTCCTTGGGCAAGAATGCCTGAAGGACAATGAGAGCACTGGAGACTCTCTACACCTCCCAACTCCTTCTGTAACATGGCCACTTTCTGAAACATTAATAACATTCTACCATTTCAAAACTATTTTTTGATTTGACAAAAAAAGTTTTTGTCATTCAGCTTTTACAACTGGTGGAGCTAATTAAGAAATATGTAAAACAAACCTAATTATTTCTAACCTCCCCTTTTTAAAGTAAGATTAGAGAATAACTTTTGGTAAGTTCCTGTGGGAGCTTTGGTCATGGCAACGATGTTTAGATGTAAAAGAAATTCCAATTTTTTCCTAACCTATTGACTAATTTGGTGATAGCACCAAAAGAGGCCAATTTCAGAGAAGCAAAAGTTATAAAAGGAAACTTGGGCACTCGATTAAAATGGAAACAATAATTTGGTTAGCTGTTAATTAAAGTGGCAATATAATATTCCAAACATAGAAAATTTGACACAGTTTTATGGAAGCCTAGCTTTAGAATCAAGGGCATAAAGTCAGTACAAGGACAGAAAATTATTCTGGTGAGAATTAATTCTTGCTGACCAGATGGATAATATAGAATGTAAAGAATGATCTTTTGTTCTCTCTTGTAAAGGCAGATTAAATGCACTAAGATCACTTTATCATTTTAACAGAGAAATAAAATTCCAGTTTTACATTAATCACAAATTGGCAATAAGGCTTTTCCAGACGCCATCGTTTTATTAAACATCTTCTGAATAAGCCCATCAACACTGAACAAACTTTTCCAAAATCTTAGCACAATACTTGGAAATTATTTAGACTTAGAATTTGCAAGTATTATAAATTAAGGCATATAATATTTCATTTCTACAAATTTTCTACAGCACAATCCAACTTTTCCTTATTCCTTTTCACATTTAGAAACAGCTAGACACTTTAGGTCAAAACTGCCCCAGTCTTCCCTTGAGAAACATCCCCTTGTCTTTCAGATAGTTGGATTTCATTGTTATTACTCCTACTAAATAGCCTTACCCATTAAAACTTAGCTAAAATAACCAAATTTAAAGACATAACTGAAAGGCAGGTAGATAATTGGGAATTATGTTTTACACAAGCATTTAAACAGACAAAAAGTTCACAAGAACATACAATATAACCCACATATCTTTATACCTTCTCAAAATGGCAAAAAGGAATACATCCATTAACATAACTCAAAGATGCAGTGTCTCAATAAAACAGAATAAAAAGCAAAAGTATGTATACTTATATGTTAAGAATATACTTTATAACCAAGATTGAAGTATTCTAGTTTACTTAGAAATCATCCATGTATCAAAATTATTCATTAATTAACTTAATTTTACATTAGCCTGTGATTTTCAAGTTCAAGTGTTAGGAGTTACCTTCAAACTGCAATACCGCAGTCCTAATTGCTGTTGATTTAAATAGTTTGTTAGATATAGAATTCAATTTGATTGTAATTTTACATTTTCCAAAGTTCTAAATATTATATAGTTATAAAATTAGCTGTTAACATTAGTAAACTAATGTAAAAGTTTTGGAAGTTCAGATTAACCTGTCTGTTCATGAAAAGCATACCAAATTCTTATTTTTTTAAAAACTTACATTATACCCAATTCTGATACAACCAGAGGATATAATACATATAGATGCCAAAATTAATTAAATCAATCTAATTTGCCTAAGAATTCAACTTGATTATTTGAATGTTGATTATAAAAATGCCTCTTAGCTAGCATTTATTATAAGAAAGAACTTTTGTAAATCATTTACAATATTAAGTCTATTTAAAATAGTAGATATTCAGTTTATTTTGGGAGAATTCTTGGAATATTATTTATGTAAGTGCTTAAAACCTCTCTGAACCAGCTAATTAAATTTGACAGACATTGTAATCTAATTTATTAACATCCTTCAGGAGGAGGAAAACACTTCATGTAATGAGACTTTCTTTATTACAGACACACAAACCTACAGAGAACTTGCAGTGTCAGTTCTGCAAACTCAGTCCCAGATCAAGAACAGACACAGAAACACAAATGTTCATAGGACTATTCTTAATTCCAGGAAGCACAAAACACTTCCTTGGTGGATTTGAGTTCACCAAGGGCTGAAAAGACTAACAAATGGGATTTTCTGCTGTTTCCAACCCAACACAGAACAGATTCCATCATCCTACTAGAAACCATCAAATAATCAAATCATAACACTGACCCAGTCATTGCAGCCACCAGTGTGGAATGACATACTGTCATGCTCAAATCAGAACCACAGGTAAAACTATTTCAAGGACCAGAAATAAAAGAAAAACAGATTTAAGTGGAGAGAGAGAGAGAGAGAGAGAGAGAGAGAGAGAGAGAGAGAAATGGAGGGAGGGGAAACAAAGTTTTATTAGCACTTCAGGTCCATCCCAGAGCCAAAATAGCATGCTAGGCTGCACCATTCTTGGGGGGCCCATCCCATGCTGCTCATTGAATTGGCACTGACAGCTTAGTCTACTTGGCAATCTCAGCAAAGCCTCCAAATCTTACAATTATAGTTTTTACAATTTTTAAAAAGTTAAAACATACAAAAGTATAGAATGAATATGTGTCAAAGATTTACTGACATTAATAAGGGAACCAGTAAGGTAGTAATTGCTGAAGTTGCACTTGGCAGAACAGTTTTGCCCACAAAGGTATTCTTAAGCAATGGCAGTTGTTATAATGTGGTAGGCTGAAAACTTATTCTCCAAAGATGTCAACACTCTAATCCCCAGAACCTGTGAAAGTGTTGCCTTACATGGCAGAAAGGATTTTGAAGATGCAATGTAGGTTAAGGATCTTGAGATGGAGAGATCTTGGATTCTCTGAGTATGCTCACTTGAATCACATGAGACTTTAAAAATGGAAGAGGGAGGCAGCAGAGTAGGTTAGAAAGGTGCCATGTGAGAAGGACCTGCTGTTGCTGGCTTTGAAGTGGAGGAAGGGGACCCTAATCCCAGAAACAGTGTCCTCTACCAGCTGGGCGTAGCCCTCAGCTTACAGTTAGCAAGAACACAGGGACCTCTGTCCTGCACCCAAAGGGACTGAATTCTTCCAGCAAAGGAATAAGCAGGAAAAGGACTCTCCTCTGTTGTGTCCAGAAAAAAACACAGTCTGCCTACAATTTGCATTAGTCTGGTGAGACCTGTATTGAACTTCTGACATTCAGAACTGTAAAATAATATCTCCATGGTCTTAAGCAATTAAGTTTGTAATAAGTAATTATGGCAACAATAAAAAACTAACACACCAAGATAGAGATCCAATATGTTAACATCCTATAGGCCATTAAAAAATATGACCTCTCATATCTTTTCTACTGGATAGATACCTATATGTGGTGCATTTAACTTTACACACGTCTGATTTTCTATCTATAGTAAATAGCAAAATCAAACACGGGCACATTACTCATGAGTCTAGATAAAAAATCTTTGCGTGACTCTGTTAATAGTGTCCCAGCTGACATTGGAAGATCCTGCTATTCACCTTTTCATCTACTTTGAGTTCTTAATTAGCGAGATGAGGTAGTATCATTTCATTTTATAGACTACAATTTCCGTTACCTTATTTGTAATAATTAATGTTATCTTTATCATGCCTGGCAATAGCAGGTGCTAAACAAATTGGCACTGACAACCTAGTCCACTTGGAGTAAGTCAACTTAGTACACTTAGATCTCACCTCATTTGCAGCCAGGAGAGACCTTTCCCCTGAAATGTCTGGGAGTCCTTGCACTGACCTTGGTGCTCCCTGGGAGGGGGCTGTGGACTCAGCTCTTCTGGGACACATGCCTGATCACATCACAGATACAAGCAACCTACTCCCAAAAGAACATAGATTCTTAGCAATGGTAGACCTTTCTATCCCTGTCTCCCCAGTGTACACACACACCTCTCTTTATCCCAACCCTATCTTCTGGATTAAGAAATTCTCCAGTTGTCTTCAGACTCATTACATATCATCCTTTGAATTTTCCAACAGCTTTCTCAGGCCCAGGGTGTCCCTTGGAGGAATATAAAAGAGCTTTCTCTGGTTAAGAGGATATAGGATCACTCTTTTCCTTGAGGTAATTGGGGTTAGTAGCTGGGCTGTCACACTCTTTTTTTGGTGCACAAATTGAGCATTTTCCTCCTCAGCCCTCTGCCCAGTGGGGTCAGGAAGTGCCAGCCTCGCTGGGAGCAGCACAGAGTCACCAACACAAGCCAAAATCTGTGGTGACTTAATCAAATGCACATTCCTGCAGGCATCTGTGTTCATCCCCACAGAGTGAAAGAGAACATAAATTATGAGAAAGACACAGTCACTTTGCAGAAATTACCCCGAACTGGCATGGAATTTGTACATGGACAAGAGGCTGTGAGATTTAGAATGAATTTTTAAAGTCTGATCTTATTTCATGCTGAACTGGTGTGGGCTGCATCCAGATGAGCTATGAGGAAGCCTCACCAACAATTGTCTACACCCTCCTAGTTTCCATCTGTTATTGAATAAGTTTTATTATCATTGCCTTTGCAATTCTCATTTTAATGTTTTTATTTCCCTTAGCACTGAGGAGCTTGAAAGCACTACATAAACATAAGCATTGAAAAAATGAAATAAAATGGCACCACTCTGAATAATAATAATAATAATAATAATAATAATAATTATTATTATTATTATTATTATTATTATTATTATTATTATGCCTTTGAGAAAAGTGAGCCAGAAATGGTTACTCAAAAGTCATATAGCATGATAGCCACAGAGACCAGACTCTGGGTTCCAGATTCTAGAGATAGCTCCTCGTTTCATTCTCTATGAGCCAGACATTCCACCTGCACAACTAAGGGACTCTCTTGAATGCGATGACACTGGATTCTGAGAACCAGTATGGATGAAAAATATAGTTGGAATTTTGCACACCAGGATGACTGAGAAGGTTTTTACTGAAAATAAAAGCATTCAAAAAGCTTAGTAGTATTGGCAAAGGGCGTCCCAAATGCCATGCCCAACCTGACCTGTTCTGCTCTCATCTCTCCAGGAAAGGGCTTTGCTGTCATCTGAAGGGTCACTCTTTCATGGGACCATAGCACTGTTGGAAATCACAAGACAAAGTTGAAAAGACACAAAAAAAGATTTCTCTTTGGGTCTAGGCACATCCTGAATTTAATAAAAGACAGTATTCTAGCAACACTACATTGCAGCTTCAACTAATAGGTTGGTATCATCCCTTTGAGAAAGAGTACTTGGATTTATTTTAGGAAAGAATAGGAAGTAGAATTTTTTTCAACCTAATCCCCACTTAGCAGCTGTACTCTGCAGCTGTACTCCGCAGGTAAGCTGGTAGGAGGGTTAACAGCAATGTTGCAAATGAGTCAAGGCAACACCTTAATAAGTGAGAACACAGTTTACCAGAGGCCTCCTTTCTGAGCTTTAGCCTAAAGTATCTCATTGTTCCCTCTCTGCCCCCAGGAATGCTCTGCTAAGCAAGAGCCCCATCTGCTAGTCCTTTGCCATCTTTGCTGCCTCCCTCCCAACCTTCACAAAATCTTGAAGCAGCTTCCTGGTGACTATATGATCTACTTCCTGCATAACTGTTATTAGCTGGTATTAGTGTGTTCTATTACCAGATACTGTATGTATTCCTGTTTTAACAGTGGCTTCTTGAGACAACAGTTTTATTTATTTATTTATTTATTTTGTCTTTTGAAACTAAGTAGATGTATTACTTGGACTAAGAGAAATTTTATAAAAGAATAAAATCATTGAGGTTTTTATGTTGTTATAATTTAAAGTATTTATTATATTACTAGAGGCCCAGTGCATGGATTCATGCACAAGTGGAGTCCCTCTACCTGGCCTGTGAGGATCAGGCCAAAACTGCCTCTCTGACATCCCCCAATGATTCCTGGATTTTGAGAGGGCATAAGCCAGGCTAAAGGACCTCACTGGTGCATGATCAGCACCGGGAGGAACAGCGGGAGGGCTCCAGGGCGTGTCTGGCCCCTCTCACTCAGTCACAATCTGCTGGACACCAGCAGCAAGCTAACCTACTGGTCAGAACATCTGTTCCCTGGTGGTCAGTGCATGTTATAGTGACTGGTCAAATGGTCGAATGAACAGTTGGACATTTAATATATTAGACTTTTATTATTTAGGCTAATTAAAACTAACTTTATATGTTAATTTTCCCTTCTGTAGATCAAATGATTATAGTTCCAAAACCATTCCCTTAAAGCAGTCATTTTTCTTTTTTCTTTTTCTTTGATGTGATTGATCTTCTCCTGTAAATTCTCCATGAAAGTATCAATCTAACTAAAATGCTTCCCAAGAAGAACCTAAAATATGTATGATCTGATATATAGTTCTGTTTTTTTCATTCTTTACCACATCTTTCTTGGCATTTACCATTAATATCTAATTAATTAATTGACTAATTAATTAATTTTAAATAATAAAGTTCTTTATTTTTACTTTTATTTTATTGAGGTATTATTCAGATACAACATTATATTACTTTCAGGGGTACAACATAATGCATATATACTTGACTCTTAATTCAGGGGTTAGGGATACAACCCCTCATTGCAGTCAGATATTTATATATAATTTTTTACTATTTCAGAACTTAACTACTAATAGCCTACTACTAACTGGAAGCCTTACTGATAATATACTAGTAAACAGTCAACATATATTTTATATGCTATATGTGTCATATAGCATATTCTTATAGTAAAGTAAGCTACAATAAAGAAAATATTATTAAGAAAATCCCAAGGAAGAAAAAATACACAGTACTGTATATACCTATTGATACTGTAACTTTAAGTTGCCTGTTTACAAGATGAAAATATCTGCATATAAGTGCACCACATAGTTCAAACCTGTTTGTGCAAGGGCCAACTGTATTACATAATGATCACAAATAAGTCTGGTTAACTTCACCATACATAGCTACATTTTTTTTTTCTTGGCTATTGTAAATGTTGCTTCAATGAACATGGGGGTGGGATGTATATATTTTCCAACTAGTGTTTTTGTTTTCTTTAGATCAATACTCTGAAATGAAATTGCTGGATCATATGCTAGTTCTATATTTTAATATTTGAGGGATCTCCATACTGTTTTCCATAGTGGCTATACTAATTTTCATTACTATTAACAGCACACAAGGGTTCCCTTTTCTCCACATCCTCACCAACACTTGTTATTTCTTGTTTTTTTCAGAATAGCCACCCTAACAGATGTGAAGTAATATCTCATTGTGGTTTTGATTTACATTTCCCTGATAATCAGTGATGTTCACTATCTTTTCATGTACCTGTTAGCCATCTCAATGTTTTCTTTGGAAAAATATCTGTAAGATTCATTGCCCAATTTTTCTTTGCTATTGGATTATTAGTTCTTTATATATTTTGGGTATTAACCCTTATCAGATATATGATTTGCAAATATTTTCAGTAGGTTATCTTTTCATTTTTTTGATGATTTTTATCCTTCATTTTATTAATGTGGTGTTGAGTTATGGATGTTGAACCATCTTTGCATCTGTGGAATAAATCCTACTTGATCATGGTGTATGATTCTTGTAATGTATTGTTGAATTTGGTTTGCTAATATTTCCTTTAGGATTTTTACATCTATGTTCATCAGAGATATTGACCTGTAATTATTTTTGTTTGTGGTGTCATTGTCTTATTTTGGTATCAGGGTAACCCTGGCCTCATAAAATGAGTTTGGAGATATTTTCTCCTCTTCTATTTTTTGGGGGGAAGAGTTTGAGGATTGATATTAACTCTGTTTTGAGTGTTTGGTAAAAATCACCAGTGAATCTGTCTGGTACTGAGCTTTTATTTGTAGGGAGGTGTTTTTTATTTTTTTATTTTTATTTTTTTTATTACCGGCTTACTGCTAACTGTTCAGATTTCCTATTTCTTCATGATACAGTTTTGGAAGGCTGTATATTTCTAGACATTTATCCATTTATTTTGTCCTTTGAGATTGTCCTTTGAGACAACATCTGAATCTGGAAGTATCATGGAAACCAAAGGGAAGATTGTCTGGAGGTTCTTGATAGAGTCCCAAACAGGCAACTGCTAACAGTAACCTTCTCTGGCATTTCTGGCATTTGTTAAATTAATCCCTCATCCCATTGTTTGACTGAGTCCTCTAGATAAGGCCAGGAGACACAGGTCTCAAATAGCAGTGTATCAAAGCCTGGCTTACCAGCAATGGCTGCTTTTGACCAAGAAGGTATGGAAGACCCCAAGGAGCCTTTTAGAAATCACATATCTCCCAGTCTGTTATTCCAGAGTATCATGTAGGTGTAGAACATGAACCTGGAAACTTAATACACAGAATTAAAAATCTCATGGCAGCCCTAGCTGGTGCAGCGCAGGGGTAGAGCGTGGGCCTGAACACCTAAGGGTTGCTGGTTTGATTCCTGGTCAAGGGTGCCTACCTGGGTTGCAGGTTCATTCTGTGGCCCAATTGGATCATGTGGGGGAGGCAACCAATCAGTGTGTCTCTCTCACATCTCTCTCTCTCTTTCTTTATCTCTCCTTCTCTCTCTCTCTCTCCCCCAACTTCCCCTCTCTCCCTTCCACTTTCCCTAAAAATCAATGGGGAAAAATGTCCTTGGGCCCAAGTCAGTTTGAGCATTGGCTTGCAGACTGAAAGGTTCCAGGTTCGATTCTGGCCAAGGGCACATGCCCAGATTGTGGTCTCCATCCCCAGTAGGAGGAGTGCAGGATACAGCTGGTCAATGATTCTCTCTCATCATTGATGCTTCTATTTCTCTCTCCCTCTTCCTTCCTCTCTGAAATCAATAAAGAAGCATAGTTTTTTTAAAATGTCCTTGCGGGGGGAGTTTTAAAAATCAAATGAAAAAATGAGATGTCTTCTCCTCTGGGAAAGCTTTCCTGCTCTCCCTCCCTACCTCACAGGTGGAGTATGTCCCCTGTTCTCCCATAGCTCCCTCAGTTTCCCTCTAGCAGGACACTCTCCCTTCTCCAACATAGGACTATCAGTTAAAATGCCTGTCTTCCTTGGTTAGGCTGTGAGCTGCCAGAGACTGGCTTTATTTGTCTCTGAAGACAGAGAATACTCTAGGAAGATGGTTGCTGACTGGCTGGATGGATGGGTGGATGAATGGGTGAATGGATAAAAATCGATACATAATGCCTAAATTCAATAACTATTGCCTATATTTTATGTGCCAGGCATTGTGCTAAGTACTAAGAATTTAACAGTCACCAGACAGTCATGGTTCCTACTCTTAAAGAGCTTCCAATTGAGCTTATAAGTTTATGAGGCCCAACTTCCTGCCTTCTCACCACCTGGAGAAATCTGAGAGTTTGTTTCTCAGTGTTTGGGGTATAGAGCCATCCTCTCTTGCAGGTAGAAAACAGAGGGTATATCTGGGCCACATTCCTGGTCCCACTGGAGAGAGGAATAGTGTACATGTGAATTATAGTGCTACTCTGTCTTCTGTCACTAATCAGAGACTCCTACTGCCTGTGGCAGTCTTCTCAGGACCAGGGTACAGATGTACTCTTCCAGGCCCCTGTTCACCTCCTCAGTCATGATGTGCCACAGATGCCAGAACTTTCCATCTCCCACATCCAATGCAAGTCGCATGGCATTTTGTAAGACAGACACCAGCAATGCTCACCCTTTGTCCCCTCACCTTGGCAAAGGAAATAATAGCTGTGCCAGTGAGCATGTGCCATATCTCAAGCAATTACTTTCCTAAGTCCTCAACCAACCTGCAAGATCAGAATCACAGATAAGGGGATGGAAGCTCTCAGAAGTTGGGAAGACTTGCTCAGTACCACTCAGGAATTGAACTCAGGTCTTGCAAGATTCATAGCAGATGCTTATCTCAGCACACCAGACTTTATGGAGCTAAAGGAAGATCTCTGCTTAGAAAAAGTAGAGGGAAATTTCCTGAAATGAACAAACCTAGATTCTTTGTAGTCATACCAAAGGCTCTGTATTTCTCTGTGGCACTGAAGTCTTTGTTCTAACACCTGAAGAAAAAGCAGATGCCTGTGTGTGGGAGAGATCTGACAGGAAGAAGGTTGGGAGGGCTCACCAGGCTGAAGTGAAACCACCAGTGAACCAGCAGCAGTGGCAAATGCTTCCTTCATCAAAAACTTTATAATCCAGCTGGGGCAGCATGCTATCTACCATACCAATGAGGTTCCAGAAAGATGGGCTGAGGCCACGGTAAGGTTGGGCCTTATTCGCAGAAAATGAGGTGAGCTGATTCTTAGGGTGCTGCTGACACCCTAGTGAATTAAGGCAGGTTCCAATTATGGCAGCTAACATGGGGGGCACTAACTGTGGTCCAGCTTCAGAGCTGGCCTAAGTTGTCTGCTGAGTACCTGGCAGTGCCCAAGGTGGCTGAAATGGCAGTCAAACGAGTAAACCTCAGGCCATGTGATAAGTACTAGAGTTGGGGCAGCTCCTATTCACACCTGTGCACATGTGAATAATAGTCCCTGACCCCCACTCCCCACACCACCACCTTCTGGAGCTTACTGCTGCTCTGGTTTGTGTAAGACAAGACCTTAAGTACTTGACAAATGGGAAGAACAGGGCTACTAAGACGCAGCCCTGAAACTCAAGTTGCCTATCTTTTGAACATCATTCCAAGTATTTTACAAAAGAGAGAAAGTACTTCCAGAAGGTTTTCTCACTCGCCTGGGCTCTGAGAGCTGATATGTGGCAGATATAGGATCGGAACAAAGCCTGAATCTTTCAATGACATATCACTGCTGAAATGCACTGAAATAGTCCTCTACATGAATTTCAGATTATCTAGCTCCGTCCTTAAGCACTTCCTAGAGTTTGAAGAGATGCTCTGATACACGGCCAGTGACTTATTCAGGAGCCCAAAATCAGGCCAATTGGCTGCGAGGCCTAGAGAGAGCCAACCTGTTGCAGAAACCCTTCCTGGGAGCGAGAGACTGTGGGTCTTGCCTGAACAACCTACAGCCATTGGATACACTCCATGGCAGACACAGAGATGCCACTCAGGTCCCTTCAAGGATGGACTTGCTGCCCGTCTTAGGAAATGCTGGCAACAGATGCTTACTGCTATCAATGTCTTCAGGATCTGCCTTACCTGCAGAGCCCACCTCACCTGGATCACACCCTTCCAGGGCAGGTCTATTCAGTGGGGTAAGGCTCCACCATTCCGCCAAACCTTGGATGGACAATGCTGGCTCTGAGCTCCCCACCAGGTTGCCTGAGGCTTCGTGAGGCCTATGTCATAATCCAGCTACTCCCTCTGCCCAATGCTGCTTCCTCAGTTTTCTTTCACACGTATTCTTCTCTAATAAACATCTGGTACCTCACAGTCTATGTCAGCATCTGCTTTCAGAGACCCCTGCCCACAACAGTGTTGAACACATTTAGGGGTGCACGTGTGAGGAGTGGGGTGGGAGAGCAAGAAACAGCATAGCTCATGCTTATCATCTGACTCGCGGGGAGGAATGTGAGGGGGGTGAGGAGGATGCTCAGCTCAAACTCCCATCTGCACAAGATGAACTCAGAGGATATCCTACCTCTGCCAGGAGCCAGGAGTGGGACCATCCTTGGTACCCAGTCTGGTAAGGGAAAATCACAGAAGGCTGGGGCTACACAGAGAGTCCTTATGGCCCTGGACATCAGCTTCTTCCCAGCTGATATGCCAGTTACTTTGCTCCCAGCCTTCACTTCATATCCCCTGACACCATCCTGGTCCCAGCCACTGGCATCTTTCCTGAGCTGTCCCACCAGTGGCTGTGTGCTTCCCATCATTCCCATCAAAGACCTGGCATATTGCTGCCTCCACTGCTTAAAGCTTTCCAGTGGCTTCTTAGCTTAAAACAAATAAATAAAACAAAACAAAACAGAAAAAAAAATGCAAAAACCCATTGGCACCACTTAACATGGTCTACAATATTCTCCATGGTTAGGGGCAGATGGGCCAGGCCCACAGGGATAGAAGAGAGGCAGGCAGGCAGGCTGAGCTGGCTTCCCTTCCCTGTGGCCAGAAGAGGGAGAGGGAGAATGTGCAGTGAATTCCTACCAGGACAGGGACTACGCACATCATCTGCCAAGAGCCACTGGCAAAGCTCCTTCTCCAGGCTGTGGAGGGCAGACAGCAGCAGCACATGGGAATTAACTGCATCTGTCATGCAGAGGAGTTCCCAGGCGCTCTGAGAGGACAGGGCCTGAGAGAAGCCTCACGGGGTCCAGCTGGCAGGGCCAGTCCATGTTGTGGTGCCCCACCAGCCCTGCTTGGGCTGCACCTGCAGTCGGGCTGCACCAGAGAGGAGTCCTGACCTCCCAGCCCTTGCTCTGAACTCTCAAAAAGGAGCTCCCCTGGCAAGGTCAAGGCCTAAAGGAAATAGAGCTCCTGAGAAATACTGAAACACTTTCTGTGATTCAACCTCCACCCACCCTCTGAGCCTTGTCCTCCCCCTCCCCACAGAAGGTTGTCTGAGGCTGTGTCTCACCCGTGGGAAGAGGCAGTTTGTCAGCTCAGAGGAGGGAGCAGCCCAGCGGGAAGGACAGCTATGCTGGGAACACCAGCAAGGAGAGCGCCAGTCGTGCATATTTCCTGGGAACTATTGGTGCTGGCTTTTGTTTTTAGCAGCAGCTTTCAGAGAAAAACTTGGTTAAGACCATGGATTCCTCTGTTCTGGGGTATTTTTCTTGGCTTCCTGAGGCCTTAGGCAGTATGGTCTCTTCCCCATACGCTGGCTATGGTCCGTGCCAGGATTAAAGTGGCTGCCCTGAAGAAGAGGACCCCACTATATCAGTGCTGTGTGTGTATGGCACACAGGGGGACGTGCTCCTTTGGTGAACCCCCTCACACACACACACACACACACACACACACACATTTCTGGGCTCCCCAGAAGAAGTTCCAGGCACTCATGGAGTGATAGGGAATATACCTACAAGTGTGGAAAGACTTAGAAGGGCCTGTCTCTGGGTCATTTCCTCTCCTAGTTTTTAGTCCTCCCAACCTGGTTGGAGAGTCTTTCCCTGGGTACATTTTCCCTGGCTGTGCTGTGAGGGGGCCACCAGTGCCTGAATATTCACCTAGGTTTCTGTCCAGAGGCCCCAGCCAAGCTCACAGTCTAGTCCTCCACCGCCCCCCAGTGGTTGTGTAGGCTCACTGCACTTCTGAGCTTGCTACTTATTTCCTTTTCCATAATTTCTTTAAACACCGTAGACACCATATTCCTACTCCTCTTACTAGGGCTGTAAGGGATATAGTGTCCTCCCTAAAAATAGTATAATCTCCCCAGCATGTAAAGGCATATACACAAAGGAGCAATGAAACCAAATAAGACAGCATGTGATCGCAGGTCAAGTGTGATACTATGATGTGTAATAAGACATACATATTTGTTGCTACCCCATTATTCTTGGTATATAGCTCCTAAACCTCTTAGAATTTCTTAAGTAATGAGAGAAATAAAGGTGTCCTGTGTGGGGTTTATGAAGTGACTTTTGGAATGCCCCTGAGGTTAGGGACTGGTTGCCAAGAGAACCTATATGATTAGTGTTAAAACTTTGTTTTACCACCAACCTGAACCTCTGAGAGAGGAGAGGAATTGGAGTTAACTCAATCACCAATAGCCAATCATTCATGCCTATGTAATGAAGCCTCCATAAAAACCCAAAAGGACTGGTTGAGAGAGCTTTAGGGCTCGTGAACATGTGCTGACTCAGGGAGAGTGTGTGTTTAGAGAGAGCATGGAACTCCATACCTTGCGCCATACCTTGCCCTAGGTATGTCTTCCATCTGGCTATTCCTGGGTCATATCCTTTTATAATAATCAGTGATCTAGTAAGTACAGTTTTTATCTGAGTCCTTGAGCCACTCTAGCAAATTAATCGAACCCAAAGAAGAGGTCATTGGAACCTTCCATCTATAGCAAGTCAGTTAGAAGCACAGGCAACAACCTGGGCTTGCAACTGGTGTCTCACTGTAAGCGGGTGGGGTGGACAGTCTTTCAGGACTGAGTCCTTACCCTGTGTGGTCTGATGCTTTATTTATTTTTTACTGTTGACAGTATTATAGACGTCCCACATTTTCCCATTTGCCCCTCTCCACTCAGCCTCCATCCCACCTCAGGACTTCACCAAACTATTGTCTATGTCTATGAGCTATGCAAGTTCTTTGGGTAATCTGTTCCTTCCCCCCTGAACCTCACCCCCATCTGATATCTGTCAGTCTGTTTTATGCATCCATGCTTTGTGTAGGTGGATAGTGTTAGAATTGAGTTGAATTGTAGGCTACCCAGCTGGTGTTGTAGAATTGCTTGGTGGTATGGAGGTACACCCTGTCCCCTCCATTGGAACTAAGTCCCAGATCTCTTTTAGTTGGTGTTAGAAGTGGGATTTGCTAGACAGTCATGTCTCACAGAAACGCAATTTGGAAAAAGAAACGATGAAAGGGCAAGGAATGAAGAACCTTTGGTTCCTAGGTTGCCTCTAGTCAGCTGTGGTATGGAATAGCAGCTGTGCTGTACTCAGTTATTAAAGGTAAAAGTTAAAAATGGAACTTAGAGATGGATCCAGTTCCTGGGGAGTTGAACCTGGATATATAAGGAAATGAAAAAGAACAAGAAGCATGGCAAAATACAATCCTTCAGTAATTGTTACCTGTAATAACTAGAATAAGAGTGAAATCAAGTGCTGGGTTGGGCTAATCCAAGTTCAGATTTAGGTCCATGTGAGCTTTGGCCACTAGCCTCAGAGCTACCTAGATAGGGAAAAATTATGCAGGGTCAACAGAAAGTACCTCTAAAACTCTGGACACCAAGAAAATAGTTGTGGTAGGGAGAGGGCAAACTTAAGAAACCACTGAAGCCAGGGGCATGGTGTGAAGGCACTGGCTCATTTCCTGGATCAGTATCATCAGCTTCCTGGAGAACCTTTACTGAAATGGATTGTGGGAGTAACTAATTTTAGAGCTGTGCCTTTGGCTTTGAATATTGAGTTTGGGAAAGCACGTCTGGGCTGAAACAGCTCACTGTAGGAGCCCTCGCAGGGGGCTGTTTGTGATCCAGACACAGAGTCCTCTGAGTTTAGGTTGTTTGCTCAAGAGATCCCAGACCCCTCCTCTGGTTTCCTCTCTTCCATTCACCCTTTGATACAGTACCCAAAGTAGTGGTTCTCGGAACCATCTGGAAGGCTCCATCTACAGAAATTCTGCTTTAATAGGTCTGGAGTGGGGTCTGGAAATTTGCATTTTTAACAAATTCCCTAGTGTCCTGGAAATTTTGAGAACCAGTGTTCAAATAGCTAATTAGTAATTTGCTCAAAACCAGCCCAAGTTCATGTCAGAAGGGATTTGCTTTCTTCACTAGCTGTCATCTTGCATTTTGGGCTGATGATGCTCTGTTGAGCTGCAGCAGCCACTGACATTGATCCTGATTCTCTGCCTGAGGCCTGGCTCCCCTGGAGGGGGCAGAGGTGCCTCTGAACCACTGAGCCTCTAAGGATCCCAGACAGGGAGACATTGGTCTCGTGCATCAGGCCAGCCCAGAGTGGCAGACTGTAAGAGCTCTAATGGCCAGTGCCCAGGAGATACTGCCAACCAAGAGCATGACCAGGGCACCCAGACTTACTCATTTTGTCCAAACCACAAACATCTGAATGTGCATCTGTGGGGGTCTAGTTTCACTGTCTCAGGATCAAAAAGCAGATACATTTGTTCTGCCTGCCCCTCTGAGGGCATGTGGCCTCATCCCTACCTCTACCCCACACACAGCCCAAAAGGACATGGTGACAACTGGCAGGAGGAAGAAAAGGAAGGAGGAAGAAGCAGTTGCCAGGGGTTGGCTAATGTGGGGACTCAGAAGATCCCAGCCCTTCTTGTCCAAGGTGTTTCCCTTCTCAGCTGAGGCCTGGCCAACCTCTAATTGCAGGTGATGGCAAGAGACTTAACTTCATAGAGAGAGAACAGGAGCCCCTCTTCCCGTGGGGCAGCTTCTCTGTGTCCACTTCAGGTCAGGTTGAGCCTCTGCTCCTAAAGTGCACACAGTCCAAGTGCAGATACACAGTATGTGCAAGGAGTTGTCCGGTTTGCAACTTTCTACTGATCCCGGACATTGGATCCTCATTAACTGAGCAATGCAAAATTAGGAAAGTGGGTAATTCGTCAGGAGCTCTGTGTAAAGCCATGTTGAAATTCATTGCCCTGCAGCCACCACAAAACAGTTCCAGGCTGCCTAAGCACAGCAGTTGGGGGCATTGGCGGGTCACAGGGCAGCATCCAACAGGAGGATATAAATGGTTTTCCAGAATGCTTTTCATGTTTGATACATGATCTTACACAAAACTAGCTGCATAGATTGGGAAGCAGAAGTCAGAGTTTCATTTGTTTTATGTTGGTGTGAGATTCGCAGTATTTTGAATCAAGTTAAATACAAAGCAGGAAAAGAAGAAAAACGATGCATATAACGGTGGCGTTGCACCCTCAGCTGCTCAGATCATGTAAGCCTTTGATTGCGGGATGGTGGGGAAGCACTCAGGAACCAGGATAGAGATACGGTGTAACAACTACAGGAAGCAGAAGAGGAGCTGGCCGTGGGCGGCATCACAGTCCACTGCAAGTCTGCCCTGTCTGGCCTGGAGCAAGTCCTCAGTTAACCTGAGATTGTGAAGGGACAGAGATACTGCTAACTCACTGCCCTGATTAGACTCTCAGAGCAGTGGTTCTCTCGCTTGGCTGGATATCAGAATTATCTAGAAAGCTTTTTAAAAATCTTAATTTCAGGCCACATCTCAGACCAATTAAATTGATGAGAACCACACTTCAGAGATTAAAAGTAAACATCATTAACTCTTCTAGTGATTTAATGGGCAGGCACTGCTCTAAAATACTCCTTTGAGTTTGAATTTCCTAAATTATTGGCAGATTTTCATAATCTTCTCTATACTCTCATCCATGCAGTCAGTTCCGAACTTGTTCCACATCCTTCTCACTGACCATCTCTGATACTCCGCATCCTATTTATTTGCACTGATTTTGTTAAATTGAGCATGAACTGGAGTCAAATGTTTCATTTATACTTAAGAAATGCATACAATTGTTCATGTATTTTCCAGTCTTCCCAGCATATAATGTCTTCTAATAATAAAATGACATGCTATCCAATTTCTTTAGCCACCAATGCCTTTGCAAAATAAACTTCAACTCTAAAAAAGCAGCAGCAAGCCAAAGGTTTTTTCTACAATTTTCAATCAGTGCCTTGATTTCATCTCTAGTCCCCCTGGCCCCCCACCCCTGCCTCCCCCTGCACATCCCAAAAAAACCTTTTGGAAGAACTGCCACTTCTTCAAATGACTCTTTTTTGGTACATGCGATATTGTGGTAATTCTGATTTTCTTCCTAAGAAAAACTTGTACCAGACATACAGGTCTTAGATAATTTTTTACCACTTCATCATCATTTCCTTGTCCTATTTAAAAAAAAAATCTTTTAGAAGTGCCTCTTCCAATCAAAGGAAGACCATTTATTTTAAGATCTATAAATAGCTGTTGGGTCTTTAAGATTTTTCTAGCACCATAATCCTCTGATCTCTGCAGCATTCATTTCCCTCCCAGTTTCCTTATTCTTGTTCAGTCTGGAACATATTTCCCCATGGGGAAAGCTATGACAAATGCACCAAAACATAGGGACCGTGCCAAGTGCGCAGAGGGAACTTAATAAGGACCTACTGAATTAATGGAAAAATAGCAGTCTGATTTTAGCACTGCCAGTCACCACACATTCCTAGAAAAGTGTGCATGTCACAATCCTGGGAAAGCACCTAGATAAACCCCTGCTATTAGAAACTTTGCCAATGTCCACCAGTATAAGCCATCAGGTAGAATATCCACATCTCTGCTTTTATCTCTGTTCTGAATCTCCAATGCTTTGGGGTGGAAATTTTTGGATTCAGAACCAAAGGAAAATGATTGAGATTATTTGGTGAGTTAGGGACTTTATTACCACTTGAGATAATCAGATGATGATAATTTTAAATTCTTTATTGTCTAAAGTATTGCATATAGTATTACATTTCTCCTCTCCCCACTTCCTTCCCCCATTGACCTCTCTCTGGCCACCCCTACCCCCCAGCACATGCACTCATCCCCCTAGTGTCTGTGTCCATTGATTATGCTTATATGCATGCATACAAGTCCTTTGATTGATCCTCTCCCATCCCTCCCTCCCCCTGAGCCTTTCCTCTGAATTTTGATGGTTTGTTCAATGCTTCTCTGTCTTTTTGTTCATCAGTTTGTGTTGTTCATTATATTCCACAATGAGAGATCATGTGATATTTATCTTTCTCCAACTGGCTTATGTCACTTAGCATAATGCTCTCCAGGTCCACCCATGCTGTTGAGAATGGTAAGAGTTCTTCTGTTTTTGCAGCAGCGTAGTATTCCATCATGTAGATGTGCCACTGCTTTTTAATCCACTCATCTGTTTATGGGCATTTAGGCTGTTTCCAAATCTTAGCTATGGTAAATTGTGCTGCTATGAACAAAGGGGTGCATATATCCTTTCTGATTGGTGTTTCTGATCCCTTGGGATATATTCCTAGAAGTGGGATTACTGGGTCAAATAGGAGTTCCATTTTTAAATTTTTTGAGGAAACGCCATACTGTTTTCCACACTGGCTGCACCAGTTTAGATTCGCACCAGGAGTACATGAGGGTTCCTTTTTCTCCATATCCTTGCCAACACTTGTTATTTGTCTATTTGTTGATGATAGCCATTCTGACAGGTGTGAGATGATATCTCATTGTTGTTTTGATTTGCGTCTCTCAGATGATTAGTGACTTTGAGCATATTTTCCTATGTCTCTTGGCCTTCTGTATGTCCACTTTCAAAAAGTGTCTAAGTCCATTGCTCACTTTTGATTTTTTAATTGGGTTGTTTATCTTCCTTTTGTTAAGATGTATGAATTCCCTATAAATTTTGGAGATTAGGCCCTTATCAGATAAAGCACTGTCAAGTATGTCCTCCCATTCAGTGAGTTTTCTTGTTTTGTTTTAGTTTTGTTTGTTTTGTTTTGTTTGCTGTACAAAAGCTTTTTATTTTGATGTAGTCCCATTTGTTTATTTTCTCCTTAGTTTCCATTGCCCTAGGAGCTGTATCAGTAAAGATATTGCTACAACATATGTCTGATATTTTGCTGCCTATGGATTCTTCTAAAATTTTTATGGTTTCCCATCTTATGTTTAAGTCCTTTATCCATTTTGAGTTTACTTATGTGTATGGTGTAAGTTGATGATCTAGTTTCATTTTTTTCTGCATGTATCTGACCAATTTTTCCAACACCATTTACTGAAGAGACTCTCTTGACTCCATTATATGCTCTTGCCTCCTTTGTCAAATATTAATTGAGCATAATGGCTTGGGTCAATTTCTGAGTCCTCTATTTTGTTCTATATGTCTGTTCCTGTGCCAGTACCAGACAGTTTTGAGAACACTGGCTTTGTAATATAGCTTGATATCTAGTATTGTGATCCCTCCATTCTTGTTCTTCTTTTTCAAGATTGCTATGGCAATTTGGGGTCCTTTTTTATTATTAAAATAGCTTCATTTTTCTTTTAAAATATATTTTTATTGATTTTTACAGTGAGGAAGGGAGAGGTATAGAGGGTTAGAAATATTGGTGTGAGAGAAGCATTGATCAGCTGCCTCTGCACACCCCTCACTGGGTATGTGCTCGCAACCAAGGTACATGCCCTTGACCAGAATCAAACCTGGGAACGTTCAGTCTCCAGGCCAACGCTCTATCCACTGAGCCAGACCAGCTAGGGCTCAGGTCTTCTTTAATTCCATATGAATTTTTGGAGCATTTTTTCTAGGTCTGTGAAATATGCTGTTTGTATTTTAATGGGGATTGCATTGAATCTATAGATTGCTTTGGGTAACATGGACATTTTCTTTTTAATATATTTTATTGATTTTTTAGAGAGAGGAAGAGAGAGGGATAGAAAGTTAGAAACATCGATGAGAGTGAAACATCGATCAGCGGCCTCCTGCACGCCCCCTACTGGAGATGGATGTGCCCATAAGCAAGGTACATGCCCTTGACCAGAATCGAACCCGGGACCTTTCAGTCCGCAGTCCGACGCTCTATCCACTGAGTCAAACCCGTTTTGGCAACATGGACATTTTAATGAGGTTGATTTTACCAATCCATGAACATGGTATATTCTTCCATTTGTTTATGTCTTCTTCTATCTCTTTTTTCAGTGTCCTATAGTTTTCTGAGGTCAGGTCTTTTACTTCTTTAGTTTAGTTTATTCATAGGTATCTTAATTTTTTTTTGTGTGTATGTGAAGTGGTAAGTGGGATTGTTTTTGTGTTTGTTTATTTCTCTTTCTGTGATA
Organism: Lasiurus cinereus; assembly: GCA_011751065.1. Lineage (NCBI taxonomy): Eukaryota > Metazoa > Chordata > Mammalia > Chiroptera > Vespertilionidae > Lasiurus > Lasiurus cinereus. Next base: position 3,528,429 of record JAAGEH010000293.1, on the reverse strand, counting down.
CATCACATAAACAAATTGAGAGATAAAAACCACATAATCATATCAATTGATGCAGAAAAGCATTTGACAAAATCCAATACCCTTTCTTGATAAAAACTCTCAGCAAAGTGGGAATAGAGGGATTATACCTCAACATAATAAAAGCCTTATATGACAAACCTACAGCCAACATCATACTCAGTGGGCAAAAGCTAAAACCATTTTCTCTAAGGACAGGAACAAGATAGGGATGCCCACTTTCACCACTCCTGTTCGATATATACTGGAAGTGTTAGTCATAGTAATCAGACAAGAAGAAAAATAAAAGGCATCTAAATTGGAAAAGAAAAAGTAAAATTGTCATTATTTGTAGATGACATGATATTGTACATAGAAAACCCTAAAGACTCCATCAATAAACTACTAGATTTAATAAATGAATTCAGCAATGTAGCAGGATACAAAATGAACACCCAGAAATCTATAGCTTTTTTATATACCAATAATGAACTCACAGGAAGAGGAAAAAAAATCCTATTTTTTTCTTTTTTATCTCAATCAATTAATTTATCTCTGCATTGCCTTTGTCCTGATTATAATTGTAAATCATGCATAGTTATAGTTCAGTATGAAACACTTAAACATGCTTTACAAGTGGTCAACCTCCTAATCTTCAGGAATAGCTCATGATTGAGTGAAATATTTTGTTTTAGGATTTAAATCAAAGAATGATTTGTTATAAGTCTATGAAAAAGTCACCCTATAGGAGTTGAGTCAAATTTCTAGCTGGTCCATCTTGTTTCCATTCCAATCCAGAGTTTGTGGTCTGGCTGTGGCAGGAGTGTGGGGGGAAGCATTTCAGTGAAAGTCTTGCATTTCAGTCTGTTCTCTGCTCTTGCAAAAGATGTTTTACTTTACTCAAAGGAACAAGAACAATGTTTGATATTTATTTCTCACTTATGACAGTAGGATGAGATTGGTTACTTATCTGATTGCTTTTGTTCATGACCTGCTCCTTGATGACCTCTCTTAGGAAGACTAATCAATTTGGAGAGAACACTGATAAAAACAGCAGGAAATTCATCATCTACCTCTCAGCCAGCCTGTGCCAACATGCCAGTCTACACCAGGTCCTGCCCATTCTGGAATACTTAACAGTGCTTTTTAAGGAATTTTCAATTTTCTGAATCCTCAGTTCTGAGAAGAATTAAAAAGTCAGAAAAATGGGAAATAAGTATTAAAAATCTCATTTGAGAATGAAAACTTGAGTAATTTAGAGGCATTACTGATGGGAAGGGATCCTCTGACTTCATGTTCAAAGCAAGAGCAGGATAAGCTGAAAAGGAGAGTATAAGGTTAAGGAGGGCATTTCTCAAAACCCTTTTAAACATGTTGCCATGTTTGTAAGTAGGTGTCACTGGCCCTGTCTCCTGCTAATAGTCATTATTGCAAATAAAATGTACATTTTTAAACTTATACACATAGTAGACTTTGCACAAATCCTATCAGTAATGTTTCAAGAAATAAGTTTTGCAAACTAATTCCTTAAATTGGCAGTTCTGACATGTGATTCTGTGTAGTGTCATTAAATTTGCTAGAATGCTACAGTATTGGAACATTATACTACTTGGAATGTTTGCGGGCGTTTTTCTAGTATTTGAATTTTGCTATAAGTTACAGTTCTTTGTAAAGACATTAGACTTTACATTTCTTAACCTTCTCATTTATTCATACACATCAAATAAATTTTCAGATAATCTTAATAACGACTAATGAATATATAAAATGTTGGGATTATTTTAAATAAAACTTATGATTGTACAAATTTTAGAGAATTCCCAGGAATTCCAGGGCATTTGGAAACATAGCTTTCAACGTTATCTCCTAAATTTCTCTCAGAGCCCATTACTTTCATCTCTGCCCTGACACTGAGCTGCCATCCCCTTTGGCTGGCCCTGCTGAACCAGCTTCCTAACATGTTTCTTCAGTTCATTCTCTGTCCTAAAGCAAAGAGACCTTACAGAAATGCAAATCTGTTCATTTTACTCCCACATATGAGGCATTTTAATGGCTGCCCACAGGAAACAGTACACGATCATTAGTAATTCGAGAAATGAAAACTAACTACAATTAGAAATCAGGACAATACCTATCAGATTGGCACAAGACATAAAGTCCCAGCTTCATGAAGCAGGGGCAGAACCTGTTTACCCACCATTTTACTTAAAGATTAGCACAACACCAGGCAATTAGCAAGTGCTCAGTGCCCATTTAAAGATGGGTGAATGTGTTGATAAATAAATGAGAATGACATGTGTGCGATACACAGCCTTCCCACAGCATATTCGTTGCCAACACTAGGCAAAATAGAGGCTCATTTGGGCATTGCCCAAAGGATTTTTTCTTCTCTGAGGCTGACAGTCAAAGATGCTGTCATATATCAACACTGCCTTCTGCAGTCAGGACAGTGAAATTCATTCTTATAAACCCCAGCTTTTGTATCTTGAACATGGGGAGACTGTACCACAGCCCTGTTATTTCCTTCCTTCTGAAAAATCATCAAACTGCATAACAATCTATTCAAACACAGTCATACATTAACAACACCATTTCCTCCCATTTTTGCAGAACTGCAGTTAGATAACACACATAAAAGTGCTTCATGAAGCATGAAGTGTCATGAAGTATTAGCATCCAGCATTGTTAAATCAGCAGGCCTCCACTTCATAACCACAGCCTTTCCATCTAAGTCTACATCACAGGGCTCAGCCTTGAGCCAGCCTGGGGAGATCCTCCTTCTATCTGAGAGCCCTCCTTGTCTGGTTGTCTGTCTTGCTCTGCGTGTCCCATATTCTAGTACTAACTTTCTAATCAAGGTTCTCATTCTATTTGGACAAAAATGAATTTTAAAATCAAACCTACCAGACTTTGGATTTTGGCTTTGCAGCTCAGATTCTGCATCTGAAAAACAGGATGATATTAGAGTTTCTCTCTAACAAGGATTTTTTTTTTTACAAATTGAATAAAGCCTTATGCTCAAAGTATCATTTTTTTAAATTTTATTATTATTATTGTTGTTGTTATAGTTTTAATCATTGTTGTTAAAAGTATTACATAGATCCTCCATTCCCTCTGCCCCCTCCATTAACTGGTTCATAATGAGTATAATATATACATCAGTTCCCTTACATTTTCCTCTTAAGTGACCTGAACTAATTAAAAAGCTCATCTTCCTACTTATAGGAGAGGGCAAAAAGCAGACTCTTTGATAAGATAGAAGGTGGGAATATCAGGTTGAGTAAGATAGCTGTCATTCCCTTATGAAAGCAAAGGGTGAGAGGAAGATTTGGTCACAAAAGCCTACCAGCAAAGGTAAGAACTCCTTTTTTAGTGCAGTGTTGTATTCCATTGTGTAGATGTACCACAGTTTTTTAATCCACTCATCTGCTGATTGGCACTTAGTCTGTTTCCAAATCTTAGCTATGGTGAATTGTGCTGCTATGAACATAAAGGTGCATATATCCTTTCTGATTTGTGTTTCTAGTTTCTTAGCATATATTCCTAGAAGTGAGATTACTGGGTCAAATGGAGTTCCATTTTTATTTTTTTGAGGAAACTCTATACTTTTCTCCACAGTGACTGCATGAGCCTGCACATGGATGGAGATGGAGAGCATTATGCTAAGTCAAATAAACCAGACAGAGAAAGGTAAATATCACATGATCTCACTCATTTGTGGAATATAATGAACAACATAAACTGTTGAATAAAAATAGATCCAGAGACAGAGAAACATCAATCAGAATGTCAAACCTCAGGGAAGGTGGGGGACTGTGGGGGTAAAGGGGAGAGATCAACCAAAGGACTTATATTCATGCATATAAACCTAATCAATGGACACAGATAACAGGGAGTGAGGGCATGAATGGAGAGGGTGAAGGGTAATGGGGGAATAAGGACACATATGTAATACCTTAATCAATAAAGAAATTTTTTAAAAAAGCCTATCAGCCTCTCTCAATGACCATCAAATCTTTTGAATGATGGAAGGGTTGTATTGCAAAAGAAATGGACTAGCTGAAACCGGTTTGGCTCAGTGGAGGGAGCATCGGCCTGCGGACAGAAAGGTCCCAGGTTCGATTCTGGTCAAGGGCATGAATCCTGGTTGTGGGCACATCCCATGTGGGGGCCGTGCAGGAGGCGGCTGATCGATGTCTCTCTCTCATCGATGTTTCTGACTCTCTATCCCTCTCCCTTCTTCTCTGTGGGAAATCAATAAAATATATTTTAAAAAAAGAAGGAAAGAAAGAAAGAAAGGAAGGAAGGAAGGAAGGAAGGAAGGAAGGAAGGAAGGAAGGAAGGAAGGAAGGAAGGAAGGAAGGAAGAAAGAAAGGGACTGGCCTACTGCGCAAAGACCTTGTCTAGAAGTACATTCTGGAGCATGATGAGTTTAGAGTCTCCATTTATGATCAGCTAGAACTTGCACCATCCAGTAAGAGTGGGCCATTCAACATGTTCTGAGAAGCATGCCAACAACAACTGGATACCAGCTAGTCTCCTGCAAATTACTTAGTCCCTAAATCTGGACTGTAAGGAATTAACGTCTTAGATCAAGACTTGCAGGAAGGATGGCCTTTGCCATAGGCTTGCTGTGAGCATTCATTTAGGATCACCTCTCACTGGGCTCCAATCTGCCCATCTACACACTGAGTAGGTTGGGCCAGCACAGTTGAAGGTCCCTTCCCAATCTTTCATCCTGTTGATTAATAGTATAAGTTTCGGTCAAGGACAGCTTATACCTCAGGGTCAGGGACCTTATCTCTTGATTATTTCTTGATTTTAAATCAAAATCACTGCTGCTGTTTGTGACATCTGCTATTGCACCCTCTGTTTTTTAACAGACAAGGAGAAGCCCTTCTCTGTTACAAGCTCTCAACCCTCCTTCCTCTGGTTTCTGTTTTCTTGCTGCACATTCACACTGAGGTTCGCAGCCTCAGCTCTGCAGCTCTGCAACCACCAGGGTGCCGGGGGTTAGCATCCCCCAAACGCCTTTATTCTGTGCCCTCTTGCCTCACTTAGACAAACAAGCATTTGGTGCTCAATCGATGAGTTTACTTATTCCCACTCTAATTCAGTACATGAGCTGAACCAGAAGGGACTGTGATCAGAAGGCTATTAGCTCTAACAATCCTATGTCAGGGATTTCTTAGAACAGTCCAATTTCAAATATTACATTCTATTTTCAAATTATGAGTTCTAAACTTCAATCAAGAAAACAGTCACTGCAGTTTCCCGTGCTATGCTCTAATTTTTAGTTTGAATGGTCCCATTTGTTTATTTTTGCTTTTCTTGTTCTTATCTGAGGAACATGTCAAAAAATATTGCTAAGGCTGATGTTAAGAGTGTACTGCCTATGTTTTCTTCTAGGACTTTTATGGTTTCAGGTCTTACATTTCTTTATCCATGCTGAGTTTATTTTTCTATCCATGCTGAGTTTATTTTTCTGTATACTATTTTTCTATATAAGAAAGTGATCCAGTTTCATTTTCTTGCATATGTCTATCCAGTTTTCTCAGCACCATTTATTGAAGAGATTGCTATTGTACATTCTTGCCTCCTATGTCATATAGGTTGGAAACAGCTTAAGTGCCCATCAGCAGATGAGTGGATTAAAAAACTGTGGTACATCTACACAATGGAATACTACACTGTGCTAAAAAAGGAGTTCTTACCTTTGCTGGTAGGCTTTTGTGACCAAATCTTCCTCTCACCCTTTGCTTTGATAAGGGAATGACAGCTGGGTTTATTTCTGGGTTCTCTGTTCTGTTCCATTTGTCTGTGTGTCTGTTTTAGTGCCAGTGCCATATTGTTTTGATTACTATAGCTTTGTAATATAGTGTGAAATCAGGGAGTGTGATACTTCCAAGTCTATTCTTCTTTCTCAAGATTGCTTTGGCTACTCAGGGTCTTTTGTGGTTCCATACAAAATTTAGGATGATCTGTACTGTAGTTCTGTGAAAAATGCCATTGATGTTTTGATAGTGATTGCATTAGATCTATAGATTACTTCAGGACATTTTAATGATATTAATTCTTTTAATCATGAGGATAGTACATCCTTCAATTTATTTCTAATAAAAAATTCAACCTACTGAATAAGAGAAGATACTTGCAAATGATGTATCTGATAAAGGGTGTGTGTGTGTGTGTGTGTGTGTGTGTGTGTGTGTGTGTGTATATTCCATACAACTCAATATAAAAAATAACTCAATTTAACAATAGGCAGAGTCCTGACTGGTATGGCTCAATTGGTTGGGAGTCATCTCATATACTGAGAGGATGCTGGTTTGATTCCCTATTCAGGACAGATGCCCAGGTTGAAGGGATGATCCCTGGAAAAGCGGTACACAGGAGGCAGGCAATCAATGTTTTGCTCTCACATTTATCTCTTTCTACCCTTCTCTCTCTTTCTCTAAAATTCCATTTAAAAATCTAAAAAAAAAATGGGCAAAGAACTTGAATAGACATTTCTCCAAAGAAGACACACATGTAGCCAACAGAGACATGAAAAATACTCAACATCAATAGTGACTAGGGAAATGCAAGTAAAAATTACAATACTATATTACTTCACACCTGTTATAATGGCTATTATAAAAAATACAACAAATAACAAAAGTGTTGGTGAGGATGAGGAGAAAAGAAAGAATCTAGGTGCACTGTTGGTATAATTACAAACTGGTGCAGCCACTATGGAAAATAGTACAGAAGTTCCTTAAAAAAATTAAAAAAAAATAGAACTACCAGACAAACCAGCAATTTCACTTCTAAGTATTTATTCAAAGTAAATAAAAACACTAATTTCAAAAGAAATATGCACCTTTATGTTTATTGCAATATTATTTTTGCAGCCAATATATGGAAGTAACCTAGCTGTCCATTGACAGGTGAATGGATAAAGAAGATATGGTGTGTATATGTGGGAGGTGTAGGTGTACTGGGACAAAAATAGGTTTACAGTTATTCCTATGGGAAGTAATACAATAATTAATAAATAATAATACAAGAATAAATTCTGTATTTCACATATTCAGCACTAAAATGTACTTTTGCCTCACCTTGTGCAATGGAGTATTACTCAGCCATAAAAAAGAAACCTTGCTATTTGTGACAACATGGGTGAACTTAGAGGGCATGATGTTAAGTGAAATAAGTCAGAGAAAGACAAAGACTAAATAATCTTACTTATATGTGGAATCTAAAAAGAAGCAGACCCATAGATATAGAGAACAAACCAATGATTGCTGGGGGTGGGAGTGGGAAGGTAGGGAGTTGGACAAAAAGGATAAGCGGACTAAGAAATACAAATTTCCAGTTATAAAATAAATAAGCCACAAGGATGCACTGTATAGCATAGGGAATCCTACATAATAAAAGGCTAATATGCAAATTGTCCCCTCGGGAGTTTGACCGACCAGGAGTTCAACGGCTCACTATGATGTGCACAGACCACCATGGGCTGGCATGAAATGAAGGAAGGTCCTGGCCAGCAGCCAAAAGGCCCTGATTGGCCCTGATGGCCTTCCAAGCCAAGGGACCCTACCATGCATGAATCTTGTGCACCAGGCCTCTAGTCCTATATAATAAAAGGGTAATATGCAAATTGACCCTAATAGTGGGACCACCGGTTACTGTGATGCACATTGACCCCCATGGGGCAGACATTCAATGCAAGAGCTGCCCCCTGGTGGTCAGTGCACTTCCACAGGAGGAGTTCCACCCAGCCAGAAGCCGGCTTCTGGCTGGCCAGTGCAGCAGCAGTGGCAGGAGCCTCTCCTGCCTCCATGGTAGCACTAAGCCATTAGTTGGATATCCCCCAAGGATCCCAGGCTACCAGAGGGATGTTAGGCCTGATCCCCTCAGGAGTGGGCCTAAGCCAGTAGATGGACATCCCCAGAGGGCTTCAGGGCTGCCAGAGGGATGTCTGACTGCCAGCTTAGGCCCAATTCCCAGAGGAGCAGGCCTAAGCTGGCAGGTGGACATCCCCCAAGGGCTTCCAGATTGCAAGAGGGCACAGGCCAGGCTGAGGGACACCCCCCCAAGTGCATGAATTTTCATGCACCAGGTCTCTAGTATAGTTAATAACATCCTAATAATTTTGTATGGACAGATGGTTACTAGACTTGGTGGCCACTTTGTAAGCTGTGTAAATTTTGAATTACTATATTGTACACTAGAAACTAATATAATATTGTATGTCAACTGTACTTTAATAACAATATAGTCTCTAGAGTGAGGATTAAGAGCAGGAAAATGGTTGTAAAATTGACCTATGTCAGAGATAAAAGTGATGAGGGAAAGCTGTGCCTGGTAGCCAGGGCAGAATACCTAGGCAGGAAGAAAGCATGCACTTTAGCAAGAGCCTTTTTCTCACTGCAATGAGCCTCAACAACTTGTGTATGTTTTTATGAGTGTGGTTTTTCTGCCCTCTAGTGTCTTAACGTGTTCAGAATTTATTGAACTTAAAAATGTCTTTTCAGTACTGGTCATAGTCATAGATTTTATAGTCACAGAAAAGAAACTGTTAGCAATCCAGGCCTACCCTGTGTTTCTCACTGTATAGAGCACCATACTGTGGACTAAAGGGTCCCAGGTTCGATTCTGGTCAAGAACATGTACTTCTGTTGCAGGCTCAATCCTCAGCCCTATTCAGAGGTGTGTGCAGAAGGCAACAAATTGATGTGCCTCTTTCACATTGGTGTTTCTCTCTCGCCATCCCTTTCACTCTCTGTAAAAATCAATGGAAAAATATCCTTGGGTGAGGATTTATAAACAAACAAAAAAAGCCAATTTATATTATAAAATACTATTACATTTTAACATTTAGGATGATAAAGAATAGCACAAAAGAGGGAGAAAGATTAGATGGGATAAGTAGAAAAAAACATAGACAGATAGTAAATGTAAACCCAAATATCTTAACAGTCACATTAAGTATGCATAAACTAATGTGGATGGGTATCACACAGTCAGTAGAAAGTCTTGGTAGAAAAATATTGACCTTCCCAGGAGGAGAGGGAATGCTGCCAGCAGATGGCTTTTGGACCTCAACTACAACTCTTCCTGGATTTCCAGCCTGCTGACCTACTCTGAAGGTTTTGGACTTGCCAAGTCTCCACAATCCTCTTAGCCAATCCCTTACACACACATAACACACACACACACACACACACACACTGCTTCTTTGTCTATATGTACTACATATATATAAAACTATATATATATATATATATATATAAATTATCTATATATTATAAATTGCTTACAAGGTTGATACCTTGATCAAGCACAAGGACATCCTTTCCATAACCCTGTGAGATTGGTAATTGCTGATAGCACCATTTATAGGCACAAAAACATTACTTGCTAATTATAGGTCAGATCAAAAAGCACATCTCCCTGCCACCAAACTCATTTTCTCTTTCCATGGGCTCATCTCCTCTGTTCTATGATCTTGTTAATTTAATGTGGCCTATTGCACTGTGAATAAAGTGAGATTTTATAGATGGAGAGGATGGACTTGGTATTCCCTGCCCGACAAGCCTGTTACTCATGTCCCCTTGGGTCTAGTGTGCCAGCACCTGTCTTTCAGCAGCAGGCTGCCCTGCCAGCCCAACTTCCTGCTCTTCCTCAAAGCTCTCTCTGCAAAGTGAATTCGCTGAATTCTCATATCTGATGCTTCCAGAGCACTCTCACTCTCCAAGTGACAGATCTTAATGCTCTTAATTGTCACCCATTACATCGTCATTACATTTTCTGTGGAATTAAAACCATTTTCACGAAAGGGCAAGGAAAGTTCATTTCCCTGACAGAACATCCCAACTTCTCTGAGTAGTTGGTTCTTTAGAATTTAATGATCTTTCTGCAAGGCGGTTTTGGGAAAAGATGCTGAAGCCACACCATGACCTCTGTTGTCTGACTTCCATTTAAAATGAAAACTGCTAAACAGAGAGGCCTGAGGGCAGGGGCAATACTCCTGAATTCCTGGCACAGTGCCTGACACACAGTAGGTGATCATTGCATGCTAACCCAATAAATCAATGTGCCTTCGGCATTCCTCTTTTCAAGTGCTTTTGAATCCTCTGTCTTCAGATCTGTGGGGTGGCCCTCAAGCTTGATAGAGTTACAGTAAATGTACCATATTTAGAATGGTAAAGATAGAAACTGTACGTCCCATTTTACAGGTGAGGAAATTGAGGTGCTGGTTCACTCTTTCTTCTCTTCTTTCTGATCTTACCATAGCAGAAATTATTAGCTGCACAGGGTCAGTGAGGTAAAAGCCTGTTCATCAAAGTCAGAGCAGGAACCAAAGTCAAGTCCTGTGAAATCCCTTCCTTCTAAGTGCCAACGCAGCATCTTTGACCTCTGGTCAAAAGAGAGTCGCTCGTGTCACATTCTGTGGCCATTCGTTGTTGGCCTCTCCAGCAGTTGTAGAGAGAGTTCAGTCTGTGACTTTTGTTTATTTTAAATTTTATGCATATCACATTGTATTACTCATAGGCCCAGCAAAAACTGGTGATGCATTTACGTTGAATAACTTGAAGAGAGTTTAGTAAAGGTAGCATTTATGAGCGAGTGTGCAAGGTGTAAGGAAAGCACAGGAGAGGATAGAGCACCAGGGGCAGAAGTGGAGTCTAGTAACAGCAGGTGCTGGTACCACTCACAGCCTAAGGAGAGGGGAAAACAATGATCAAACCCAAGACAAAGCGGGGGCTACAGAGCTTTGTGAGGATCCCTGACAGGAAAAGGGGTGATGGGACATCCTGGGAAGGAAATACATACCTTTTCCTCTCCTCCTTCCCTGTCAGTGGTCCCCAGAAACCAATGAGCACGGTGGCCCATTGGCCTAGCCAGACCCCCTCCCCCTGCCCAAGCACAGGTGGGCACAGATGAAGAGTCAACCTGCAGGGCAAAATGAAGACATTAGCCAAACAGAATATGTTCCTGTAGCATAATATTCAAACACTATGAAGAAGATCCCCCCTTCAGATATGACCACAGGTGTAAGTTTGGTGCAGATCTTTCCAGACATTTTTCTGGGTGGTTACCTGCATAATATATGGCCCCACAAATACACAATTCTGTTCTGCCTCTGTGGGTACCTGTTTTAAATGGGGCAATACAGTATGTATTGTTAAACAACTTGCTTTTTCTCTCAACACTATATCTTGGACTCCTTCTGTGTCTGCTCGTGGAGACCTAACACATTACACCGGCAAGGCGTTCCACAGTGCGGTCCACAGGAAGGCTTTCCCATCATCCTGCTTCTTGCTCTCTCCTAGGGACGTGGCAGGATTGTAGTCCCACTCGTTCAGATTCAGGTGCCAGTGTAATTTCCTTTGGGCAAGGAATAGAAATGGAAGTCATGTGAATCCCTTCCGGGAAAAAGTTGGCTCCACCATCTCACTACCAGAATCGGGATGCTTAGACCAGCACATCCAATAAAAATATAAGCTGCTCTATAGTTTAACATTTCTAGAAGCCACATTTTTTAAAAATTAAATAAAAAACAGGTAAAATTAATTTTGATACTGTCCGTTGTATACCCAATATATCTAAATTTTCACTTTAATATGCAATCAAGATGAAAAATTATTGAGGTGCTTTACTTTTTTTATACTAACCCTTTAAAACCCAGTGGATTTGACATTTACAAGAGTTCTGACCAGCCACATTGCAGGGGCTCAGTGGCCACATGGACTCAGGGCTTCCACAGGGACAGCACAGTTCTGCCTGGGTCTCAGGATGACGCAGAGCTCAGGCCACAGCCAAAGTGTGATCAGCATGGGTGTAAGTGAGAAATGAGCCTTTTCTGTTTTCCTGAGGCATCAGGATATGGGTGATGTTTGCTCCTACAGCATCACCTGATCTGTCTAGATGACACACATCATATTTCACTTAATCATTCCCTAGGGGTGGAATTGAAGCCATTTCCAGGTTTTTTCACCATTAATAAAATGCCTCGATAAACATCTTTACATGCATTTCCTGTGTTCACGTACAAGTTTTGTCCTGGGATAATTACCCAAGAATAATATCATTCGTAAATTTATTGTTTTAATCAATGTACATAAAAGGCTGTCCAGATTGGCTTTCCAAATGTTCATTTCTGTCAGCAGTATATGAGAGTACTCATTTCCCCCATATTCTTACCAATATCTGATATTATAACTTTTTTATTTCCAAGTTTAAAACATTTTTGTATATTTGATATTATACAAAATATCATCTTTGATATTATAGTTGACATAATGTGTAAACATATCAATTGGTTGCCTCCTGTATGAACCCTGACCAGGGCCCAGGCTGGGGAGGAGCCTGCAATCAGGATATGTGCTGTTGACTGGAATTGAACCTGGGACCATTTGGTCCACAGGCTGATGGTCTATTCACTGAGCCAAACTGGCTAGGGCTATAACCTGTTGTCGTTGTTTTTTAGCATCATAAGCATTTTAATCTAATTTTAAAATTGTAAATGGTAGCATGAAAACATTGTATGGATATAGTAAGTTTATCTGACCATGTCCTTAGTTTTTGGTCTTTTAGATTATTTCTTACTCTTATTATACATGACACCATAATGAACATCTTTATACCTTTAATTTTTTCTACATTTAAATTCTTTTTTCTTTGCATAAATTCTAAAAGTGTGGTTATTGGGTCAAAAGATCCATAAACTTTGTTTAAGGTTCTTAATATTTGCTAGCAGATTCTGTTTTTGCAGAAAAGTTCTATCAGTTATACTTCTTTGGGGGGGATTTTAGGTTTTTATATGACATATATTGAGCATTTACTACTTGCTGATGCTTTCAGGTACTTTATATGACATTAATGGCCTGGTACATGAAATTCGTGCACATTAAAAGGGAATTAATTAGAGAAAATATTTTAATATTGCTAATTTCCCTTTCTCTATAATACAAGTGTCAGAGATGAAAGAAAATTAGTGAAATATGTATGAAAATGTCCCTCCTATCAGAGTCCGGGGTGTGCTACGGGACCCAAAGTCAAGTCCCTGCCCACCCACATATGCTTTGAAATCATGTAAGACCCAGACCCACCCAGCCCACCTTTGTCAAGCCTTTCAGGGTGGGGGGCACAGCCTTAGGTCCCCCATTAAACACTGTTGGGTGGGGGACATGGGCTCAGGTCCTCTGGCCCAGCCTCAGGTCCCCTGTCAAGCCCCACCAGGCAGGGGCACAGCCTCAGGTCACCTGTCCTGGCGCCAGGCAGGGTTAGGGGGCTGTGGCTTCAGATCCCCCAGTGTAGCCTCAAGTCCCCAGGCCCTGGTATTGGGCAGGGGGCACATCCTCAGGCCCCCATGCCCCAGCGAGAGAGCACAGGGTGTGATGCCCATTTGCATATTAGCTCTTTATTATATAGGATGTAGTGCTCTCAGGGGCCTGTGAGGTGAGTGGAGAGGAAATGGCCTGTCCAGAATCATGTGGTAGGGAAGAGGCAAAGCAGACCCTTGGACCCAGCTTAAGACCAAACATTTAGGCTTTTTGTTTTCATTTGTTTCATTTCATACTTTGTCTAATTTACATTGCCTGTGGAAAATAGTCTTCTTATTGATCTCTATTTCACCCACAGCTCTTGGGCCCAAGTAATTTATTAATTTAGATTTCCATGTAGAGGGAACTGACATTAACAATGGCTACTTTCTATAGGAAAAACCTCTTTAAGGTTCGAAAACAGAATGTCAACCTATAACTTCGAATTGACAGAAGAGGGCACTGCTAGCCCGTAATCTGCTTCAGAAACAAACAGAAAGCTCTCCAAGCAGGCTGACAATTTTTGAGATGGTTTCCTTGGGAGAGAGAGACCCTTCTACTGAAGGAATATTAAGCTGATGTTTGGCGTGCAGAGCTGTCTTTCAGTGAGACTCTGCGGCTCTCTATTCAGGTGATCTATCCACAGAAACAAACGGCCTTGTTTCCAGGTGAAAGGGGAGTCATGTTAAGACGTTTAACTATTTTAAGTGAAAACCATCACATATATTTCTTAGTGTAGTTCTCATGGTTGCAGACAACGATGACATGTGCATGGGGAAACAGGGCCAAATGCAAAATTTCCTTTTAAGAGTTCAGTAGAGCTGGGTGTATCAGAAGAGATGGGAAACAACCTCTGGACATTTTCACATTTTGTTCCTTGGACACTGTGGATGTACTGTGAATGTCCGCTGAAAGCAGAGTGTCTGAGCTCTTTGAGGATGGAGGGGCATCCCTCCCCTGCTGAGATCTGAGCTCCTTTCTTGCCTGAACCTTGGTCAGAGTTTGCTGATTGGTTTTCCTTTTCCCATTGCCACCTCTTCATTAACTCCCACCCCTTTCTCCCAGTCTGCACACTGAAGCGTGGGTGAACTTCATATTAACGAGTGGGATCCCATCACTCCTCTCCTAAAAGTCTCCCGTGGTTCCCCACCATCTACCATTTGTAAGATGCAAGCTTTTGTGTGCCTTAGACTACCTTCCAGATCAAGCCTCCACCCACTTTCTCAGCCTCTTGGTATGCAGCTCTTTCTACACCCTCTCCTGCCATGCTCCAGCCACACAGAGCTGCTGCTTTTTAACATCTCCACAGCTTGTACCGCCACTTCCTCTGCCTGGGAAGTTCTTCACCATTTTATTCCATCTACCAAATTCCTGCCCCTTCTTCAAAACTAATGAGTTTCCTCTTATTTTTTTAATTTTTTTATTAATGTATTACATGTGTACTTATCTTCCCATTGCCCCCTCACCCTATTCCCATACATGCCCTAACCCCCCTGTATCTTCTGTCCATTGGTTATGCTTATATGCATGTATACACATCCTTCGGTTGATCTCTTTTTTAAACATTATTTTATTAATGTATTACATGTATACATATCTTCCCATTGCCCCCCCCAGGCATACTCTAACCCCTCAGTGTCTTGTGTTCATTGGTTATGCTTATATGCATGCATACAAGTCCTTCGGTTGAGCTCTTATCTACCCCACCTCTCCCTAACCTTCCTGCTGTAATTTGACAGTCTGTTTGATGCTTTACGGCCTCTGTATCTATCTTTTTGTTCATCAGTTTATAATGTTCTTTATTATCCATAAATGAGTGATACCATGTGGTATTTTTCTTTTATTGACTGGCTTATTTCACTTAGCATAATGCTCTCCAGTTCCATCCAAGTTGCTGCAAATGGTAAGAATTCTTTCTTTTTTTATGGCAGCATAGTATCCCATTGTGTAGATGTACCATAGTTTCTGATCCAGTCATTTGCTGATGGGCACCTATGCTGTTTCCAAAATTTAACTATTGTAAATTGTGCTGCTATGAACATAAAGGTGTATATATCCTTTCTGATGGGTGTTTCTAGTTTCTTAGGATATATTGGTAAGAGTTGAATTACTGAGTCAAATGGGAGTTCCATTTTTAGTTTTTTGAGGAAACTCCATACTGTTCTCCACAGTGGCTGCACCAGTCTGCATTCCCACCAGCAATGCACGAGGGTTCCTTTTTCTCTACGTCCTCGTCAACACTTGTCATTTGTTGATTTGTTGATGATTACCATTCTGATAGGTATGAGATGGTATCGCATTGTCATTTTGACTTGCATTCTCTCGAATAATTAGTGACTTTGAGCATGTTTTCATGGGTCTCTTGGCTTTCCTTCTGTCTTCTTTTGAAAAGATTCTATTTAGGTCCGTTGCTCATTTTTTTTATTGCATCATTTATCTTCCTTTTATTAAGTTGTATAAGTTGCCTGTAGATGCTGGAGATTAAACCTTTATCAGTGATAACATTTGCACATACGTTCTCCCATACAGTGGGCTTTCTTGTTATTTTGTTTCTTTTGCTGTGCATAAGCTTTTTATTTTGATGTAGTTCCATTTGTTTGTTTTCTCTTTTGCTTTCATTGCCCTAGGAGCAGTATCAGTGAAAAAGTTCCTTAGCATATGTCTGAGATTTTGCTGCCTGTGGATTCCTCTAGTATTTTTATGGTTTCTCCTCTTATGTTTAAGTCCTGTTTGTGTATGGTGTAAGTTGGTGGTCTAGTTTCATATTTTTTTGCATGTATCTGTCCAATTTTTCCATCACCATTTATTGAATAGACTGTCTTGACTCCGTTGTATGTTCATGCCTCCTTTGTCAAATATTAACTGAGCACAGTGGTTTGGGTCGATATCTGGATTCTCTATTCTATTCCATTCGTCTAAATGTCTTTGTACCAGTACCAGGCTCTTTTTAGGACAGTGGCTTTGTAATACAGCTTGAAATCTGTTATTGAGATCCCACCTACTTTCTCAGGATTGCTGTAGCTATTTGGGGTCTCTTTTTGTTCCAAATGAATCTTTGGAGAGTTCTTTCTAGCTTTGTGAAATATGCCATTGGTATTTTAATGGGGAGTGCATTGAATCTATAGATTGCTTTGGGTAGTATGGATATTTTAATGATGTTGATTCTCCCAATGCATGAGCATGATATGCTCTTCCATATGTTTACGTCTTCCTCTATTTCTTTTTTCAGTGTCCTGTAGTTTTCCATGTATAGGACTTTACCCTCCTTAGTTAAGTTTATTCCTAGGTATCTTAATATTTTTGGTTTGATGGTAAATGGGATTGCTTTTTTAGTCTCTTTTTCTGTAAGTGCACTATTAGTCTATAGAAATGCCATAGATTTCTTGGCATTAATTGTGTATCCTGCTATATTGACAAATTCATTTATTAAGTCTATTAGTTTTTTGATGGAGTCTTTCAGTTTTTTTTATGTACAGTATCATGTCATGTGCAAATAAGGACAGCTTTACTTCTTTTCCAATTTAAATGCCTTTTATTTCTTCTTCTCGTCTAATTGCAATGGCTAATACTTCCAGTACTATGTCGAATAGGAGTGATAAGAGTGGAGTTTCTTCTTCTTGATATCTTCTCCAGATCTCCAAATATAGTCACTCCTCTGATCATAATCCCATGGATGATTTTAGGTCCACATCATGTTATTTCTCTCTCTTTCTTTTTTACCCCATCAGTACTTCTGTACAGAGAGGTCCTAAAGAAAAGGAATATATCACACTGATTCTTTTATTTTTAAATAAAAGCTATGCCAGGTATGTAATAGACATCAATAAAGTGTTATTATTTTTGCATTTGGATAGAGCAGTTTTCCATGAGCTTCACTAATCTGGCAACATGTCATATACACATCCTGGAAAATTTCTGGAGGTTCTAAATCTTTTGTAATTATTCATAAGTTTGTAATTCACACAAGATGATGATGTTTGTTTATGCATACTTGATTCCCTTCTTCATTCCCTTATCTGGGAAGAGATATCTGAGACTAGAATTTGGACCAGAGAATCATAAGTTTCATAAAAGAGATGCAATTTCAGTGAATGGAGGAGTTTTCTCATGGGCAAGAAGGGATACCTACTCAGAGCATTGGATGGAAGAAAGCAAAAGACAAGTAGAGAGGGAAGCAAGGATCCTTGAGAGCAGGTTATGTCTTGCTGCAGGGAAGGGGAGATGAGAGAGCAGGAGTGAGTTTGGAAGGAGAAAGGCTTGAGCTGGGGCATTTATTCCTCCTCCTACCATTTCTGTTTCTACTCCCAATGGTAGGAATTAAAGTTGGTGAAAGACAATTGCCAAGTTTCTACCAACTTTCCATATTCTTTAGGATGGTAATGAGTCTGAATTATCATTACATCTTGAAATGTAGAAGGTCACTAAAGGAAGTATTATTTCTTCAGAAGTCTATGGAGCTTGTTTTTTTTTTTTTTAACAATCTACACTATTTAACAAGTCTTGAAACTCTTTATCCTGGCCCTGTATCCACATAACCTGCAGCCTCTATACCCAATGCCTGCACACACATCCACTCTCCCACCTGGGCTGACTCCATTTTCCTATTAATGAATGGAGCTCCTGGGTTGAGACGAACCATCTGTCTCCCAGTGGCAGTTCCAGTGCTTCAATCATATCTCCAATAATTACTTCCCTTAAACACATTAGTGAGAAATGATGTAAAAAATAATTAAGTGTAACTATCCACTGCATTAGAAATTGATGGTATCTGTTTTGTAAATTAGAGACATGCAGGGAAAAAGTATTATTTTTACCACTCATTGCTATAAAAAGGTCTTTGTTCCATAGAATTCATTCAAGTGAGAGGAATATTTGAGAACTTGGTAGTTCAAAGGAAAAAAGTAAAGAGTATGACCTACTCCAATAAAAACCAGGTATACCAACTACTAGCCCGATGACATCATACTCTACGTGCAGGAGGAATATATGTGAAATAATTTTGCACAGGGGATTTGTTCAAAGTACAGGGTGGGGCAAAAGTGGGTGTACAGTTGTTTGTATGGTAAATAATACAATAATTAATAAATACAACTGCTTTTAACCCACCCTTGGAGCCTTACAGAGTGGCTTTCAGATATGGCTCAACATCTGAAGAGCTGGATGATTTTAGATAATTCAATAACCTCTCTGAAGCTCTATATTCTCATAGATATGTTCTAAGAATTTAATTGAATGACATATAAGGAGTGCCTGGCATATGGCCTGGCATGTAGCCCCCTCCCCCAATTATATCTATTGATTCTCCCCACCCTTCACAGAGTCATCCACATCACCCGGATCTCATAATCTGAAACGGGGAGCACTCTTTGCCCCATTTTCAGGCATAATGGAATAGCTTTCCTTTGCCCTATAACTTGCTTTCAGCATCCTCTTCTATCAAGCTTTCTAATTGAACACAGAATACTGCAGTTCCTCTTGGCAAGAGTTCTAAGTGGCTTTCTGCTTACTTGCAAATCTGTCTCTAACCTATTTTCTTTGCTTTTCACAATGCAGTGGTAACCCCCATGAAGACCTCAAGTAAGGCTGGCTAAACCATG
The DNA here is from genome assembly GCA_011751065.1 of Lasiurus cinereus. Lineage (NCBI taxonomy): Eukaryota > Metazoa > Chordata > Mammalia > Chiroptera > Vespertilionidae > Lasiurus > Lasiurus cinereus. Next base: position 3,509,519 of record JAAGEH010000293.1, on the reverse strand, counting down.
GGGAGTGCTCATCAGTCATCTACCTCATATGGACATAATTCCCATACCAGCCTAGCATCAGTGTGGGCATTTCTACTTTGCTCACTCCCATGGCTAAGCCACTCAAGGCCCTGACTCACTGGTAGAAGAAGTGCAGGACTGACATCTTTGTCCTGGGGAAAAGCAAATAAGGGAGTTTGGCTCAGAACAATTCCTCCAACCCTGTTCTTTGTCACTTTCTCGCTGACTGGCACCCTGCATTCCCTTCTGGAGCTTTCTTACATTCCCTTTAGTGGTTCTTCAGATGTCTGTTACGATTCCATGTCCCCCAACAAGTACCTCTCACTGCCCAAGCCTCCTTCACTCCTTCAACATCTGTGGCACTAGGTTACTTACTGCCCTCAGTTGTGTTTGAGAATTAAGACTCTGCAGTCAGAGAGAATGGATCTGAGTCTTGGCTCTTCCTCTCATTGGCTGTGTGATCTTAAGAACTGATCTTTCCTAAGGAAGAGTTTCTTTATTTGTAAAATAGGAATACTAATAATTCATGTCTCATAGGAGTGCTCGGAAGACTAAGCCATTAAGAACACAAAAATGTGCCATGCACATAATTAAATGTTCAATATATATATATATATATATACTTTTTGATTTTTTATTGAATTTATTGGGGTGACATTGGTTAATAAAATTATATAAGATTCAGGTATACAATTCAATAATACATCATCTGTATATTTTACTGTGTGTTCATCACCCAAATCAATTCCCCTTCCATCACCATTTATCTCCCATTTACCTTCTTCCACCTCCCTCTTTTCTCTGGTAATCATCACCCTATTGTTGCTGAGGTTTTTGGGGATTTTGGCTTAATCCCTTCACCGTTTTCTCAGAACCTTGCAATCCCTCTCCCCTCTGACAGCTGTCAGTCTGTTTTCTGAATCTGTTTTTCTTTTGTTAGTTTATTTTGTCCATTAATAAATATGTTTAAGTTAATTATATTTTATTTTCATGTGGGATATGATGGATCATCTATCAATCCAGCCAGCCAGCCAGCCAGCCAACCAATACTTGGGACCCAGAGATAAACCAGACCCGATCTGATCTGTGCCCTCAAGGAGCTAGCAGTTTTACCAGGGAGCCAGGAATGCACACACGTTTATTATGAGGTGATATATCTAAAGTCTTGAGCCTTGCCAGCGTGGAGCCTGTCAGTCTTTTTCATTGATGTAGCAGTTTGAACAGAATGTTCCCACTTGGCTATAGTGTTGTTTCTCTTCATTGCTCCGGGCTACTCATTGAAGCCTTTTGATCCCAGAAAAACAGCTGGAAGCTGTGGCTACATAGAGATATGGGGGGAGGGGGCTTGTACTGTGTCCTGAGTTCAGTGCCACAGCAAGGTCCTCTTTAGCTGTACGGGAAACTGGGCAGCTTTAGCACAGGCTTCTGGAGCTTCTAGGACTTTTGCCAGCATTTTAACGCATCCAAACCAATTATTTTAAGCTGAGGTTCAGTGGACCAACTCTGGACTTGATGCCAGAGTCAGACAGCAAAGGTTGCAGGTCACCTGAGGCCCTCCACGTCTATCTAAATCAAATCAATAAGGTATAAGACAAGTCCTGGTTTTCGGAAGATTTTCAGGGCACTCAGTTCCACAGATGCCTTCCAGGATAAAGTTAATCATAAAACCCTTGAATCATCACACAAAGCTGTGGGAACACATGAATGTAGAAGCAGTGTTAAGCTAGGCTGGGGAATTGCCCTCATTTGTGAGCCTGGCCTTCCTCAGAGCTGTGACTCCCACAGAAGCCCCTGGCATCTCTCTGATGCCTGCAGGCCTAATGCTTATTAAAAAAAAAGTGGTCTTCTGGCACCAGGGATGAGCACAGGCAGCCTGAACTGTCCCCAGGACCAAAAATCGAAGGCTGTCTCCTGAATTACCTCTGTGCCTTTGCACAAAATATTCTTTCCAATTAGCAACCGTTGTCTACCTGGCAGATCCCTGCTGATCTGGAAAAACATTGCCTTATGTGTCCTCTCTTCTGTGAACTTTTCTCTATAAACCATCAGTCACTTGATGTTTCCAGTTCTGTTCACTAGACATTTATGAGATTTTGTTTTTACTTAGGTGTGCACCTCACAACATTTTATGACTTGCGCACATGTCTTTGTTAGATTCGAGCTACTCAAAGATAGGGCCATATCGTCTTTCCTAGTCCAACGCAGGCTTGGAATTATAAGATATGACTAGGTAGGACCAGATGGATAAATAAGAAATACTAGGTCCAAACAAACTAGCGGGGAAGATTTAGAGTTGCCATTAGCAAAGAGTTAAGATGAATGGAAGAGCCTCCCATGGTCTCCCAGGTGGGAGAGATGAAATGGGCAGCACCTGAGCTGAGATGAACTTTAACAACTCAACCTCTAATTGGCTGTATCCCTCCTTACACACTTCCTGGAGCTTAGCAACTCTTTTATCTCCTGACTACCTTGTTTTACTTTCGTTTCTAATAATTTTACTACATGTTATTATTATCTTAGCTCCTAAGGTAATTGACATCTATTGTATCTGTAGGTAGAAAGATATACATAATGGCACACCATACAGTCACGATAAATGTAAATCACCCCAAGGGCATAATAATAATCAAGTGTAGCAAAATAATTAGAAAGTAATGTTTTCAATATAATTTATTTAATTATAAATTTATATAATTTAATTTTACTAGAGATATCTTTCACAGCAAGCTTGAAAAATTCCTCAAAATAATAATTAGCATCTATAGACTGGTTCCACCCTATTGTGAGGATGATTAACCCTGATCATTGCCTTGGCCACACCTCCAAGACTGCCATACCAGTGGGAATGCTTGTCAGGAGCATTCACACTTGGGACTAGAGGCTTGGGCCTCCAACTTGTCCACACAGAAAAGCGCAGGAAGTCTGGACGTGCGAAGAGCTGCCACGCTGCCATCGGAGAGGCTAGAGACTCTTGCCCTATAACTTGCTTTCAGTATCCTCTTCTATCATGCCACAAAGCAGGTCAGACCTTTCTTCCATTCATCACGGTTTGGGTTTCTGGGGGTCAGAGTGACTTTGAAATGCAGAAGTGCTTATTAGAGAGGAGTCTTTGAAACCACCCCTGTAAGGCAGGGAAGGCACCAGGATGGGCTGAGGGAGAAGTGGAACTGCAACTGCGACGGAGATGCAATGAGAGTCCAGCGGATTCCACAGGAGCCCCAACACTGGGAGGACTCTGCGTGGTTGTCCTGAACGGTGGCAAAGGGCCACTCAGGGGACGTGGGCTTTCCCTGGAGAGGAGGGGCCGTGTGGACAGGCAGCTCCCTCTACTTAGGGCAGCGCCTGAGGAGGGGCTCTGCTGTGAGCCAGTGAGCAGGCCCCACTCCTGGCAGCTGGGATGGAAAATAAACACCTGCAGGAGGGTCTGGCCTGCCCACCACAGCATCCCCTGTATCAGAGTGGCCCCAAAAAGGATCAGCTGAGGACTTGTGAGATTAAACACTTTTCAGGCCCCACAGTAGACCTACTGAATCAGGAACTCAGAGGAAGGGGCCTAGCAATGTGGTCTAACAAGCTCCCCAGGTGGTTCTGATGTGGCCAGAGTTTGAGAACAATAGCCTCGCACCAGCAGTTCTCAGACGCTAGGCCCAGAGCCCATACTTGGGCTCCAAAGAGCGTTTGTTTAAGTGAGTAATATCTACCTATATTTCCCACATGGAAAGTTAAAACTAAAGGATTTAAAAAATACGTTATCAGTTTATTTAAAACCAGAGGCTGGGTGCATGAAATTTATGTACTCAGGGGGGTCCCTCAGCCTGGCCTGTGCCCTCTTACAATCTGGTCTCAGGGGATGTCCAACTGATGGCCGGGGAGCAGGCCTAAGCCATCAGTTGGATATTCCTAATGCAGAGGCAGATCCTGCATTGTGTGGGATCTGGCCAAAACCAGCTCTCTGATATCCCCCAAGGCAGTGGTTCTCAACCTTCCTAATGCCTCGACCCTTTAAGACAGCTCCTCATGTGGTGGTGACCCTCAACCATAAAATTATTTCCGTTGCTACTTCATAACTGTAATTTTGCTACTGTTATGAACTGTAATGTAAATATCTGATATGCAGGATGTATTTTCATTGTTACAAATTGAACATAATTAAAGCCTAGGGATTAATCACAAAAACAATATGTAATTATATATTGTGAAATATTTATTTCTAATTACAAATACATGAAATTTTGTCTTGAATGGTGGTATAGCATGGGTAACAGTCTTCATATGACAAGAGTAAACTACATTGCTACATTTTGCTACACCGAGGAGCGGTGTGTTGGTTCCTAAGACCATGGGAAATAGGTGTTTTCCAATAGTCTTAGGTGACCCCTGTGAAAGGGTCGTTCGACCCCTAAAGGGGTCGCGACCCACAGGTTGAGAACCACAGCCCCAAGAGTTCCCAGATTGTGAGAGAGCTTAAGCCAGGCAGATGGACCCCAGTGGTGCATGATCAGAGTCAGGGAGGGACATGGGAGGTTGGCCAGCTGGGAAGGGACTGCCAGAGGTCTCCAGAGTGTGTCAGGTCCATCTTGCTCAGTCCCGATAGGCTGGACCCCAACAGTAAGCTAACCTACCAGTTGGAGCATCTGCCCCCTGGCGGTCAGTGCATGTCATAGCAAGTGGTTGAGCAGCCTTAGCATATTATGCTTTGATTGGCTGACCAGACTACTGGACTACCAGATATTTAGCATATTAGGCTTTTATTATATAGGATAACAGCATTGAGCTCATAATTTTATGAAAAACAACTAGATTTTCAAAATTAGGGAGAAAATTAGGAAGAAAAGTGACATCGTTTGACATGTTTCAAACCTCTTTAATGCCTGGCTTCATAGAAGTCAGCTGGGTCCTCCTACTTTTATTTTCCATCTGTCTTTACATCACAGTCAGGTAGCTTCTGGAAAACTCCACTATTCACTTGTCAAAGAATGAGAAAGAGACAAGTAACACCCTGGCATTGTTATAAAAACAGTTTTAACTCATGGGGACTGAAATGGCCCCTTTGAAGACTAATGCTCAACCTTCTTTCCTGAGGCAGGAGGTAAGTAAGGAATTTGAGGTCAGAAACTGCTTGTTCTGTGTATGTTTCGTTGTGTCTTGGATTTTGTAAATGTCACATTGAGGAGACTCTAGATTATGTTATATTTTAAAAACACTGCTTTTCTTTTTTGCTGGTTAGACAATACACTTGGTTGGGCTCAAACTGCAAGCTCTATGTCTTGGGCAGCAGCTTATTGCATTCTTGATGTCTATTCTGTGTGCATGTGGTTTGGGGCTCAACAAGACTGTTGGGCAGAGTTTATGCCAGAAATTGGGGCTCTCTTCTTTCTGGGTTCCTCTTCACTTCCCATCAGTTGTCATATCCCCGAACTCAACACTCTGGTATTGCAGACCAGAAGATGATGAGGTTTCTGTCAGAGTTTTAGCCACTCCACAGAATGCAGATTTCAGTCTAAAGCCCCACAGAACCCTTGACCTCACATAATGCCATTTCTTTTTTAAAAAAAAATATATTTTATTGATTTTTTACAGAGAGAAAAAGAGAGGGAGAGAGAATTAGAAACATCGATGAGAGAGAAACATCAAACAGCTACCTCTTGCATACCCCCGCTAGGGATGTGCCCGCAACCAAGGTACATGCCCTTGACCAGAATTGAACCTGGGACCCTTGAGTCCACAGGCTGATGCTCTATCCACTGAGCCAAGCCAGTCAGGGCCATTTCTTATTCCGAGTGTCAACTCCCTCCAGAATTTTGCCTGATTTGGGTCCTCTTCAGTATCTGGTGCCTTTGGACCTTTTTTTTTTTTTTTTAGGTATTTTGTTGGGTTTACTTATTATTGGCAGAGAGTCAGGTTTTAAGGCCTACTTGGCCATAGGGGAAAGGAAGAGGCATGCAGTCTTGGAGGAATATTTTCAAGCCTCTCCCCATCCCTTTAGAGCAGTGGTTCTCAACCTTTCTAATGCCGCTTACCCATCAATACAGTTCCTCATGTTGTTGTGACCTCCAGCCATAAAGTTATGTTTGTTGCTACTTCATAACTGTAATTTTGCTACTGTTATGAATCGTAATGTAAATATCTGTGTTTTCTGATGGTCTTAGGTATCCCTGCTAGTGCTTCTTAACCTGTGGGTCGTGACCCACAGGTTGAGAACTGCTGCTGTAGAGCCTAACACAGATATTTACATTACAATTCATTAACAGTAGCAAAATTATAGTTATAAAGTAGCAACAAAAATAATTTTGTGGTTGGGGGTCACCACAACACGAGGAATTGTATTAAAGGGTCGCGGCACTAGAAAGGTTGGGAACCACTGCTCTAGAGTTTGACCAAAAAGGAAAAATACTAACATAGATTCTAGGATCCTGTGATTAGAATTGCTATGAGTTACACTGTATGTTTGTGGGTGCAATTCTCTTTTACCTACACTTTTAATTTGTATACCAATTTTTAATTGATTTACTGGGGTGGTATTGGTTAATAAGATGATACAAATTTCAAGTGTACAATATTATATCACCTATAGTTGCATCACCTGTATATTGCTCATCACCCAAAGTTTAGTGTCTCTTTGTCACCATATATTTTATTTTATTTTAATTATTCATTCCATAGTTTTTAAATTATAGTTTACATTTACTATTATTCTGTACTAGTGACCTGGTGTACAAAATTTGTGACATTAAAAGGGGATTAATTAGAGGAAATGATTTAATATTAGTATTTGCCCTTTCTCTATACTAGAACTGTCAGAGATGAAAGAAAATTAGTAAAATGTATATGAAAACCTTCTTCCTAGCAGAGTCTGGGGTATGCTGCGGGACCCAGAGTCAAGTTCCTGCCCACCCACATGCACCTCAAAATCGTGTGAGACCCAGACCTGGCTTCCCTCCTCTCCTATTGGGCTAGATTCAGACCCGGCCAGTCTCACCCTTGTCAAGCCCTGCTGGGTAGGGGGCATAGCCTCTGGTCCCCTGGCCGGCACCAGGATGGGGAGCATGGCCTGTGGTCCCCCATTAAGCCTCACCAAGCTGGGGAGTGCAGCCTCTGGTCCCCTGTCAAGACCTGCTGGGCAGTGGCATGACCTGAGTTTCCCCGACCTAGCACTGGTGGTACCCCTTGAGGTGGGGGGCATGGCTTGAAGTCCCCTGTCAAGCCCCACCTGGTGTGGGGTGCAGCCTGAGGTCCCCTGGCCTGGTGCTAGGGCGGGGGGAGCAGCCTGAGGTCCCCTAGCCCAGCACCAGGATGGGAAGTGCACCTTGAGGTCCCCTGTCAAGCCCTGCTGGGAGGGGGACATGGCCTGGGGTTTCCTGTCAAGCCCCATGGGGGGCATAGCCTCAGGTCCCTGCTGATTGCTCATTAAGGCTCCTTATGGGAACTTGGCCTCCACTGTGGGTGCAGCCAACTTTGTGACAGAGGGATGGTCAATTAGCATATTACCTCTTTATTAGATAGGATTAGGTTCATATGTACAGCATAGTGATTAGACAATCATGTACTTTACAGAATGGTCCCCTGATATTTCAGGTACCCACCTGGCCCCATGTATAGTTATTACAATATTATTGACTATATTCTCTATGTTGTAATTTATGTTTCTGTGACTATTCTGTGCAACTACCAGTTTGTACTCATTAATTCCTTCACCTTTTTCACCCAGCCCCCCAAACCCCTATCCTCTGGCAACCATCAGTCTGTTCTTTGTATCTATAAGTTTGTTTTTATTTTGTTTGTTCTTCAGAATCCACATGAATGAAATCATATAGCTTTTGTCTATCTCTACCTCACTTAGTATAATACCTTCTAGATGCATTTGTCTTTCACATCATCATCCTCCATGTGTGTTTCTGTTCCCAAATTTCCCCTTTTTCTGAGGACACTAGTCATATTGTATTCAGTCCACCTCAACAACCTCATTTAATCTGGTTACCTCTGGAAAGACCTTGTCTTGAAATAACTCTGCATCCTCAAGAACTAGGGGTTAGTTAGGCCTTCAACCTATAATACTCTCTAATGGTTCTTGAGTCAATGGAGGCTCATATGAACAAATGTATCTAGAAGATTTTCAGGTTGATGATATGTCCATAGTTAATTTTCTAAAAGCATTTTACTGCCAAGAGCAAACCTCTTTCCTGTTCTCCTTTGTGTTTGTGGGGCTAGAGCCTATAGATGCCACATGTATCAGAGAATCACAGGCAGTGCAGGGATGTTGACCACTCTGGCCTCCTCCCTTTGCACAAACCAGAGCAGGGCCCTGGGTTTCCCCAGATGAACTAACCAGCAGACAATTTAGTTTCATCCTGAGCCTGACTGTTTACCTGAATCTGTCTCTGTCACATCCTTGAGTAATACTGTCTGAGAGTCATTATTTGTCTTGTCAACACAGACCAGGAAAAGAACATTAAACCAGAGCTCCATCAACTCTGTCTTCCCCCCCACCTTGTCCTGTACCTCATGTCCAGAATCCCAAGGGATGCCGGTACCTACCCCCAGGGCAACATGAAAAAATGGCTTTTTCTCTTCAGGGCTTAAAGTATTCAGATTGATTCTTCGGCTCCAGTGCTGAATGTTGTCCAGGCCTCAAAGATGAGTGCCTCTGAGGCAGGAGAGATGAGGGCCATTCAATTTCCACAGGCAGCACTTGCAGAAGACTCTGTGCTAGGAGCTGGGCAGGGCTCACAGGAGATGGGGGCTCTGTCCTCAGGGATTGTAGCCGCTCTGAGAAACTTCTGTAACAGTGAGATTTGAAAGGTTCCAGCAAGGTTTTGACCTGGGTTTGGGGCCCTGCGTAACTGGACTGTTTTAGTCTCACCTGAGGTTCTTCTCAAGATGGAATAATTCAGACTATGGGATGTGTCCATGCTAGTCACTTGTATGCTTTTCAGCGTAGGCCCTCAGAGTCAGACCACTGAAGGACTGAAAACATGCACTGCCCATTAACCAAAGCCAGAGTGACTTAGAAGGCAGGTTTCAGATTGGAGTCAGAAAAGAAGCTGCTCATTTCCACTTCCCAGGGTCCTTCTGACCCCAGCTCTGAGGCATGGAAGGGTCCTGAATTCCAGGAGGTTAAAATGGAAAGGAGGTTACTCTGCCAAAAGGAGGCTGGCTGCTCAGTTATGCAGAAGGGGCCATGGCATGAGAAAGCTCAAGGAGGGGGCTTGCCTATCCAGCAGTTGAATGCTCTTCCTCTACATTCAACTTCTTTCTCACCATTCTTGAGATTTTGGTAGAGTTTCAAAGAGTAGCCTGGCCTTTGCCCTTCTGCAAGCAGTGAAAGGAAGGGCTGGTCCCTCCTCGTGGGCAGGTAGACAAGACTGGGGTGGAGAGTCCCCTGATGCCGAGTGGTGGTGGAAGCAGGGCTAAGAGCCATGGACGGCCCTGTGTGTTCAGACATGAATCTTGTGAGGGGCCCAGAAGGATTTGTAGGCATCAGCCAGGGAACAGATGGAAGGGACCATTTTCTGCCGGAAAAGCTGGGGGAACACGTCACTATGATTCAAGTTACCCACGTAATCCATCAGTTAAAATGTAGCCTGATAAATCTTGTGCAACAAAGAGTCAGCACAAATGTAAGTAGAATACAGACACTGTGGCAGTGGTCAAGAATGTGGTGGTTTGGGTGGTTAGAGAGCTCAGAGCTCAGGCTCTGGAAATGGAAAGCTTGGTTTGAGGGCCACTGGCCACTTGCCAGCTGTATGGCCATGGATAGGTTAATTTCTTTATTTATTGGTTTCCTCATATACCACAGATGATAACAGTATCTTTAGGGTTCTTGCAGGATTCAGTGAGATAGATAATCCACGTAAAGACTTCGCATCATTCATTCATGAGTTCATTCACAATTCAGACGTGTGTGTCTGGATCCCTTGCAGTGTGCCAGGTACTGTTCTAAGTGTCAGGATACACCCATGGATAAAAGCAGACAGAAATCATGTTTCCCTACACCACTGAGCTTATGTCCATGTGGTGTTTACAGTGAGACCTCAAAAAAGATAAAGTTTATTCCTCAGGTGACACTGGGGAAAGAAAGAAAAGGGCGAATGAGGAAATGAGAAAACAGAAAGGCAGTAGGCTAAATGCACTCGAGTGCAGCCATAGCACAAACAAACTTGGAGAGAGACAGGCACATGGGACTGGGTTCTGAGTGGCTGCTCGGCAGCCTCTGAATGCTTCCCTGTGACCAGAAATCAAGGCAGCGCTTGAGTTTGAGAGCATCTCAGCACTGGTAACTCAGATGCTCAGGTTCCAGCCAAGGGAGTACTGCTGCTCACCAAGCCTGTAGCCACCTCCCCCAGATGAACTGGGGTGAACTATACACTCAAGGGATCCTGCCTCACTGTTCAAAGCCCATAGCACAGTGACCACCTCCCCACCAGTTCACAGGGTCAGATGGGAAGAGCAATTAGAGAATGAGAAAGTTATGCAGGACTTCAGCCTGAGAGAGCTAAGAAATTGGCAGTTCACTATTAAAATGAAAAAAGTGTCAAGGGGATTTTGGGAGCAGCAATATGCTGACTGAGGTGGCCAGCCTGTGAAGATTCTGGCAAAACTAATAGGCCATTTCCTAATTCAACTGAGCCAAAGGCTCCCACTGCCCTAGAAAATTGAGCAGTCTCCTTTTCCTGTCACCTCAGGCCCCCCGCCACTCCGAGCGAGCTACTGTGGATGGGATGTTTGCAGGGAACATTCCCAGACTTAATCAGCTCTTCTGCCCTGAGCCAGTCACCACCTGCTGTGTGTGAGTGGACTGTTTGCAGTGTTTACTGTGCATGAACATTTAACAGGATCCTAACAGCAGCCTGGGTCCCAAATAGCCCTGGAAGGCATAGGGTGTCAGCATCAGCACCATTGCATTCTGTGAGCCCCACTTATCTTGTGATCTGTCCAGAAGTGAGAATAATGGAAGAATGGCTTACATTAAGTATGAGATAATAACCACCAACCTAATTTGAGTCCTCACTGTGAATAAGGTGCTGTTCTAAGCATTGAACATGTGTAATGTTACTTAAATATCACAAAACCTCTGTAAGGTAGGTACAGTTATTCCATTTTGCAGATGAGGAAACTGAGACCTGGGGATAGAAGGAACTTTCCCCAAGTCTCTCAGTTGCGAAAGGGTGGAGCCAGGGTCAGGACCCAGGAGTTTGTCCCAGGTTTCTTGTTCCTGCTATATGGTACTTGGTCCCATTTCTCAATGTGGTGAGTGTGGCAGGTACTGTCTGGATCCATAGGCTGCTTTTGTGTAAGGCTGTGCAGAATCTGATGCACACCCAGTTTCAGAGGCTTCAGTCTAAAGCCATGTCTTCCTCTGTGAGGTCTGGTTCCTTTGCCTGGTTTGTGTGACTTTGTTACTCACTCCAGCCAAGTACACTTGGGATCATCTGGAGACAATTCAAACTATTTAAACTTGATCAACCTTTCTCTGGGACTTTTTCTGGTATCTTTGCATGGACTTGTACATAACTCAGTCCAGCCACCCAAGGAATCTGGATAAGAAATTGCCAGGAGACCAGGATTCCTCTCCCTCTGGCTGTGTGGTTTTTTATCTTCTTTATTCCACACATTGGGTAGAAGTTATGCCTTGGGTTTTTGAAGTTGTTCAACTAGGTGGCACTGCTTTACTTAAAAAAAAATTGTGAAACTGTTTTTTTAGTAATATTATTCTCCACACACTTCTGAAATGTAAACCCTTAAAATATGTACGTTTCACACACACAAATCCCATTACAGCATTAGTTTGATATGAGCAGAAGTGAAGTGAGATATGTAGATGTAGATGTAGATGTAAATGTAGATGTAGATATATCCCAAAGCTGAAGGGCATATAAAATCTAAGAAGAGAGTAGGATGATGACAGAAATTATGCAATCACCTCAGAAGGGGCCAGAGAACAGGTTATGGGAAAGAGCAAGTTCTTACTAATTCCTATGTACCCCTTCCTCATGAACAAATGAATGATGAATGACCACAGAAACTCTGCCAAGAGCAAGTTAGCAAATGGGGAAGAGAATGCAAGAATTTTACTATGAATTAAGTTCACCATTAACACAGTAGCATTCTCCTTTGTGATCCTATGATGCAGTGGTAACCCTCACAAGTTACTAGATATGGAAAGATTAAAGTGAAAGGTCTCTGCCCTGGCCAAGTGGCTCAGCTAGTTGGAACTTTGTCTGTATACCAAAAGGCTACAGCAAAAGGTTTAATACCCAGTCAGGGCACATACCTAGGCTTCAAGTTCCATTGATGTTTTTCTCTTACATGTTTCTCTTTCTATTTCTCCCTTCCCTTCTCTCTCAAATCAATAAAACATATTCCCAGATGAAGATAAAAAACAAAATAAAGTGTGACATCTCCAGCAGCCTTGTTGCCTTGGATGAGTTCCAGAGATTTGCACAGAGGCTGTCCTGACACCTCAGTTTCTATCTAATGGGAGACAAACTCTTTGCTGTCTCTTTCTCTGGCAGGGAGAGAAGGAAAGGGGTAGGTTCTGGCAGACCAGGAGAAAAGCAGTCACCTGAAGCTCAGGCCCAGCATACTCCCCTTAGAGAGCCAGAGCTGCCAAACTTGCTCATGGATAAAGAGAACAGTGTCCTTAGATGGGAAGATCTGGTACTCTTAAGATGGTAGCACTCTCTGATTTCATCTAAAAGTTCAGTGGATTCCAAATCAGAGTCCTAGCAGGATATTTCATAGAAGCTGACAAACTGGTGGAAGAGAAACAGTTTTGTTTAAGAGAATAAAAAGAAGAAACAATTGAAAGAGAACAGGGAGAGCTGTAGTTGACTAAACATATATCAAAATCTACACTAATAAAAGAGAAACATGCAAATTGACCATCACTCTGCTATACCCACCAGCCAATCAGGAGTGAGTATGCAAAGTAGCCTAACAAAGATGGTGATGGCCATAGAGCTGGAATGAGCAGGAAGCTTGGATTGCCCTTGATGATGGAGGAAGCCAAGCTTTCCATCCTGGATGGCCCTCGCCTCCACTCAATGCTACAAAATGTCAATTATAGAAGGTAGATAAATCCGAGATACCTGCTCCCAGCCAGCTCTGGCCTCCACTCAAGGAGGCGCTAATAAATAAATAAATAAATAAATAAATAAATAAATAAATAAGGGACTGGGAGCCTGAATCACCAGGGGGCATGGCCAGCCTGAAAACAGCCTTCAGCTCCTCACCCAGGCTGGCTATACTCCCATGGGGTGAGGGTCCCCACTGGGGAACTTGGCCAGCCTGCAAACAGCCATCAGCCCCTCCTCCAGGCTGGCCAGGCAGCCCAGTGGGAACCCCCACCCTGAAGGTGGTGGAAGCAGGGGTAAGAGCCATGGATGGCCCTGTGTGTTCAGACATCAATCCTCACCCAGGTTGGCCAGGCACCCCAGTGGGACCTCCTACCCTGAAGGGGCTGTGGTCAACCTGCAAAGAACGATCAACCCTTCACCCAGGCTGGCTACACCCCCATGAGGTGAGGGTCCCCACTGGGGGGCTTGGCTAGCCTGCAAACAACCATCAGCCACTCACCCAGGCTGGCCAGGCATGGCAGTTGGTACCCCCATCTGAAGGAGGTGTGGCCAGCTTGAAAACAGCCCTCAGCTCCTCACCCAGGCTGGTCATGCCCCCCCAGCAGGAACCCTCACCCCATGGGAGTGTGGCCAGCCTGCAAACCACCATAGGCCCCTTGCCCAGGCCACCCCATGCACCAAGGGAACCCCCACCCTGATCTGGGACACCCTTCAGTGCAAACCAGCTGGCCCCCTCCTGCACCAGGCCTCTATCTATACTAATAAAAGGGGAATATGCTAATTAGACTGGGAGACCTTCCAGATGTTCTTCTGGGCAAAGCCGTGATGGCGGGGACGTGGTAGAGGCGATTAGAGGTTAAGCGGGGAGGGCAGTTGTGGGTGATCAGGCCAGGATGGGACAGCAGTTGTGGGTGATCAGGCTGGTGGGGGGCGGGGCCATTGAGAGTAGGCAGCCAGCAGGGGGGTCATTTGGGGGCAAGCAGGCCATCAGTGGGTGTCATTTTGGAGGTAATCAGGACAGCAGGGGTGCAGTTTAGAGTGAACAGGTCAGCAGGGGGGCAGTTAGGGGCCTCTCACCCTGAAGGGGCTGTAGCCAGCCTACAAAAAACCATCAGCCCCTCAACCAGGCTGGCCACACCCCCATGGCCACACCCTGGCCAGCCTGGGTGAGGGACTGATGGCTGTTTGCAGGCTGGCCAAGCCCCCAAGTGGGGACCCTCACCCCATGGGAGTGTGGCCAGCCTGGGTGAGGAGCTGCAGACTGTTTACAGGCTGGCTATGCCCCCTGGCGATTTGGCAGACCAGTGGGGAGGGGAGGTAGGGCTGAGTAGGCCAGCAGGGGAGGCAGTTGGGGGTGAGCACACTGTCATGGGGAGCAGTTGGAGGTAATCAGGCTGGCAGGAGGGCATTTAGGGGCAAGCAGGCCTGTGGCAGAGGACAGTTGGGATGAACAGGCTGGAATGCAGAGTGGTTAGTGCCAATCAGGCAGGCAGGCAGGCGGATGAGTGGTTAGGAACTAGCAGTCCCAGAGTGCAAAAGGGATATCTGACTGCTGGTTTAGGCCCAATCCCTGTAAACTGGCTAGGACATCCTTTGAGGGGTCCCAGATTGGAGAAGTTGCAGGCCGGGCTGAAGGACAACCTACCCCCTCATGCACAAATTTCGTGCACCGGGCCTCTAGTGTATAATAAAGGTAGATTTTTTTAAAACAGCTTAATGAATATATTGTTGGAATAAAAAAGAGGATGCAGAAATGGTTTCATGCTTATGCAAGAATTTACTTTATGGGAAAGATAGAATTTCACATGGATGAAGAGTTGTTGTCCCAGCATCACTGATTTACTAGTAATAAAGGCAGATATTCTCCAGTACCAAAGTGTAATTGAGATGTGCTGAAGATCTCTATTTAAGACCATGATAGAAGATGAAATGGATGGTACCATTTTGATAACTTTCGAATAAGTTAGGTCTAATAGGTAGGATAAAAAGTGCCAGAAATTTTAAGAAATTGTTAATAGATGTGTGACATAAGTTTAAAGTCTGTATATATGAAAGGGATTATAAGGGAAATTAAAATAAGCAATACTCTTATCTTGCTGAATGTTTGAAAATCTTCATAATAAAATGTTAAGAGGAAAGCAACACACTGAGAGAGAATATTATGGCACAAATTATACGCAGGACTAATATTCAGAATATATAAAACCACCTATACATGCCAAAATGAAAAATTAATTGACAAAGAATAGAAATAGGCAGTTAGGATAAGAAGAAATGCCAACAGACTATAAATACAGGAAAAGTTGTTCAACTTGACTGGTAATCAGGGAAATTAAAATTAAATCAACAATTATCCAATACTTCTTATCCATTAGATTGGAAATAACTGAACATATTGATCATATTCTGTGTTGTTAAGGAAACCGACATTCTCATCCATTCTTGTTTGGGAGGGCAATGTGGCAATATCATCAACAATTTAAATGTACACACCCCTTACTCTAGAAATTCTATCTCTTAGAATTTATTCTAATGAAAGACATATTTTCTTCAAGATTCATGTAAAGATACTAGGGAAAATACCCATCATTAGAGAAATACTTAAACTATTGATATATATAAACTATGGTCATTAGAAAGAATGCAATATATATACAGACACTTATGCATTGACACAAAATCTTTCCAAGGTATGTTTCTTTGTCAGTGAGAAACTTGTCAGAAAACAATTTGTAGAACAATATTTCCATTATGTGAAGGGAAACAAAAATGTGCTTTGCATGGAAATATAATTGGACAGATGGCTATCACAATGTCTTTTTTCTCTTTGTCTCTCTTTGTGTCTCTCAGCAATTCTGGTCTCCTGATCTTTATGAACAGGCCAACCTCTCTCTCAACTCAGGACCTTTTTACTTTCCTAACACGCTCTTCCTTCTGCCTCCTCCTCATCCATGAAGTGTCAAATGGTAGTCACGGTGGTTATTAGTCACCAGTCCACCCTCACCCTACCAATAATTTCCTGCTCCTCTTCCTGACAGAACCTCAGTTTTACTCCCTATATATGGTTTTGGTTGGATGAATCCCATGTCCAGTTCCTGGAGGAGTCATGACTGGCCAGAGCAATTAGTTTGGGAATAGGCCGAGTTGGCCCAAGCAGGTCAATGAAATTTAATTCCTGGGTATATTTTGCAGTGTTGTTGAAATAATGGCTAGGATTAAGAGAGGTTAAGGTTCCAAGAGGTGCTGGAAGAAGTATTGGGTCTGTGTGAATGGAGCCAGTGCTAAGGCAGCTAAGCCAGAAAGTGGAGAGGGAATCCAGTGCCTTGGTGATATCACTGGAACCACTGGGTGAATCTGTGCCTCTGGGTGTTTTGCTTGGAGTGCCTGGGCTTTCTGTTGTTTCCAAAAGCATCCCCACCGCCTATACCTGAAGTAGCCCCTCTGTCTGACCTGTGGTTTCTTCTCATACATTGCCTGTGTCCACCCATAGACTGTAAGCTCCACAGGAATAGGTACATGTCTATCTTAATTACTGCTACAGCCCAGGGTTTAGTGCCATAGTTAAAACTCGGGGGTTCTGCACTCAAAATACAGGGATGAGTGGATATATGAATGAGTCAATGTGGAGGATATGTGCATGTTTTCTCTGTATATTTATGCATCTCTTGAGTCCTTTATCTATGTACTACTTTTGTAATGTTTAGTAAACAGGTAAAAAAAATACTAAAAATATGCTTCCAAATGTTTATAGAAGTTATCTTTGATGTTAGATTGTGAATGGGTTCTTTTCTTCTTCATATTTTTCAAAATATTTATAATGAATTCAGATTGCCTTATAATTTTTTTAAAACAGAACATTTTAAAAAGACTTTCTGAGCTTAATAACAAGGCTCTAAAGTGCAAACTAGAAAAGAATCCTTGTGGAACATCCTGTGACACTTTCCAGCCTAAAGAGGACTGATAAAAGGACCTCCACCCCAGAAAGAAGTGGCCCCTGCAGCTTTGGCAGGGTGATGGAAATAGAAGTGGGCCCGTCTGTTCTCTCACCACCCTGAGTTTGACACAGGAGGCTGAGGTCTTCCCCTTTAAATTCATGGATGGAGCTCTCTTGTAGCTCAGGAAGAGGCTCGGAGCCATTTGAGCCTCTGAGTCGGTGTTTTCCAGTGTGGAAGGCCCTTGCCATGTATAACTATTGAACACTTAAAATGTGGCAAACGTGAGCTGAGATGTGCTCTAAGTATAAAATACATGCTGGATTTTGAAAACACATTAATGTAAAATATCTCCATCATTTTTATGCCAGTCTCATGTTGAATTGTTTGAATATGCTGGCATAAATAAAGCATGTTAATAAAATGAAAAACACACACACAAAAATGTGGACTAGATATTCCATTGTAGGCCAGTGTTGATTAAATAGGAAAGAGTCCAAAGTATACAAGAATTAATCTCTCAGCTACTCGGGTTAAGGATAATGGTGAGTCTCTTACTGAGGGGGTTGTGGGGACAGTTGCAGAGATCAAAAACAACTAAAGGTTCTTTGTAATGTGTCCTTGTACTTCATGCAATAAACCTCCTGCAGGCACTTCAATAGGGAATGTGTCCAAGAGTGCTGTTTATCTTCCAATTCCTGTTCGCTGTTTCTTCTTTAGAGATAAATCCCCCAAATTTTAACTGAACTCATGATCTTCTAGGAAAGACCTACATTTCCCAGCTTCCTTTGCAGCTTGTGTGGCCCTGGTACTACATTTTAGTCAGCAGGGTGACCTTGAACATAAAATTGTAAAGTGAAGTGTTCCTGAAGGAATGAGCCCTCACCTGTCTTCCCCGATGCCTGTAGTGTGGTCAGGATGACTGGGGCTCTAGCCTTTGGGAAGAGGAGCAAGGATCTGGGTGTCACGGGAAATGAGATAAGACAGAAGTAGCCTGGGTCTCTGATGCCTTGGAGCACAGTGCCAGCTCTGAACTGCTCTCCTGCAGTGTTCTCTCATGCAAGAAGGAAACTTCCATCTTGTTCAAGTTACTAGTATTGCTTTCTTTTTCCTTCTTTTTACCATAATTTAGTGGAAATCAAATTTAACTGATACAAAGTGTGGTCATTTTCAAGAAATTCTATTCTCCATCTTTCTGAGTTGACCCTATTTTTCAGACAATCCCAGGTTAATGAAACCCAATGAGCATTGTGATATTTAGATACCTGGACCAAGCAGACACCCCCTGAATAATGGGCAAAGTTCTTATGCCCAAAGTAAACAAAACCAAGGAAGCACCTTTCTTCAACCTCTCCCTAACCCCTTCACACACATACATACACAGCGAGAGGTCATGACTATTTTCTAAGTTCCTTTCCCTATGGTGTGTTCTCAAAGAAGCCTATATTCTGCTTTCCTCATTTATGTCATTATTGTTCATTCCAACTCTCTCTTCGATACTAGCCTCCAGAAAAGAGGGAAAATTATTATATGCTGGTGTGCTGTCTACATACATATGGAAAAAGTTGTATGCTAATCCCAAGGCTTAACACTGTTCTTGGTACATAGCAGACACCTAATAAATATTAGTTGGATAAATAAATAACTTATTTTAAAAGGCAACATTGAAATACATTAATACATAGCTAATTAATAAATGAATAACATCCCTTTATGAATGACTTATTGGAGGAAATAAGAAATTCACATTAGACAAAGTGTAGTACCTGTTTCACAAATATGATCCTCAAAAGAATTATGCACATCTTTGTGTTTTCTCGAAGGTGCACTGAGAAGAGGTCATATCCTTCCTGTCATGGACATGAGCACAAGCTTCATCTGATGCTCTTCACCACGCTTCTGATATACAAAACCTCAAGGGGGAAAAAATGGCCAGATTTTTTTTTTTAGCAGTTTATGTAGCTCAGTAGTCGGCAAACTCATTAGTCAACAGAGCCAAATATCAACAATACAATTGAAATTTCTTTTGAGAGCCAAATTTTTAAACTTAACTTCTTCTAATGCCACTTCTGCAAAATAGACTCGCCCAGGCCGTCATATTTTGTGGAAGAGCCACACTCAAGGGGCCAAAGATCCACATGTGGCTCGCGAGCCGCAGTTTACCAACCACTGATCTAGGTGAATACTGGCACCTCAATTTGTATTTAAAAAAAAGATAGATAGATAGAAAGAAAAAAAGTGGTAAGCAAAGATAATGTAGTGTTTTGGTTTCAAAAATAAATAATGGTGGAAGAAATGCAGCTTTCCTGTAAACACAGATAATGGATTAAGACCAGAGAAACTTGGTATCTCAGGGCGGAATGGATCTGAAAGGTAATCCATTCCAGTGAAACTATATTTGTTATAACATATAAGTCTGTACTAGATAAGTTATCACCATGGGTAAGTTTTCAGACAGAGAAAAAGCTGTACACGGATGTTGGGAGGAAGAATGCCATGTGGGGAAAACTGGGTAAAATGAATGTTCTTGTCTTTGTCTTAATCTTCAAGCCTGTCTCTGGTCATGTCTGAATGTAATTTCAGCAGACAGTACCTCCATGGACTTTGTGAAAGTCCTGTGAGAGGAATGAGGAGAAACCAATGCCAGTATATGCCATATTCACCACGCGAGTGGACACTGCACACCTGCCCCCCTCACCAGTCCCTAGAAATATATTCACTGTCTGGTTCTCCAATGCAAGGCATTGCTGGGATATAGTTGACAATCAAAAAATTCACTGAATTGATATTAGATGATTGTTTTTCACATGGAAGGAAATGGCTCTTTAAAAGTGTTTAATTAGCTTCAGAAGATGGAAAAAAGAAAAGGGAAAAGTTTGACTATCTCTCTTTTTTTTAAATAAATTTTTATTGATTTCAGAGAGGAAAGGGAGAGGGAGAGAGAGATAGAAACATCAATGATGAGAGAGAATCATTGACTGGCTGCCTCTTGCTGGAGATCAAGCCCACAACCAGGGCATGTGCCCTTGACTGGAATTGAGCCAGGGACCCCTCAGTTTGAAGTCCGAAGCTCTATCCACTGAGCCAAACCAGTTAGGGCTTGACTATCTCTTTTATCTCTGAGATTGTTCTTTTGGATTTGGTGTGCGATTTTTGCCCTATGTGATAAAAAAAAAGCTTGGAGAGCTGGAGGCTCACTAGAAAGTGTTAGGCTCATTATTACTGGACTCTTCTAAGATTATTGCATATCAGTAGTTTTCCTCTGAAAGGGGATGGGGAGATCAGAATGTAGGGAAGCAAAAGAGGGATTCTGAGTTTTTCTCTTGTACACTCTGTATATTTCTCAATATGCTTTCTTGGATTCTTTGGTTCTACCCACAGCCCTATTCCCTGGCAATTCCCTTCATCCCTGCGTAGCCTGGTAAAAGGGCAAGCAGAGGCAGCCATGCTGTCGGAGAGGAGCTGAGTGAGAGATTATGGGAAGTGAGGGGCAAGGAGGAAAAAAACAGCAATTTACACACTGAAAGGCTTCATGGCTATATGCAGTGACCAGACCAGGGAGACATGAGAATGCCCGGGAAGAGTCCTAATTTAGGTGGATATCTCTGATTGCTATCAGTAATCTCTGAGATATTTTTTATCTTTATTGTTGAAAGTACTACAGATGTCCCCATCTCCCTCATCGACCTCTCCCCCTGCTAATTGTGTGTGTCCATGGGTTATGCATATATGCAGAAAAGTTCTTTGGTTAATCTCTTTCCACCCCTCTTCCCGCTTCCCTCTGAGATTCATCAGTCTGTTCCATGTTTCCATGTCTCTGGAATCTATGTCAGTTTATTTTGTTCATTAGATCCCAGATATAAGTGGCATCATGTGATACTTGTCTGTCTTTGGTTTATTTCACTTACATAATACTCTCTAGGTCTATCCATCCTGTCTCAAAGGGTAATGTGTCTTTCTTTTTTATAGCTATATAGTATTCCATTGTGTAAATATATCACAGTTTTTTTTAACCCACTCATCTACTGATGGCATTTGGGCTGTTTCTAGACCTTAGCTATTGCAAATAGTACTGTTATGAATATAAGGGTGCATATATATTTTTTGATGAGTGTTTCTGGATTCTTAGAATATAATCCTAGAAGTAGGACCATTGGGTCAAATGGCAGTTCCATTTTTAATTTTTTGAGGAAACTCCACACTATTTTCCATAGTAGCATTATGCACCTGCATTCCTACCAGGAGTCTACTAGGGTTCCTTTTTCTCCATATCATTGCCAGCACTTTTTCTTTATTGATTTATTGATGGTAGCCATTCTGGCTGGTATGAGGTGATACCTCATTGTCATTTGCATCTCTCTGATGATTAGTGACATTGAACATTTTTCATGTGTCTCTTTGCCATTTGTATGTCTTCTGAAACATTTTGGTTTGGTAAAAGGTATTTATTTCTGTGAATATTTGTTGGTGTGGGGTGTTTGCCTGTGTGTGGGTATGTGTGCCCGTTCCCACCTATATCTCCTGCCCTAAAAAGTCTAGCTACTAGTCTTTATGTGGCCAGTATTATGTTGCCTATGTATTATAGCATATTTTCACCATTGGGACTTTGACTGTTGGGCACAATCCTCTCTTTTACAAATGAGGAAACTAAAGCCCAAGGAGATCAAATGACCTAATTATCCAGAGTCAAAAGTTTTGAGACAGAACCAGACTGGGTCTCAGGTGTCCTGCCAAACCTATGACATTTCATTTCCTCAAGCCCTCTCCTCCTTCTAGCCATGCTCAGATCAGCCCCCACTGCACCAGGCCCCTCTCGGCAGGCTGAATCTGACTTGGACTTACTTTATTCTTTTCCAGTAGAGTTTTTCCATGTGGTCCTTGATATAATTGGCCCATGGCTAGGAAAGATAATGTATTCTGGTGTCAGGGGTTAAACCCTTTAACTGTTCCAAAGTTAGCTTTCTGCCCTCTACATTTTCAGCTGTAGAGCCAAGTAAATCTAGGACAAATGCTCTCATGAATCGCTGATGGGGTCTGTAAAGAAGAATGTTTCCAGACCCTCTGAGACCTGGCTTAAGAGATGCAAGTCATTTTAGAAAAAGAGAAAGGCTGCCACTTTTCAAACCAATACTTTAGGCACCCTCTGAATAACTGACCTGCAAGCACAGTGATAGCTCAAACAGACATGATCCCCTCAGCTTCACTTGGCCTGTCACCTCAAATCCCCACTGCAACGTTTTGCATTTGAGGAGTAACACTGTTTGGAAACAGAAGGCAAGACTACAAAAGACTAGAATGAAAAGCTGAGAAGAAGCCATCAAGTCAAGGGGGAGAGACATTCTGCAACAGCAAGGAGCACTGAAGCTGCTGGGCCAGAAGTTCAAGAGCATCAGGAAGCTCATTCCCCTGCCAGCTTCCTGCCCATGCACAGGCGATTGCTGGCATGTGGAGGTTGAAAGGACCAGAGGAAGGAGCTGAAGGTGCTGAACAGAACTTGTAAACTCTTGGCATGAAGGAAGCAGGCTTCCAAAATGGGAGCTAATTGAACATGCAAGGAACTCAGTGTCAGACTCTAGGCCTGTGCTTTGAGCCTGTGCTGGGTCCTTCTAAGGGTTAGCCCACACCCTCTATATCTGCTGCTCATCGCTTTGTATAATAGTAAAAACACCCTGGACTCGGCACTTCCCCTGCTGCTATCCTGGGCACCCTTCCCTTGCACTGGGCATTCATTTAATCTTCCCCAAAAACCTGTTAGAAAGGTTATGATTATCCCTAGTTTCCAATTGAAGGGGCAAAGCTCTGTTAAAAAAAAAAAATCCCCAATTTACATACTTGCAGATATGGAGAAAAGCCTAGATGTAAACAAAGGTCTTTTTGACCCTAGAACCCAGAGTCTAAATTATTATGCTAATTATTTCTTGCAGTGTGTGTGCTCTACAAGAACTTGCCATGTTACCAAGTTAACTCTTGGTTACTATGTTTAGATGCTGCCAGCGTTATTCAGATGTCCCAGGCTCTCTCATTAATTTAAAGGGCATTTGTGATGTTCTGGAGTGCTATGCTTCCTCCCTCCTTCTTTTCTCCTGCCTTTTCTCTTTCTCTTCTTCTCTTCCTTCTTCTCATTCCTTTTTCCTTTTCCTCTATATCTCAATAGAAGCTCTCTGTGACCCCAACAATATTGTTGAAACCAATATTTGCTTCTCTGTGCCATAAGGTTTCCTATCTGGGGACGAAGTCTACTCTCTCCTTTTCTTTTGTAATTTCCAACTCTGCTCAACGTTCACAGTAAAGCAAAAATGTTTGGTGAATCTCATAAAGGTGGGGCTAAGAATTGTCTATAAAAAATAGCACCAGAGGCCAAGAATCACCATAGAAATCAGATCAAAATGAAGATTTGGTCACCAAAGAAAGGAATTGGTCACCAAGAAAAACAGAGGGTATCATCAATGCCAAGAGAAAGGAGGCTTTTCTACCAAGGATGGGGGAGGAGATGATTAATAGATTGAATATATAAACCTTCTTAGATGACTTAAACTACCAGCTGGCAATACTCTTCCTCCTCCATAGGCTGACTCTTATTGCCCAGCCAGGAAATGGCAGATTATCTTATCTTCTTTACCTGACCCAGATTCCTGATGTGTGTCCTGCCCAGCCTGATTCCTCCCATCCTATAGACCCCCCCCCCTGATTTATCCAGACCCTGGGCAAGGAGTCTTTACAGAGACCTTACCTCCCACTCACATCCTTCCTCACCACAAGAAAGTGGGTGGTGAAATCACAGCTAAAAAGAACATTCCTGGAGGTAATCTCATAATTTACAACTTCTCATTGTGTAGGTGAACAGAGAGGGAAAGGGAACTGCTGTTCCAACCATGAAATTACAAAAATAGCTAGGATCACCGAGGACCATCTCTTCCCATTCCTGTGTTAGCTCAGCTCCAAATGACTTAACTGGAACAGACAAAAGCTCATTAAAATATCATGTTGGATGAGATGTAATTTTCAGAATAATGTTAACATCAAACAAGCAATTTAGAGGCAGCATTGCTCTGGCCCTACAAGTGAGGAAGTAATTTGCAAGGTAAGCACTCTTCTCACCAGTGGGGCTTGGATGCTGGATGGAAGGTGAATGATTACAGAAGAAGGGGCTGTGAGTCTAGAAATTTCATGTAGACTAAACCCAACCTTACCTTGTCATCCCTATTCTCTGAAAATTGCCTTTTCCAGATGAAATTCTTTTTAAACCTAAATTCACTAATTTTTACACATTCTCCAACTTGACTATTCAGCAATTTTTCCATACAAATCAACTACCTGTCCACTTTTAAGAAACAAATTGAGTCTTCCAGAGTCATCTTCAACATAGAGAGGATCTATGTGAGAGAGGCATTGTGGAAAATATGACTAAGGTAAAGGAATTTCAGAGATAGCTAGTTAGGTGTAGTATAAAGAATTTTTCCTCAAATTAGATCCAACTTTTAGTACTAGCTTAGTCATTGCAATGGGTCAAATAGTGTGCCTCCCAAATTTATGTTTACCCAGACCTAGGGTTTTGCAGATGTAATTAGTTAAAGTAAGATGAGATCCTATTAGATTATAATACTAATGACTAGTATTCTTATATGAAAAGGGAGGTACACAGACATACAGAAGGAAGAAGGCC
Organism: Lasiurus cinereus; assembly: GCA_011751065.1. Lineage (NCBI taxonomy): Eukaryota > Metazoa > Chordata > Mammalia > Chiroptera > Vespertilionidae > Lasiurus > Lasiurus cinereus. The sequence goes on along the minus strand of JAAGEH010000293.1, from coordinate 3,484,848 downwards.
GTGTGAAGACAGAGGCACAGATCGGAATGATGCTCCTACAAACCAAGGAACTGCCAGAAGCTGGAAGATGCAAGGAAGGACTCATCCCTAGTGCCTTCAGAGTGAGCATGTCCCTTTCAACACCTTGTTTTGGGGCTTCCAGTGTCCAGAATGGGAGAGAATAAGTTTCTGTTGTGTTAGCCACCAAGGTGTGGTAATTTGTTACAGCAGCCCTAGGAAACTAAAACAGTCACTGGTCAGCTGAGTAAACTTGAATTATTTATCCTCTCTGAGCTTCAGTTTCTTAGTCTGGGCCTGAGGTTAGGTCTGTGATGTTAGGTAAGTTATATAATTGCTCTATTTTCTCATCTTAAAATGAGGATAATACAATTTACTTTCTTAAATAAATGAATTAGTGTTAACATGTGTTGAATACTTAGGACATCATAATCACTGACATTCATGTCGCCAAGGATTTGCTATTTATTTCTTTATCCTGCCTTGATCTGAAAAGAAATTGAGATGGCTTACCAAATTCTTGCCATAAACCATGATACACTTGCACAGAATTTGATGCTAAGCTTTTCAACATGCAATGCAAAAAGGAAAACATAACATTTTATGTGACACATAGCCACAGGGAAATTTACCACAAGTTTCTCCTGGCAACCCTAGGCAAGCTACTAGTGGGCCAGGCAGTACAATCCCACAGGTCCAAATATTTTTTGTACATGTTCCCAGATTTAATTTAGCCTCCCATGTTATTAAATTTATGCTCACAGTAGCAGACACATGGGAAGACCCATTTCTGCCCAGAAAGAACTTCTAGTCTAGCAGCAGGGTGGTGAGTGGAGGGCATCCTCCCAGGCCTGCAAGAAACTGATGTAAGGCAGAACAGAATTGTGTTCTCAGTCCTGAAAGGTTGATGGATAAATCACTACCATTCTGAAGCAACACAAACCCATGTCTTTCCTTACAGCGAGGGAACACGTTTCTTTCCTTTAATGGCTACCCCAAACCTCTTCTCATCTCCTGCCATCACCCTGGTGCCCAAACAGGGTCATTTGAAGGATAAGAGCCTTCATTTTCCTGAATAACCTACTATGAGGATTGCCATTTCCAAAAAAATGGTAGTCTAAGCATTAAAACAAGAAACCTTGCCGAAACCGGTTTTGCTCAGTGGATAGAGCGTTGGCCTGTGGACTGAAGGGTCCCGGGTTCGGGGTTCGATTCCGGTCAAGGGCATGTACCTTGGTTGCGGGCACATCCCCAGTAGAGGGCGTGCAGGAGGCAGCTGATTGATGTCTCTCTCTCATGGATGTTTCTAACTCTCTATCCCTCTTCCTTCTTCTCTGTAAAAAATCAGTAAAATATATTTAAAAAAAAAAAGAAAGAAACCATGTGCTAAGTGCTGGAAATATACTAGTGGATAAACATGGAAAAAATGTTTACTTTAATAGAGGTTTTGCTCTATCAGGAGAGACAGACATTAATTATTTGTCCCCAATTGGAAGGTGATAATGTTCTTTACATGAGAGTGGGCAATAAAAGGAATTACTCTAGCTAAGGGAGTTCCGGGAGATAGTCTGGAGAAGGGATGGTTGAGCTGATATTTGAAGAATCCTGGTAAATAAGGGTAAGAAGAGCATTCCAGACAGAATGGACAGCATGCACTCAGGCTCTGCAATGGGCTCAGCTTGACTAGAACGTACAGAATGGATCCTAATGCCAGTGCTTGGGAAAGAGCAAGGCAAGGCATGGAGAGAAGGTGAGGCTGTTGAGTTAGATGGCATCCAGCACATGCAGGACCTTGTCAGCCATGCCAGCCATGTCTTTGGCTAAAGAGAAATGTGAAGCCATCTGAGAGTTAAGAAATTTGCTATGCAGTGTGATTCCTAGATCAGAAACACGGGCAGCCTTGAGGAAGAAAGTAAAAAGGCAGGACTCAGGCCCAACCCACACCTACTGAAATAGAATCTGTTCCCTGGTGATTGGTATGTGTGTCAGAGTTTGAGAAGCACCAGTTTGGAACGTTTTCAGATAGTGTAGGACTTGCTAAGTGTGGAACATCTACTTGAAATACTTGTGGTATTAAATATGTGTGTGTGTGTATGTATTAGAGAAGGATGATAGTAAATCCCATCAAATAAACCTGGTTAATGATAGCACATTACATTCTGTGGGCACTCAGAGATCCTCCTTGCACTTAGGACAGAACTATGATTAGAATGCTCCATAATCACTGGCCCAAAGATGCCTTTCCACATGTTGGCACCTCTTTGGCACTCAGACACAGTGCCTCCCTGGGCCACTCCTACTCCTGCAGACAGCTCTAATACAGTTCTCCCCTCCTCCCCACCCCCAAGTTTAAACATGGCTTGAAACTCCACAAGGTCTCCAGTGCAATCTCAGTAGATTCAGATTGATCTGAATTAACACAGAATATTAAATCAATTTACACCCCCAATTTCTTTGGGCAAGGTCTAAAAACAAATTTCGGCAGCAATCAACATTTCTGAAGTCTCCCATGTATTTGCGTGGGATTCTTTTGGCTGCAAGCCTCATTGCTGGAAATACCTTCCCAGGATGGCAGCCAATCACACCCCCTTGGAGCTTGGCCACAGGAGGCAGTAAAGCTCACACAGCAGGTGCTCCAACCAGAAGAGAGGAAATGATATGGGCTCTGAGAGCTTGCTTCTCACAGATACTAACAGCTCAGGGAGGAACAGCAGAACTTCTTTAAGAAATTATTTGTTCCTTTAAACCATCTGAGCTGCCTCTGGGTCTGCAAAGAAGTATGGCTGGAAGATGTTAAGAAAGACAACTTAAAAACTGGGCCACTTCAGCACAACAAGCTTAGACAGAGATGGATAAGTTGTCAGACAGCACAAAATTAATCCTGCATCTCTGAACCAAGCAAGATTCCCAGCAGCGTGAGCAGTCACCTTCATTTTCCCCTCAATTGTTTTTATAAAAGAACAGACACATTTTTCTCTCCCCAACAGACACATAGAGGTGAATGATGACATTGGATTTGCCATTAACTGAGCCAAATCCAATGTTTGGTCAGTCCTTTCAAGAACAGCAGTTTTTAGGACCCTCACATACATGACTATAATCAAATGAGATTGATTATGCATCTGAATGAATCATCTTTATTATTTTGGAGTTATGTGGATTTGACCTAGTTACTTAGGTTATATCTATTTGGTAGACTCAGAGAGACCATATGTGCTCCTTTAATTGACTTTCCCGTAAGTCCTAGGGGTAAAAGTGATAAGAAGGAAATTGTAGATACCACTACAGTCCCCAAAGTCATTGCCACATAACTAAATAACATTTTATTTTATTCATATGACATCAGTAGAGACAAATACATGGAATATTCTAGGCTGGGGCAGAGGTGAGAGCAGGCTAGAAGGGGTCAATGGGGGAAGAGGGGAGACATATGTAATACTTTAGACAATAAATATTTTTTAATGGAAGATTCTAATACACAGAAATAGAGAATAACATCAAACAATCAAACAGAAGGGTTTGGATAGTGAAAAGAACTAACAAGACATAGTTGACAATACAGTATGTATTAACTATACAGTATGTAATGATACAGTACAATGGCATGCAGGATAACAATATTGTCAACTAAAGCTTCAGGCTCAGAAGTGGTAAACTTAAGATGAATGCTGAGAGTGAAAAGGAAAAAAAAAGTTGAACTTTTGAGAAAGTCACCCAGTAGATATATGTATATATAGGTTCACTGAGAATCTTAGTTGACATTGTACTGCTTATACCTAGAGCAACCTTCCTCAGGAAACAGTCAGGAATGGGTCAAATGAGCAAGTCTTGAAAGAATGATCATTCATACAGGCAATAAATCTTTCAAAACACCAGTATTTTTAAGTAACTTCTTTGCAATATTCAGAAATGTTTACTCTGGGACACAAAAAGATAGTAACTAATTTCAATTCTCATATCTGAGTACTATAATTTCTATATTCCCCTGGGAGTTATTCCACCTTCATTTTATTTTATTACTATTTCAGTTTTATGCACGGCATAAAACCTAACTTTGAGCCACCAAATGCTATGATGCTGATTTATTTTTTCTACCTTAGCTCACTCCTTTGGGAAAGTACTATTGAAATATATTCCTCTTTGGGTGAGTTAAAGGCTCTTTATACAACAAGGAAATTATCTGTTTGTTCATTTGTTTATTAAGATATCAACTTTCAATGTACTAGTATTTTTCCATATTTATTGAAATATAATTGACATAAAATATTATGTATGTTTAAGGTATAAAATATCTTGATTTGATATACATATATGTTATAAAATAATTATCACAGTAAAGTTAGAGTTAACATTTGCATCATCCCCACATAATTACCTTTCTTTGTGTGGAGAGAACATTTAATATCTACTGTTTTAGAAACTTTCAAGTGTATATTCTGATAGTGTTAACTATGGTGCTCATGCCATGCAGTAGATCTCCAGAACTTAAGTATCTGAGAACTGGAAGCTTGTATCCTTTGAGCCCATGTCAAACCCTAGCCCTTGACAACCAGCATTCTAATCTCTCTTTCTATGATTTTGACCTTTACAAAATTCCACATACAAGTGAGATCATATAGTCTCTATCATTCTATGGCTGAGTTATTTCACTTAACATAATACCTTCAAGATCCATCCATATTGATACAAATGGCAGAATTTAATTTTTTTTCTTATGGCTGAATAATATTCCATTGAATATATACGTTTTCTACCATTGTAGTAGAAAGATACTTAGTATGATTTGATTCTTTTTAAATTTGCTAAGATTTGCTCTGTGATTTATCATATGATCTATCCTGGAAATAGTTCAATGTGCACTCGAGAAAAATATGTATTCTGCTGCTGTTAGATGGAATGTTCTGTATATATCACTTAGGTCCATTCTGTCTAGAGCATAGTATAAGTCCAATGTTTTCTTTCTGATTCGCTGATGTATCTATCATTGAAAGTGGGGTATTGAAGTCTCCACTGTTATTATATTATTGTCTATTTCACCCTTCAGATATGTTAATATATGTTCAGTATGTTTAGATTAGTTTATGTTCAGTATATATATGCACCCAACCCAAATGTTATGAATTGATCCCTTTGTCATTATGTAATGACCTTTGTCTTTTGTTAATAGTTTTTGGTTTAAAGTCTATTTTGTTTTTATATAAGTACTAGTGGCCCAGTGCATGAAATGCATGCATATTTTTTATTTTTTTATTAATGTAAAATTCATGCATATTAAAAGGGAATTAGAGAAAATATTTTAATATTGTTATTTGCCCTTTCTCTATAATAGAAATGTCGGAGATGAAAGAAAATTAGTAAAAATGTATATGAAAATCTCCCTCCTGTCAGAGTCTGGGAGTGCTGCAGGACCCAGAGTCAAGTCCCTGCCCTCCTGCGTGTGCCTCAAAATCACGTGATACCCAGACTCAGCTGGCCGTACCCCCATCAAGCCCTGCAGGTTGGGTGGGGGGCGTGCAGCCTCAGGTCCCCCAGCAAATCCCACCAGGTGGGGACGCAGCCTCAGGTCCCCTAGCCCCAGCCTGAGGGTGTGAGGGTGTGAGGGCATGATGACAATTTGCATATTATTCTCTTTATTATATAGGATAGATACTGCTAGTCTCTTTTGGTTTCTACCTGTATGCAATATCTTTTGTATCCCTTAACTTTGAGTCAGTTGTGTGCCTTTAAACACATAGCTGAAATGACTCTCTTGTAGGCAGCATATAATTGGTGCTTTATTTATTTATTTGTTAATCCCTCCCTCTATGCCTTTTAATTGGAGAATTTAATTTATTTACATTGGTTGGACTTCCTATGCCATCTTATTGCTTCACGACTATTTTGTAGTTCTCTTGCTCCCTTCCCCTCTCTTCCATTCTTTGTGAATTAATTATTTCTGTAGTAGTATGCTTTTCTATAGTTGTGCTCTTCTCTTTATCTTTTGTGAATCTACAGTGAGTTTTGTCTTGTGGATACCATGAATCTAATCTGCCATTCTCCCAGCATTTTCCCATTCTTGCCTCATGTAGGTGGCTATTCAGTATTTTTGGTGGGGCAGCCTCTTGCACAGCTGGGGAGGCTGGGTGCTCACTCACTTAATCTCACATTCCCGGAGCGGGGAACCACAGGCTGAGAAAATCTCTCTTGGTCCTGAGATGTGCTGCTTTGGGGGAGGTATGATGCAGAAAAAGTCAAACTGTTTCTCTTAGTCTCCCCAATGTATCCAAACTTGTGTTGTTGTTGTTTTTGTTTGTTTGTTTGTTTGTTTGCTGCAGTGGTATGCTGGAACTTATTCACTGGACACCTGGACTTCCACAAAGTCTCTCCTGTCCATGGGTGCTTGCCTAAAGCAACATTTTCTAGGGTCTCTAGACAATACCGAGAGAGTACGGAGCTGACTCAGGCCTGTATGCCCATTAACCAATGCACAGGTGGCTGAGACTCCTCCTGGGCCCCTGGGTTTATGGTGCTTGATCCCATGGATCTTACAATGGCACTTTTTTAAATGTGGGTGCATTCCAGTTTATTGTTGTTGAGGAAGGGACACCATGAGGGATGTCTTATTTAGTCATGTTACTGACATAACCTGTCAGTTCATTTAGAAAAACAGTCAAAACAGTTGTTGGTTTGAAACAGTGAGAGCATCTGGATGAGGTATGGAATTTAAATGGATTATTTGAAATGTATCAATGCAATGGTTTTAATAAGGAGTGGGAGGATGTACAAAGGATCCTGAATTTTATTTATCTCACTTTCTTGAAATGGAGATCCAAAACCAGAGTGGCATGATAAATATATTTTTAAGCAGTAGATAAAAGCAAATACAATCCAAGAAAAAATATTCTGCTCAATTCTGATCAGGATACAATAGGAAAAATGCATTTATATATATACATCTGGTTTCTCTTCTTAGAACACATAAATATTCATGGGTAAGTGTCCAGGGTGATGAAGTATTTTAGAAACTGCATTGTGTGAGGAATGGCGGAGGGTATTTAGGCTAATTTTCATGCTGGGAGGAAGGCTTCGGTAAAGTGTCTTTGAATGACTGAAAAACCACTTTGTGGAAGCAAAATCATTCTGTTGTCCTAGGATGGCAGAAGCTATAAAGAAGTAAGCACAATGATAGAATTTTCAAGTTATTAGAACTTCCCAGTGATTGAATCAGGGCTGGCAGAAGCAGAACAAGATGAGACTCAATACAGCAAGAACCATCTGGGACAAAAAAAGAAAAAATGGAACTAGGTCAAAGAGTGAGGAGCTGAGTTCTTGTTCCTAATTCAAATGTTCTACATAAAAGGAATCAGAACCAATAGAGGTTTAACAATTTTTTAAAAATAGATTTTACTTTTAAGAACAGCTTTATTTGTTCCATAGAATTAAGGTAGCATAGAGAGTTCCTATAAACCCCACACTCATTTTCTCCTATTATCTTAATAGCTTATATTAGTACATTTATATTAGTTGTGAATCTACTATAGGTTTTTGCTTTGTACCATCAGTTCTCTATGCCACTCTCCCAGCATTTTTCCATGCCACATTTGCTATAATTAATGAGATAATATCAATACAGTATTACTAAGTAAAAGTCCAAATATTATATAAATTTTCTTAGTTTTACCTGATACCATTCCAGGATCCCATCCAGGATACCACATTGTGTTTGTGCATCACATCTCCTTGGGATCCTATCAGTTATTAATAAAATTTCCATCAGTGTTTACTTGCAGGTCTATGGGTATATGTTTTCAAATAAATTAGGTAAAACAGTTTCTCATGTTTTCTTTGCTTTGGATGACCTTTCCAGTTTTGAGCAGTATGGGTCCCCATATTTTATAGCATGCCCTTCAAATGGAATCTGTCTTATATTTGTATCATAATAAGTATAGGAGTTTGGAGGAGGAAAGCCACAGAGATAAAGTGCCATTTTCATCCCATCACATCAAGGGTACCCATGATCAACATAGTTATCCCCGTTGAGGTTGACCTTGACCACCTGACCAGCGTAGTGTTTGTCAGGTTTTCCATTGCACAGTTACTCTCTCCCCCCTTTTCCTTGCTGTACTACTTAGAAGGAAGTCATTCTCTGAAGCCCACACTTGCATGCTGGTTTATACTCGCCCTCTTGGGAGTGGAATATCTGCATCATCAATTTGAAAGTCTTCTGCAAGGGAAGTTTGTCTCCTCTTCATAAATTATTTATTTATCAATCATGTATTTATGTCAGCATGGACTCACATTTATTTTATACTTTGTATCATTATACAATGCTACTTTATATATTTTGTTGTTCATATTATTCCAATGGGAACTCTTTAAGTTGACTCCTGCATGCTTTTGTCATAATCAGTGTTGTTGTTTTTTTGTTTGGTTTTTGAGCGTTTCTTTTCTTTTTGACACTTTAAGATGCTCTAGGCTCATTTTGTATATTTACTGTCCCAATACTAGAATCAGCCATTTTTCCAAGGAGTCTTGGTTCCTTTTAATGGAGAGTGGTATTTCAGACCAAGATCTGGGTGCTAGGTGTGTGCATTGCTCCTTCTAGGACACCGCAGCTGATAGAACAAGGAAAATATGCATGTATTCTGAACCATTATATACATCTATCCATAAATGTTTCTGTATGTAGCCATCTGCATGAGTAATACTGAGCACATACTGGTGTCTTCAACTTTAATCTGTTACCACATGGATTCCTTCAGCCTCTCCCTTTGCTTATCTGTAATTCCCACTCCAACAGTGAGAAACCTGGCTCCCCGGGATTGCCATCCAATTACTTAATTGTTAATTCCAGCATCTGAATTGTTCCTCGGAACTCATAGAAAACAATTTTATCAGCTAGAGTACAGTGCTTAGTGCAGTTCCTCTTGCCTTCGATCTGACAGACTCTACGTGCAGACTCCAAAGTTACACAGCTCAGTGCCTCTCCATTTCACCCTTCAGTGAGGTAGCTTCACATATTTGTGATCAGTGTGATTCTCCTGAGATCCCTTGACCTCTTAATTAATATATATGTTTAATTTGTTTACATTGAAAGGCTCTCTTTGTGATGCCACATTTTATGGGTTTTGAAATTAATGTCATGTATTCACCATTACAGTGTCATACAGAACAGGTACACTGCTCTAAAGAGTCCCTGTGCTTCCCTGATTTAACCCTCTGTCCCTCCCCTGAATGAAACCCAGGCAACCACTGGTCTATTTAATGTCTCCATAGTTTTGTCCTTTTCAGAATATTATATAATTAGAAACAAATAGTATGTAGCCTTTATAAGCTGACTTCTCCCATTGAGCAATAAGCATTTAAAGTTCATCTGTATATTTTCATGGCTTGATAGTTCATCTCCTTTTATCAGTGAAGAATATTCCTCTCTGAACAAGCCACTGTTTGTTCCTCCATTCACCCATTGAATGACATCTTGGTGGCTTTCCATTTTTGTCAATTACAGTGGTACCTCGAGATACGAGTTTAATTCGTTCCGTAACCTTGAGGCGTGGGAAACTATGAGACGCTGGAGTCGAGGTAAACTGGTGGGTCATGTGCAGCCAGCCGATCCACGCGATTACTCCTATCTCAAATGTTGCTAGTATTTCAAAGCAAAAATCACTCGCTCGATGGCTCATATCTCAAAAATCTCGTATGTTAGGGTACTCATATCTCGAGGTACCACTGTATTAATAAAGTTGCCATAAATGTTTACTTGCAGGCCTGAGGATATATGTTTTTAAATAACTTGGCTAAGGAGCATGATTCCTGGATTGTATGGTTAAGAATATGTTTAGTTTTGTAAGAAAAAGATAAAAACCTGCTAATCGTTTTTCCAAAGTGATAGTACTATTTTTCATTTTCTCCAGCAATGAATGAGAGTTCTTATTGCTTTTCCAACACTCGGTGTCACCAGGTTTTGGAGTTTGGTTGGTTTTTCTTTTCTTTTGGTTGTTGTTTTTATTTTAGCCATTTTAATAAGTGTGATGGTATCTCATTGTTTTAATTTGAAATTCCCTAATAATAAATAATATTGAAAATCTTAGAATATGATTATTTTTCATCTGTTTAACTTCTTTGATGGAGGTGTATGTTGAGATATCTTGCCCACTTTTAAATTGAGTTGTTTGTTTTTCTATTGTTGATTTAGCTTTGAGAGTATTTGCATTTTAGATTCATGTCCTTTATCAGACAAGTGTTTTGCAAATGCTTATTCACAAGCTGTCACTGTCTTTTCATTCTTTTAAGTGTTTTTCACAGAGCAGGAGGTTTTAATTTTAATAAAGTCCAATTTATCAATTTATTTTCTTTCATTGATTGTGCTTTTTGTGTTACAACTAAAAGCTCATCATCAAATCCAAGGTCACCTAGATTTTTCTTCTTTATTTTCTTCTTGAAGTTTTATAGTTTTGCATTTTACATTTAAATCTACAATCTATTTTGAGTTAATTTTTGTGAATGGTGCAAGGTTGTGTCTAGAAGCTTTTTATTTTCTATTTGTACATCCTATTGTTCTAGTACTATTTGTTGAAATGATTGTCTTTTCTCTATTGAATTGCTTTTGATCCATAGCTTAGTTGACTATAATTTTATGGGTCAATGTCAGAGTTCTCTGTACTATTCTATTGATCTATATCTTTTCCCTCACCAACTCCATATTGTGTTGATTACTATAGTTTTATAAAAATTCTTGAAGCCATGTAGTATGAGCCCTCCAACTTTGTTTTTTTGTTTTGTTTTGTTTTGTTTTAGTATTACGTTGGTTATCCTGAGTCTTTTGCCTTTCCATATAAACTTTAGAATGAGTTTGTTGATATCTATAAAAATAGTTTGCCTGGATTTTGATCAATATGGCATTGGATCTTTAGATCTTGGGAAGAATTGATATCTTAAAAATATTGAGTCTTCCTATTCATAAACACAGACTGTCTCTTCCAAATTTTGATCTTTTATTTGTCTTAGCACAGTTTTATAGTTTTCTGCATGTAGATTCTGTACATATTTTGCTATATTTATATAAATAAATGATAGTGTGTTTTAAATTTTAAAACTGTAATCATTATTTGGAATTGAGAGAATGCACTGGAGAGAGAGAGAGAGAGAGAGAGAGAGAGAGAGAGAGAGAGAGAGAG
>JAAGEH010000293.1:3438664-3473685 GCA_011751065.1 Lasiurus cinereus | reverse complement strand
AGAGAGAGAGAGAGAGAGAGAGAGAGAGAGAGAGAGAGAGAGAGAGAAATTGGCTCCCAAAATTATGGGGCTGGCCACTCAAAAATCTGTAGGCTGGAAATTCAGGAAAGAGTTGATGTTACAGTCTTGAGTCTGAAATGTGCAGGGCAAGACAGGCAAGCTGGAATTTCAGGTAAGGTTCTATGTTGCGATCTATATTGCTCTTTAGTCTGCCCACACACCACTGACTTTAACCATTCACTTGTGATTTGGTCTCAGTCTCTTAGTGGGCTGACTCCCTGGGCTTTGACCCTCCATATGTTTCTTAGCTTTACCTCCCATCTCCTTAGATGAGAGAACAGGGCTATAAAAGGCTAGAGTTGGGTAATTGCCACCTTCTGCCTAGGCCCTAGGTGAGTTGTGGTTCTGATAAAGTCTTTCTACTGGAGTTGTAGATCTTTCCCAGTGTATTTCAAAGCTTTGCTTTTCCCTCCTCTGGCCAGAATGGGGAGATGACTCCTTCTTTTTGGTTCTTCATAGTGAGAACCCTGTGGGTACCTGAAGTTAACACCCACCCAAGAATGCAGCCCTGGGGGGGAGGGGGGTTCTCACTCTTATGTAAGTACACACTCAGCCTCCATCAGTTTGTGGCTCCAGGGGCTTCTACTCTAGGGGCTTCTGCTCTAGGGAAGCAGAATCCCGGCTGCAATTCTCTGTATTCACCTGCCAGATTTTGGGGTGGTGATTTGTCCTGCAACTTCAGTTCTCTGTGAGTCCAAGGAAAGTTGTTGACTTTCAGTTTGTTCAGCTTTCCTTGCTGTGGAAAGGATGGCAGGGATGACATACAAGCTTTTTACATGATGAGGCCGAAACTGGAAGACCTTGAGAGAATGAGACAAGGAAGTAAATCACACAAGTTGGATGCAGATTCATGATTTTGATTTTTAGTTTCAGAGGAATTTTCAGCTGTGCCCTACTTTTCTTACATCAAACAAAGAAGGCTGTGAGCATATAGCATAAGATATATGCTGTTGAGCCATAGAAGTGGTTAGCTATCAATTCATTTAATTTGAGGTAACTAAAAATCAGAGAAAACAGACTTTTTTAGGCTTGCCATGGAAAGAGTGACTTCCTCATTATATCTGTGTCATATTATGTCTGGGTACTCTGCCTATTGGCCCAAGCTAGAAAACCTGATGTTCTCACTTGCTAGTTGTTCTTGTTTGTTTGTTTGTTTTATTAAACCAAACAAATTCATTTATTTGGTCATTTGCTTTATCTTTCTCTATATATAGACACTTTTTTTGCCTGACCCATTTGAAAGTTAGTTGCAGCTATCTTAATGCTTTTGTGTGTATCTTCTAGGAACAGGAATTCTCCTGAATACAGTACAGTAATTATACTTAGAAAATGTAAATGAGGTTCTATACGATTATCAAGTACTCTATATATTTCAAATCTTCCCAACTGTCCTTAAAGATCGCTTATTGCTGTGGGTTTCATTTTTTAAATTTAAATTCTTTATTGTTGAAAGGATTACATATGTCTCCTTTTTTCTTCCATTGACCTCCCCCCGGCCTCTCCCACCCCCCACACATGCCCTCACTGTCCTATTGTCTGTGTCCATGGGTTATGCTTATATGCATGCATACAAGTCCTTCGGTTGATTTCTTACTCCTCCCCCATCCTTCCCTACTTTCCCTCTGAGGTTTGACCGTCTGTTCAGTGTTTTTGTGTCTCTAGATCTATTTTTGTTCATCAGTTTACATTGTTCATTATATTCCACAAATGAGTGAGATCATGTGAGAAATAAGCCTTCTCTGACCTGCTTATTTCACTAAGCATAATGCTCTCCAGATTCATCCATGATGTTGCAAATGGTAAGAGTTCTTTTCTTTTTTTACAGCAATATAGTATTCCATTGTATAAATGTACCATAGTTTGTGTTTTATTTTTTCAATCAAAGATAATGACTTGCATTTAATTGGCATTTGTTTTTAGTTTTCTTCAATCTAGCATAGTCTTTTTCTTTGAGGGAGGGTGCTTTCATGACATTAACATTTTTTAAGAATCCAGAACATTTTTCTTTTCAGAGTATTCCTAAATTTGGACTTTTATTATTGTTTTCTGATTATTCTTTTCAGGTTAAACATTTCACGCAGGAGTAATACATTGGCTGTGTGGTATCCTTTTAAAGAATCATTTCAGGGAATATAAGATTTCAGCTTTCCCTTTCATTGCTGATATTAAATTTGAGCACCTGTTTAAGGTGATATAGATCAGTTTGTTTTTCATTATAAAGGAATTATTTCAAATTTGTAATTAATAAGTAATTCATGAGGAAACATTTTGAGATGTTGTAAATCATTTATCCCCCAACATTCTTTACCTTAATAGATAAACATCCATGGACTCCATTGTTACTCTTCAGCTGTAGAATAGTGGTGATTTTTCTGTCATTTCTTCTATGTGGATTATTGGGCATTTTTCTATAAAATAGAGCCTCATTATCCCCCCTATAAATATAATTTTATTACTAGTATATATGTATTGGTGAGTGTATGTGTGTATACATAGTGGGCATTGTAAGAATTTAAAATCCCTGATACCTACAGTCATGCACATTATCATCCCTGACTCATGGACCCTTTTAAATTAAATCTCTCATAATCTATTCCTGTTATTTTTCATTGTTATACTCAAGTATATTCTGAATTTGTCAGTAAGCATTTCTGAAAGCTGGCTCTTTGTATTCTTTTGATGTGCTCTTTGAACAAATTCTTGTTTTTCATTACAATGAGATATCCCAAGTTTGCTTTGTTATTTCTCTATAGAAGACTGATAATCAGCCATTTCTCAAAAGCCCAAGTTCCTTTTAGTAGAAATCAAGATCTAGGCACTAAGTGTGCCCCTTGCTATTGGGATATTATTGTCCTAGCCCCTTTCTGTGAACAAAGCTACAACATATTTTAAAATTATGAGTTTATACTAATACCTCTAATTCATTCCAACACCACAGAATTCTTCCTCTTCTTTTTGTATTCCATATTTTTATTTCTCTTCTCCCATAGTGAAAACTAGTATTGTATGAATAGGCATCATTATAACTCTGCTTCCTAGCATCAATATAATTCAATGATTTTCAACTGCTGTGCTGCAAAATTTTTTAAAACATATAATACCTGATTATTTAGTCAGGGGCACTGACCTCTTTTCCCTTAGATTGTTACATTAAAAAAAAAGTGACAACAGCCAACACAGTAGACATCTGATGTGAATAAATAAAAATTATACCTTACTTTTTGTCAGATTGGCAAAAAAAATATTTTTTGGTGTACCGCAGAATTTTAGTAATTAGTTTATGTATGTCATGAAATGAAAAAGGTTGAAAACCATTGATATAGTTTCTCATTTGCTCAAATATACAATACATATATTAGTAGTTTGAGTTTCTACATCAACCCCGCCGCCACCATCAAATTCCTAAACATAGTTCAAGATTTCTTTGCTTTTTGTCTTTAGGAAAAACATCCCAGTGAGATTTATACTCTAGAGCAGTGGTTCTCAACCTGTGGGTTGCGACCCTTTGGGGGTCGAACAACCTTTCACAGGAGTTGCCTAAGACCATCGGAAAACACATATTTCCAATGGTCTTAGGAACCAACAGACCGCTCCTCAGTGTAGCAAAGTGTAGCAATATAGTTTACTGTTGTCATATGAAGACTGTTACCCATGCTACACCATGATTCAAGACAAAATTTCATTTATTTGTAATTAGAAATAAATATTTCACAATATATAATCATATATTGTTTTTTTGATTAATCACTATGCTTTAATTATGTTCAATTTGTAACAATGAAAATACATCCTGCATATCAGATATTTACATTACAGTTCATAAGAGTAGCAAAATTACAGTTATGAAGTAGCAATGAAAATAATTTTATGGTTGGAGGTCACCACCACATGAGGAGCTGTATTAAAGGGTCACGGCATTAGGAAGGTTGAGAACCTCTGCTCTAGAGTAATATACATATTTACAAGTTACTTGACAAATTCTTTTTTCTTTTGTGTTATTTTGATATCTGTATATTAAAATAAGATCATTTATATTTTAAATTTAATTTTATCTTTCTTCCCACTTTATCAATTTATTTTGATTGTTTTGTTTTAACTCGCAAAACATTAACATAGATACAAAAGCAAAACTATATAAATTAGGTGCCATTCATTTGGAATAGAATGTGAAGAGTGTCCCCCAAGACTAATTACATGAGATAGCCCTGGAAACCTGGGTTCCGGAGGGGGAGAGACCTGTTAGATGATTGACACTTGAGCACTCCAGGGACAGGTATCCCTACGAACTGGAGAAATCAGGAGCATTTGGATAGCAACAACAATAAAAGTCTGTTTGGGAGCAATTGAATAGATAGAGCTCCATCCAACTCATAGTTCTTTGCAGAATACAAGGAAAAATTACTCAGTGAGTAGCTACTCTATGCCATAGACCATGGTGTTCATTATTTTAGTTAGGTAATGTCAATACTTTCATTATATAGATGAGGAAGCTGAGATTCAGGGTGTTTCTAGTATGTCAGAGCAACCTGTTTTCAAATTACCTTTGTGTAATCTTGGGTGAGTTAAGTTAGCCTGAGAGCCCTAATTGGTTTGGCTCAGTGGATAGAGCATCAGCCTGCAGACTGAAGGGTCCCAGATTGGATTCTAGTCAAGGGGATGTACCTTGGTTGCAGGTACTTCCCCAGTAGGAGGTGTGCAGGAGGCAGCTGATCAATGTTTCTCTCTCATCAATGTTTCAAACTCTCTATCCCTCTCCCTTCCTCTCTGTAAAAAATCAATAGAATATATTAAAAAAAGAAAAGAAAAAAATTAGCCTGAGAGTTTGTCTCCTCATCTGTGAAAAGGATAATAGGAACATTGACAACTCAGTTTAGAGCACCCTGAGGCCACTTATATCAATATCATCCGGGAACTTTTTAGAAATGCATGTTCTCAGATTCCACCTCAGAGTTTGGACCCAGCAATTTGTCCTTTAACAAGCCCTCCAGGTGATCCTACAGCACCTGGAATTGAAGGGTGTGGGTTAGGGAACCTGATCATATGTGTTTGAATCCTAGTAAGACTCTACCTTTCAGCTGTGTGACCTGAGTCTGAGTCTAGTTTTACTCATTTGTAAAATGGGGATGATAATAGTAGCCTTCTCATCAAGGTTGTTATGAGGATTTAATGTACATAAAATACAATAGTGTCTGGCACATAGTGAGTTATAGTAGGTGTTTTATAGTTTCTGTTAAAGATAAGAGTTGTTAGGGGAATTTAGATAATATATGTAAATTGTGCTTGGCACATAGTAAGTGCTCAACAAGTGTTAATTATTGTTAGTTGTAATGATAATCATAATTATTTGTTCTAAAGGCTCAGAGCCATGAGTGACAGCACTAGAACTGGGATAAACATGTCCATGTCTCACTTCCATACTTCCCCACATTGCATTGCAGCCCACATGGACAGAGTCTCCACTGTCAAGGAAGGTAAACTTGCAAAGTCCATACTAAGCAGATGGCCATCGTGGCAGAGAGAAACCTAGGAGCCATAGACAGAGACAAGCAGAGAAAGTGAGAAAGTGAGAGCCTCTGAGGGAGGACTCAGTCTTGGGGAAGTGGTGAAGGGAAGAAGTTGATGAGCTGCTGGGCCAGAATTGAAAGGGACATATCATTTCAGCTGGAAATACTGAAAACACCATTATTTCAGAATTGCAGAGCAAATTCAATGGCTGCTATTGCTGTGCTGATGTGTTAATAATAATTCTGCAGTTAGAGACAAGGCTGGTGGCATTCAAGTCATTTTATGGAAATTTTTAGTCATTTTATGGAAAGTTTTAATTAGCTCTGGGTTGTAACTAACTTCTCTTTAAAACTGTAGTGGGTGTTTGATTAGGTCTGAGTTCCCGTGGATGGAAATCAGAGCAGGATTTTACTCTGAGCTCTACCTTTGGGTGTAATAGTAAGCAGTTTATCATTTCCGTGCCTCAGCTTCAACCCTGGATAGGCAGGCATGTGGGTACCCTTGTCCTCGGTGCAAAAGGATGGCAGGGCCATTCAGGGTTGAAGGTTGGTCTGATTCCTCACTGCAGCCCCTGCCTCTCTCCTCCCTCGGCTCACGTTTTCCCTCCTAAAACCCAGAGGCCCTGCCTGGCCTTCATGGAAATCACCAGTGGGGAAGGGTGTGTCTTCAGGCAGTTGTCTTGAAGGGAACCCCAGGGCTTCAGCTGGCAGAACAGAAAGAACACCAGGATCCCAGAGTGGTTGCCGTGACGTTCCTTGAGTTTCTGCCCCACAGTGGATTGATCACCTCATACCTTACAACTATCTTTCTGCCTCTTTCTGGCCATGTGCCTCTTCCAAATATGGCTGTGAATTCCTTGGGACCTAGAGCTCTGACTTTTTAGAGACTGAAATTTGGGTTCCTGTCCTGTGCCTGACCACACAGGAAAGATAAGTGGAAATATGAAAAGAACATGGTCTTTGGAAGATCTGGACCTGAGTTTGAATTCAGATTCCAGCATCTACCAACCTAGTTATATTGGACAAGTCATTTCATGTCTTTTGCCTCCATTTTTTTTTATCTGAAAATTGGGCAAAATAAGGCATATCTTTCAGCGGCGAGCTTTCTCTATTCAGGCATGTGTAGCATACTGTTTGTTCGATGACAATAGCTTATGATGCTCAATCACATTGGTGACTCTATAAGGTCTTAGCCTAGAAAACTCAGTGAATTGTTCAGGAAATTACTAATTCTCAATGACTAAGGCTCTTATTTTATTCAGCTGAATTAGACCAACCATCTTTCGCTAATTCAATCAGTTCTCATTCAACAATGGATAAATTGTCCTCATCATAGGCCTAACCATGCAGCTAATACGGTTTTGATATAGATTGATTAACAAAGCCATAATTGAGGCACAATAAATGAGATATGTCCAGAAGTCTATGAGATAAAACAGCAGTTCTGAAATGACCTTTGGTAATATTCAGTTACCCAATTTACTTACCAGTAATTTAACAAATAATTATTGTTTGTCTACTTTATGCATGCCAGGGTTAGGGCTATCTCCTTTGTCAAAGTTGGATATTAAGAGGATGTCAACTCAGAATGGTCAGTCTGAGTTAAATATAATTAGGAATGAAGGTTTCTGTGGGGTCAGAGCCAGAGCAGGAAGTTTAAGGCAAATGAGAGAAAGGGATCAGAAGACAAACCCAAGAGGCCACAGGGTGTCAACCAAAGGTTCCAGAAATAGTCCCACCTACCAGAGGTGCAGAACGGAGCAGAAATGGGAGACACAGGAACCCAGAGTGATCAGGTCAAGACCAATGTCTGTACATGTGATGGATGAATGGATGAGGGCTAGGATTGGAAGAGTGAACATGGAGACTTCTTTTATAGCCATCTGGGGAAAGGAATGTCCATGCATATGTAGGTGAGTCCATGTGATTTATAGGAACCAAACAAATCACTGATTTGTAAGAATCATCATAAAATGATACATTCTGGAGTCAACTATGAACTGCTGGCTATACCCATTTATCCTTCTGCTGAAAATAGGTAACTGCACAGACAAGCAAGTATGTATCTGTTTTCCTTGATTTTAATTATGGTCTCAGCACTGAGCCCATGTCATCTAGTCATCTAAGTTTACTGCACCCTGTATTTTCTGAGCAAGGCTATTCCACACACTTGCTCAGCTCTTCAAGGTCAGATTCCCCATCACTGGATGGGTGTCTTTTTTTATTTGCTCAAAAGCATTGGATCTAGGTTAAAGGAAGTCTTCACTCAGTGTTACTTTATTGTCCAACTCAATTTGGGCTTATACCCTTTGCCTAATACAAGTGCTTATCAATCTTCACCTCTGCTCACTCTGGTATCTATGGCTAAAAGCAGATGGAGTGAAGGACGCATCTTTCCTGGACAATTGAAACAGAGCCTTGATCTACCCCATACAAACATATCTCAGGCAAGAGTGTTTGAAACTCCTTGCATTTTCTTCCCTCTTGTGAAATCAGTTGTCATTCTCCTGATTCAGCCCTTGGCATGGGTTTGCTCCAAATGTTAGCTAAGAAAGCCTATTTCACCTGCCTAGGATCTTTGTATGTTGGGTTCTTTGTCCTATCTCAGAGGGGTGTCTGCTATTTAAAGGAAATAGGGTGTGATAGATGTCTAATTCTATTTGGTTTTGGAAAACAAGGCTCTAGAAAAGCTTTCCGTGTAAGGATGTCCCAATAAAAGTTGCATGGGTGAGGGCTAGGATTGGAGCTCCTACTGGGCAATCTGGCTGGTGGCTCCAGTGTTTGGAATGTCATCCCATATACCAAAAGATAGCAGGTTTGGTCACTGATCAGGGCACATACCTGGGATGTGGGTTCGATCCCCAGTCAGGGTACTTACAGGAGGCACCTGATTGATATTTCTCTTTCTCTCCCTTATTTTCTTTCTAAAGAAAATCAATAAAAATACGTCTCTAGGTGAGGATTTAAAAATAGTTCATGGGAAAAGAAAAGTGCTCTCCAGAAATATGTCTCAGGATCCAGTTGGCCCTTAAGTATGCTCTCAACTTTTGATGTTTGACTAGGCAATGTGATTGGCAATGTCGTTGATCAGGAATTATATCCCTATTACAGAAATGCTGATTGTGGACATATTGTTAGTTCACTTCTGGGCCACTGCAGTAAGGCAAGACATACTTATTTTGTTTGTTGAGTGTTTTGCCTCCAATTTGTAAAAAACACCAAGCCCATAAAGTATAGTAGAGCAAAGTGCAATAAAACCAAGTTTGCCTTTACTGGGGGAGCTGATGGGACCCTAGGAAAAGTTTCAGAGAGGGCCTAGAGTTTGCTACTTCTTTCTAGTCTCTTTGAGCTTCTCTTTCTTTGTGCAAAAGAAGAGTACTTCACTTCCTAAGTCCCATTTTAGAAATGACTCCTATAAAAAAAAAGCTTTTCTAATAGCACATCAGTTTTTTTCTAATAGCACATCAGTTTCCCAACTAATCATATTTATATCTGAACCAAATTGAAGATGGGGGAGGGTCAAAAGAGATGATTTGTGGGAAATTAGTGAGAAATCAGCTCTGAAGGTTACACAAGTCCAGAAGAAACTTCCTTACAGGAACATTTACATGCTCCCACCACAGATATTAGATATCAGCTATGGAGCCATTAATGCCACCCATTTTATATTCTAAAATGACGATGAACTTGCTCTTCTAAGTCATCTGTTATGGATGAGTCATACTTTTTTTGCATGAGGAATAGAATAACTTGCAGCAGAATGTTTTCTTAGTGGTTCAAACCAGTGGATGGCTTACATCTTAACCTCTTAGCTTAGAGTTAGAAGGTCATTCCTATACATGTATCTATGGATACATTTTGTCAGTGAATCATTTATGTTAGTCATATGACTGTTCCTCTTAACAGCTGAAAACCACTCTAACCATCCTGTTTCTCAGCTCATTTACTTCTAGTCTAAATTCTTAGAATGTGTTTTTAAAACAAGTATGCTTAGAAGTAGGTTTTTTACATTTTCAAACATTAGAATATGGAGAATTTTTTTCTGTATCAAAAACACAAGGCAGAATGTACACTTAATTTCAAGAAGACTCATTAAAAAATTCCATCTTGATACTTAATTATTAAGAGTCAAAATGGTCATGATTAGTTAATCCTCACAATTAAAATCCTCTGTTTGATGAACTTTTGAAATAAAATGCCATTATCATCTAAAACCTCAATCATCTATGATAATGAGGCTCTCAATTAATTCTTTTGTTCTTCACAAAAAGATTAATAATGCTCATTCATTTTAAAGTATCAACATCTGGAAGAAGTATACCATATATACCATATGTAACAAATCTTTTCCAAAGGGAACAAGAAACATTTAGGCATATGTTTTATGGACAGCTAATATTTTTTACTATAATTTTTCATGCTAATTAGCTTTCTTGAATCTATTATGTTTGTAATAAATTATTATCTTTATGGTTATTGCTAGTTTTAGGAAGATTTTTTAGAAATAAATGGTAGTTAATCTAAATGACCTTGCACAGAGTTAGTGTTTTCAGATAAATGTCAAATAACAGCTTCTTCTGGTTCAGCTGCTGCTTTAGAAATCTTGAGTGCCAAAGTTCAATCCTACAAGTATTAAGAATACATTGGAACTATGGTTTCTTAAGTTTATGTGTAATATTATGCTAGACATTATCACGACTTTAACTTAGGCAGCCAGTTGTAATCATAGTGATGGCTTTTACTTGTTGCAGGGTAATAATCCATCTTGCAGGCCAAGGGCAGATTGATACTTCATTTGCCTGCAGGACCCATGGATAAAATGCAATAGCCTAAGGCAATATTTGATCATCTCATCATAGAAACTCTTTCTTTGATTCTCATGATTAAGATCTTCTTTTATAATTTAAGCTTTTTTATCTTGTTTTATTCTTGGTTGCAAAAATAAGTAGGAAATAGGGGTGCAAGTCCTATTAATCAGTGATAGGCCGTTGAGAAAGGGTGATTATTTATAAGAAGTAAGATTCACATAGCTAACTGAATATATTGATTACCTATTGCATGCAAACCCCTGCAGAAGGCTCCCTAGGGGGCTACTCAATGATCTTTATGATCTCATTGGGGAAACAGCTTGTGACGTAATCAAGTACAAATGGATATAAGCTAAATGTCTGGATCATAAATGAGCCAAGGACCCGAATATTTCTGAGGTCTTACTTTTCACCCTATTATACTACCAGCACAGCAACACTCAACAAACATGTGAGCCATTCATTATGCTAGACCCTGCAGAACACAGTTGTGAATAAGTCATCCATTTCCCCTGAGCAGTCTTCTGAGAGATAACAAATAGATAATGACAAAAAGGTAATGGCAATACTGGGTTACAGGATGGTTATCATGTGGGAGGTACATTGAAACGTATGATCACAGAGAGGTGTCACCAGCCTAGTGGGGAGGTATTGGAAGATTGCCCAGTAGGAGTGATATCAAATTCTGAATGTGAATTCTAAGTGAGATAGGCGAGGGCAGGGAAGGTGCATAGAAAGTCTGTTCCAAGTTCTAGACAGAGGGAGCACATCATTTCTGAAGGCCAAGAAGAGGAAAGCAAACTTTGAGAACAGTAATGGTAATTAGTTCAGTATGGCTGGAAAGAAAGCACAGATAGTAGCCGAGCCTGTAGAGGAGAAATCAGCCTGCTATAGTGAAAGTAAAGGGTGTTACAGATTATGAGGAGGGGAGTATGTGAGCAGATGTGCATTTTAGCAAACACACTGTTAGCAATGGGGACTGTGATTGAAGGAGGCCCATAAAGTGCTGGAAATGTCATCTAAAACTAAGAATGTGGCCCATTTTTCCATGGTCCCTGCAAATAAAAGCCATTTTGGGAACCAAGTCAACAATTCAAGAGTTCTTCCAGTGATTCTGGAGCTATACTGTAATCTACTCATACAAGAGAAGTGCTGTTTCCCACAGCTGCAATTGGAAGCTATCTAGGAGAAAGGACTCAGTTTGCTAAAATTTAAATACCCACAGAATAAAACCAAAAGCAGCTAATAAGAAATGTGTCATTGAAATTGAACAGAAGCTAGAGAAGTCCCATTTCATGTTCTTTTTATCTTTTCAAAAGCATGGCTCCACAGCAATTTACCACATTATCATTTATCTTTTGTATCTTTAACATTTGGGAAAATGCCTGAAACTGTCACCATGAGAAAACAACATGTAGAAACTAGAAATGCAGTTTGGGGAAATTAGAAAATAAAACTCTTAAGGAGAAGGCTTTAACATTTCCTTAAATATAAAGATATGCTAATTTTATTTTTCCTGACTTCGATAGTTGATGGCTACAGAAATGTCATCAATTAGGCCCTTTTTTACTCGTGATACAAAACCAATTATTCTCACAGTCCTTGTCCACAGAACACAAAGACCTCTGATATTTGCAAATCGAGGGCCAATTTTGAGAAAGCAAGAGCCAAATGTATAATCAAGTTGGTACCAGTTTTAAAAAGAAAGCTTCTGGCACTTTCCTGACCTTCTCTGTTATTTCTCCCCTCACTTTTGAAATGCAGACAGATCTGTGTGTGGTGTGTATGATTCTATCACCTGGCTCTGTTTCTGCAACCCTCCCCTCCAGGTGTTTATCCACATTGATCTGAAGCCTGAAAGTGACCCTTCTTAGTGGGTCTCACTGTCCCACTCTTGGCAGCCCCTCTCCTGTAGTGGGACATTTCATCTGCTTGTGGCTTTTTGCCCTGGTAATGTTTTCTTCCTGTATTTGGGTTATTTTCTGGATGCCCCTTCTACGCAAAACCAGGTCAGGCCTCCTGTAATACTCCTTGCACAATGTAACTTCACTTTAAGCACGTTATGTTTATCATCGAATCAAACAGGAGTTTGGGTGCTTATATATTAACTAGAGGCTGGGTGCACAGATTTGTGCACATTGAAAGGAAATTAATTAGAAGGTGGCTGGCAGGGTGGGACTGGGTGAGAAGGGCCAGACATACCCTGGAGCCAATCTCCTGTGGTCACCCCCTGACCTGCATGCACCTAAGGTAGCGGTGCAGCTCTATGGGCATCTGTAGAGTGAGTGGGGTCCCTTCAGCAGGTGGGGTCCTTCCACCTGGCCTGCAGGGATCAGGCTTCCTCCTCTCTAGTTCTGGGGTGTCACCCACGAACTACTGCTGCCAAATCACCATAGCTCAGCAGCTTCTGCTCCCTGGTGGTCATACCTATCAGATGGTCAGACGGTTGCTCAGCTTTTTATATATATAGACTAGTGGCCTGGTGCACAAAATTTGTGCACAGGGGTGGGGGGGCAGTGTCCCTCAGCCCGGCCTGTACCCTCCCCAATCTGGGACCCCTTGAAGGATGTCCTACTGCTCATTTACAGGGATCGGGCCTAAACTGGTAATCGGACATCCCTCTCCCAATCTGGGACTGCTGGCTCCTAACTGCTCACCTGCATGCCTGCCTGATTGCCCCTAACCATTCTGCATGCTGGCCTGCTTGCCCCAAATGCCTCCCGCTGCCAGCCTGCTTGCCCCTAAATGCCTCCCTGCCAGCCTAACCACCCCAACCGCCCCCCATGCCAATGTGCTTGTACCCAACTGTTCCCTCTGCCAGCCTGCTCACCCCCAACTGACCTTCCTGTTGGCCCCACTTTCCCTCTCCACTGGCCTACTTGCCCCAACTGACCCCGTGCTGGCCTGCTCACTCTAAATTGCCCCCCTGCTGTTCTGATCAACTCTAACTGACCCAAACTGACCCTTACTGATGGCCTGTGTGCCTCAACTAGCCCCTTTGCTGGTCTACTTACCCCAATGCTCCCCCCCACCAACCTGATCACCTATAACTTCCCTCCCCTCTTGGCCTCTAACTGCCTCTACCTCAGCCCCACCACCATGGCCTTGTCCAGAGGAACATTCAGAAAGTCTTCTGGAAGGTCTCCCAGTCTAATTAGCATATTACCCTTTTATTAGTATAGATAGAGACCTGGTGCACAGGTGGGGCCAACCGGCTCGTTTGCCTTAAAGGGTGTCCTGGATCAGGGTGGAGGTCCTGCTAGGGTGCCTGGTCAGCCTGGGTGAGGGTCTGAGGGATGTTTCTAAGCTGGCCACATCCCCTTCATGGTGGGGGTCCCCACTGGGGTGCCTGAGTAACCTGGGTAAGGGTCTGGTGGCTGTTTGCAAGCTGGCTAAGACCCCTAGCAAGGACCTTCAACCATGCGGGTGTGGCCAGCCTGAGTGAGGGACTGAGGGCTGTTTTAAGGCTGGCCACAGCCCCTTCAGGTTTGGTGGAGGGGTCCCACTGGTGTGCCTGGCCAGCCTGGGTGAGGGTTTGATGGCCATTTTCAGGCTGGCCATGACCCCCGGCAACCCAAGCTCCCAGCCCCTCCTTTTTTTCTTTTCTTTTCTTTTCTTTTTTTTTTTTCAGCACCTCCTTGAGCAGAGGCCAGGGCTTCCTGGAAGCAGATATCTGGAATTTATTTATCTTCTATAATTGAAACTTTGTAGCATTCAGTGGAGGCCAGGGCTGGCCAGGGAATGGGGAAGTTTGGCTTCCTCCATGGCCAAGGCATCTCAAGTTTCCTGCTTGCTCCAGCTTCATGGCTGCTGTCATCTTTGTTGGATTAATTTGCATACTTGCTCCTGATTGGCTGGTGGTTGTAGGGGAGTGATGGTTAATTTGCATGTTTCTCTTTTATTAGTGTAGCTTGCCTGGGAGTTCTATGAGGGCAGGTATTAGGTCTGTCTTCATCCCTTCTGTGTCCCAAGCATTACCCAACTCAGAGCCTGGCACTCAGTAACAGTGATGAATAAGTGAATGAATTCCAAGGTCAATAGCTGGACATTTATCATGAGGGCAATAGGAAGTCATGGAAGCATTTCAGGCAGACCTGACCCCATTTTCTTCAGACTAATGTGCATTTAAATCCTCTGGGATCTAAATGTAGGTTAAAATATAGGTTCTGACTCAGTGGGTCTGGGAAGAAGCCAAAGAGTTTGCATTTCTAACAAGCTCCCAAGTGATGCCAGTGCCTTGAGCAGCAAGGGTCTTGCTGTCCTGCTCAGTACAGCAGCCACTGGTCACACGTGCCTACTGAGCATCTGAAATGTGGCTAGTGTGAACTAAGATGTATTTTAAGTATGAAATGCCCACCAGATTTCAAATAACTATCTCAATTGTTATTTTGATCACATGTTAACATGGTAATAGTTTGGATCTATTGAGTTAAATAAAACATTAAACTTTTAAAAAGTAGGAGAAAGAGAAATTCATTGTTAATTACTAAGTCATTTATTTAATCATTCCGGTCCACATTGTGCACAAGGTGAAGAGACAGGGAAGAGGTGCCAGGAGAACTGGATGTGACCATGCCCATAGTGCATTTAGTTACAGTCTAGAGGATGTGTTGAGTCATGGCCTTAAATGGCAAAACAAAGTGGAAAGTAAGTATTAATAGAGACTATACTTTCAGTCAAAGTAGGTGAGGAAAATGGCGGGGCATATTGAGTTGAAGGAAAAAGAACATAATGGCAGTTAACATTTTACTGGACAAGGTACTAGATTTAGTGTATATATGTCTTACCTTAAAAATGGATTTCATAGCATAGGGACTATAATTACTCATCTTTTAATATGAAATAACTAAGACTTAGAAAGAATCAATATTTTACTGGTTCTGGGATCTTGGCTACAGCTAGCACTGGGGATTACCCTGGTGCCTATTGGACTTCATGGTATATTTTACTTCTAATCTACTCTGGAGTTGAGGTCTCAGGGGAAGAAGATATTATGAATCTAGTTTCAGGATTCTGAAGACTTCACTAGGCAAAGAAACTATAAGAATTCCATGTTTATTCTTCAGACATAAGACAGAGGACAAGGAGCATGGAGCAGATGAGTTATAGAGTCTTTTCTGGTCTAGTATGAGGATTCAGGTTTTCTTACCCTTCCTGATTGAGTTTTAGAAGATTGTATGTTTCTAAAAATGTGACCATTTCACCAGGTTGTCCATTTTGTTGGAATATAGTTATTCATAGTATTTGCTTATAATTCTTTGTACTTCTATGGTGTTTGTTGTTATATCACCTCTTTCATTTCTAATTTTATATATTTGAGTTCTCTCTATTTTTTTAATGAGTCTGGCTAGAGGTTCATCAATATATTTTTTCCTTTTTCTTTTCAAAGAACCAGCTCTTGGTTTCATTGACCTTTTGTAATGTTATTTTTTAAGTTTCTATGTCATTTATTTCTGCTCAAATCTTTATTATTATTTCCTTCCTTCTACTTACTCTGGGCTTTTCTTGTTGTTCTCTTTCCATTGATTTTTTTTTCCAGAGAGAGTGAAAGGGAGGGGGGATGGAGGAAGAGAGAGAAAGAGAAATATCAATGTGAGAGAGAGACATTGATTGGTTGCCTTCCATACGCACCCTGCCTGGGGACAGCGTTCAAACTTGCAACCCAGGTATGTGCCCTTAAACAGGAATCCAACCAGTGATTTTTAAACCACTGAGCAATGCCAGCCAGGTTAGAAGCAAAGAAAGAAAACAAAAATCACAACCAGAAGTAGAGGATGAATAAGAGGACTATAAGATGATGGAAGCAAAACATTGATTTAAAACATTTTTTACTCTTTTTTTTAATTGACTTATAGTGAGAGAGGAAGGGAGAGGGAGAAAGAGAAACACCCATGTGAGAATGAGACATCGATCAGCTGCCTTCTGCATACCTCCTACTAGGGATTGAGCCTACAACCAGGGAATGTGCCCTGACCAGGAATTGAACCCACAACCTATTGGTGCATGGAACAACACTCAACCAACTGAGCCATACCAGCCAGGAGTGGAAGCAAAAAATTGATTTTCCAGGAAGGCTGAGAGGAGCTAGCCCTTTCTGTGAGACACTCAGAAAGGTTAAGCAGCATGAAGATGAACAAAAGGCCACTGCATTTGCTGATAGAATGTCACTGGTGACCTTTCGGAGAGCGGTCCCTGTGATGGTGGGGACAGGACCAGGACATAGAGAAAGAAGCAGTGCAGAAGTCTGAGGAAATGGAGTTTGCAGCTGGGGACTACTCTCTCCCTTTCGCAAATTCCCAGAGGGGTGAGATGGAAGGAAAACTTGAAGAGGGGACTAGGAAATGGAGTCCAAGAAAATTGGAACAGCAAGATAAATCATTGTTTTGAAAACACAGAAACTAAGAGGGAAGGAAGCAGCAGATTTGTCCTGTGAAAGGAGGAGCAGCGGTTCCTCAGTGTTGAGGCTGTAGCTTGTAGACACTTGCTCTCTAGACACAAAGAAACTGGAAGTGGGCAAGCCTACAGCAACCAGTAACCAATTCCATCCTAAAAGGCAGCAATGAGTAATCTGCAAGGCAGTTTAGGACACCTGCTATGTTCAGGCTTTTCCCATCAGAGGTACTGGGTTGCAACATCATCCTTTCTGGTTGGACAATGTGACATTGGGGAAATATTGTTGGAGAACTGGAATGTTACTCTAAAGCAAATATAGTTACTTGGCTGCTTCTAAAAAGTTAAGACCTGAAAACTTTGCTGATTCTGCTTTTGCCATTAATAACAATTACTTAGGAGCTGGTATTTTCAGGTAGACACCTTGCTTAAGTTCTTTACAAATAAAATAAAAATATCACTTAAATTGCTCAAGTAGGTTAAACATTTCCCATTCTCACTTGTCTTGTTTTCTTTTTTCATCAAGAAACCTAGCAAACCTTTTGTCTGCAAATGTTGCTGAGGCAAAACTTCAGCTAGGCTTATATGAAATTGTCACAAAACTCCAAGTTAATAAGATCTGACTGCATAATGCCACAGGCCTGCTGGATCTGAATGCCCTTAATTGCCCTGCCCATGGGGATAGGAAATTGGGTTAGGCCATTTTAATGGTCTTGGTTAAGCCTCCTGAGTGATAAAATGCCTCCAGACATAGGATATCCCAAACATCCTGCTCCCTTGGAAATGTTCTATAGAAGCTGATGGGTTATAGCAGCTTGCTCAGCCGAGCCCAGTCATGACATTGAGGCATTAAAGTTTGATGCGCTAGGGAAGCAATTCTAACTCTAGGCCCAGCTTGCAGCTGTTATGCTCCCTGCCTTGCCACACTGGGCACCGGAAAGAGTTGCTCACCATCACCTGATACCCCTACTCCGTAGCCTCCAGCTTGACCTCTTGGTACTTGGCAGCCCTCTAGCCACACACCCATCCCCCCTGGGCCTCTGCAGGAGGCCTGACCTGGACTCAGAAGTCGGACATGTCCCTTACTAATAGTCAACTTATTAAGCATTTCTAAGCCTGAACAAGGGTGCATAAAGGTCACTACGAGATTCGGCAAGGGTATGGGAAACACTTAGTGGGGGACAAGATGCATAATAAGCTCCAAAGTCAATGCTTTCTGTTTTCATTGAGTATACTTTGTTATCCTAAATGCTAAGTAGTTTAATATTGCTAACCTTTTTTCGTTATTCTTTTCATGTCAGATCCCAGCAACATATGGTCAGTATGACAAGTCAAACAGCACAGAGGTGTGCAAAGAAAACCTTGGTTGCTTTTCCCTTCCAGCTCCTCATCCATCTTCCCAGAAGCATCCACTGCTAAATTTCGTGGGCATTCCTCATACCTCTCTCTACTCAGGCTAGCACATATGCAAGACTCTTTTTCTCTAAGTGTAGATGTGTGTTGTTTTTCTTATTTTACAAAAATGGGCTCATACTATCCTCAAACTTACTCTTTTTCCTCCCACAAATGTCCCTCTAAGTCAGTGTTAGATATACTTGTTCTTTTGAAGAGCCACATGTTATCTTAAACAGCCTATTAATTATACAATCAGACATAATGTTTACTACCATAATTTCCCAGACCAGCCTCCTATTGATGGAAATTCAAGCTATTTGTGATTTTGTTTCTCTAGCACAAATATTGTCATGAGTATTATTCCATCATGGGCTTCAAACTGGGCCTCCACTTATATCATAGTTCGAATGGAAACCCAGAATCCATAATTAAGCCTCATATACTACATTACTTTTTCTCCATTCTACCCATGTCTGCCTTCAATTCTCCTCTTTCCCCTCTCTCCATTCCATCTCCCCCACCTCTCCTTTCCCTCTGCACCTCACCCTGCCCTGTCCAGCTGCTCCTTGCAGCCCTGATACCCATGGACATGGAAGGCTGTTTTCATCTCTGCATTTTATTGGCTCAGGGAGCCTGTAGTCATTTTTATGACAAAGTTTAGTTGCAGGAGAATT
Organism: Lasiurus cinereus; assembly: GCA_011751065.1. Classification (NCBI taxonomy): domain Eukaryota; kingdom Metazoa; phylum Chordata; class Mammalia; order Chiroptera; family Vespertilionidae; genus Lasiurus; species Lasiurus cinereus. The sequence continues at coordinate 3,454,854 of JAAGEH010000293.1, read as the reverse complement.
TTGCAATCCCTAAGCAAAGGTCTTGTGTAAATCATTTCCAGGCTGGGAGGGCACTGCACGCTGCCCTCTGAGGGGGTAATTTTATTCCATCCGTCTCCTCAGGAAATCAGAAAATGAGCTTCCCTGAAGCAGCGGAGAGCTCTCATTTCACTTTGGAGAAGCCATGTCAGGAAAATGTTGACAATCCTGTCACAAGCTGCATCTTTGGATTTGTAGGCTTGGAAAGTGCTTCTGAGAGTTGCCTCCTTTTCCCAAAGTCTCTGCCTGTGACATGTGCAGAGACTGAGCTGACTTTAATATCCCAAGTATTGGCCCTTGTTGCTATAGTGGTGGTGCCACACGTGGCCAATACCGGGCACACAGTGGCACAGACCAGACTGGTGAGATGCATGGGCTGGTCCCTGGTTTGGGTACATTCTGGCTTACAGGAAAGGATGGACTGGCTCAGATAAGCCCTCAGCCCTCTTTTTGGCAAAGAGAAAATTAAATTTAGCCTAATCGCTACATTCAGTTCATCCTATAGCATTTCAGTCACTTTTAGTTTAAAAGTATCTTTCAGGTATTGAGTTAAATTTACATTCTCTCATTAATTAGAAACTATTCCTAATTCAGAGCTCTTCTTACACACACATACGCACGTTATTAATTCTAAGCTGCTTGAGGCCTCCCACCAAATAGAAATTGCAGAAAGGTGGAGGAAGGGTCTACCTGCAGGTGCCTTGCTAGGTCCACTTCTCACCTCCCACCTCCTGGTGTCCACCAGCCTTTGTTATGCCCTCTGCTTGACCTGTGCCCTGTGTGTGTCCTTGGTGCTGTGCACAGTGGCCCGTGTTCCATTACCTTCTTGCCCACTGCAGGCCCATAGGAATCGGCCATGCCTGCTCCCCTTGGAGGAATTTAGGGGCCAAGCTTTGTCTTGTTCTTTCTCACTCGGTTGCCCTGCCATCTTTGTTACTTTTATCGTGTTCCCACGGGGCTGCCGCTTGGGTAACGCCAATTAAGAAGTGGATACCAGACTCTGTGTTGATAGTTACCCCTGAGTGACATGTTCACTCAAAAAGGAGAGAACAGCCTAGAGGTGTAGCTCCTCCTCCTCCTCCATAACTTTCCCCAAAACACCTCTCCCCAGGCCTTTGTTTTTCTCTATTGGGTGGCAAAACCCACTGAAGCAGTTGTCTTCATTTTCTCCTTGGTGCAGATTGGGAGAGCCCGTCCCAGGAGGCATTCCTCTTGTCCTTAGAAGATGAAGGATTCAGTCTCTCTGGTTATCAGCTGCAAGCTCCGTCTTCCACTGGACAATGGCTGGGGAAGGGACTAGTAGGTATCCAGGTAGGCAGGGAAGGCACCTTTTGGTGATATCACTTTGTCCCAGAATTCCACAAAACCATGTGAGCAGTTGCCTTAAGCCAATGCCCTGTCCCGGGGGGAGTGCTGTGTCTGGGAATGCAGGGACTGTGCTGCCTTTCACTGTTGTATCCCTGATAGTCTGCACAAGGCCTGCCAGACCAGAACTGCTCAGTTAAAATTTAGTGAATGAGTGAAGAGTCTACCAGAGTCCAAGGTCAGAACCTGTCTGCCCACAAAGGTGAGTTCTGCCATCCCTGGAGGGCTGACTGGCACACCTTCAGATCCTTGTCCAGGGGCCAGAACTGGTGCTGGCAGCCTGGGCATCCCTAGTCAGCAATTGGCAGAAAAGGGATAAGGATGTGGGGAGCCAGGCATGACTCAGCAAAGGAGGAGCTGGAATGCCTGCTAAGTATAGTCCCCTGGTCTGAGATGCAAGCGTTGCCTTCTGAGTTTCAAGGACAAGATCCCAGCGCTCATCGGTGGCGCTTCTCTGTACCTCAACCCAGACTGAAATAAAAGAAGGGGAGAAAGGGATCTAAGGCCCATCCACTCAGCTGTTTCACTTGAGAGGGTGCACATGACTAAAACCCACAAGTATGATTCCTTCTCCATTTTATCCTGGCATTTGTTACTCCAAATTTTATGTGGGAGGCAGTATAATACAGTGTTTTAAAGGGTTTGGGGCCGAAATTCTGCTACTTGTTAGCTGTGAGACCTGTTACTAAATTATCTAAGCCTCAGCATCTTTATCAGCAAAACAAGGGGATGTGTTTGTGCTAAACACAGGACAAATGTTAGCTCATGTAACCGGTAGAGAAGACACTCTCACACATGCGCTGCTCCTGCCCAGTGAGTCTCATGAACGTGACACCAGCATCACATCCTTCAGAACCACATTCCGTATGCTCAGGTCTTTCTCCAGCCACTGCAGAGTGGTCGCTAAAACATCAAACTTCGGAGCTTTACCATCTGGTTTTAAATTCTTGCTCAGATACTTACCAACTGGGTTATCTTGGGCAAGTTACGGAACCTCCTCACTATTCCTCAAACTCCTGTTTGCAGAGCATGTGTAGCAATGGTGTTTATCTCATCGGTGAGTGTGAGGATGAAATAAGTTATTGCATGAAGGAGACAGAAGGACTTAGTCAGTGTCACAGCTGCTGTTAGGACATGAGCCCGACACTGTTGTAAAAATAGATGGAAGTCTCTGCACTAACAAAGGTTACGACCCAGTAGGAAAGATGGTTTACAAATAATTACACAAATATTCTAAGAATTTTGATTGTGGTAAGTACTAAGACGGAAATGTATAGGGGCCGTGGACCAATAGGACATGGACTTGACCTGGAGCATCTGCACAAAGGGCCTGAGGGAGCATCTCCCAGCAAGTGCCAGTCAAGCAGACTTTGAGGACTGGGGCGGTTTGGACAGGCAAGGGAAGAAGTCCTTGTACTAAGCAGACACTGTTATACCCAGAGTTCGGCGTCCCCAATAATCAACCACTAAGGAGCCTTTTTCAATGGAAAAGCAAAGAGTCTTTATTCAAACCCGGGTTTGGCTCTCAGCCTCTTTCTGGCGCAGCAGTGAGGCGACAGAGGGAGCCAGGCGGGAACAATGAGTTATATGGGGTAGGATAATTAGGGGGCTTAGGAAAGTGATGAGGGTTACAGAGATTGGTCACTTGAATTAGGGTCTTTCTGTGGTTAAGCCTAATTAGGACCTTCACTGTGCTCCTGGAGCTTCATTGGTCCATTCGGGTGGGGGTCGAGGAAGTTAAGACATTGCTGGCACTCCTGTGGCCACTCCCAGAAAAGGGAGGGGGTTGAGGCAGGGGTCCCAGCCCTTATAGGACAAGATGGAGGGGGGTCCATTTCCTTTCAACACCAAGGCCCCAGTGTGGACTGGGGCACGGCAAGCTAGAGAAATGGAGGCAAGGCTGGTGGTGTGGGGGAGACAGAAGGTGACAGGCTGGCGGTGTGTGCAGCCTTTGGAGTCAAGGCAAGGGGCTGCAGCTTGATCCAAAGAGCACCAAGACCTCCCCAGGGTTTCAGCAAGGGAGAGATGGCAGCCTGTGCACTGCCTTGTTCTGTCTTTGGAGCCACAGAAGGAGATTAGCACATGGCTCTTTGGCCACTGACTCATCCCAATGCCTTCTTCCTTCAGCATATCTCTACTAGGAGCCTGGGACCCAGGGACCAATGAGGCAAAACTCCGGGGTCTGGGCAGGCAAGTCCCGCTGACACCCACATAAGAGGACCTACTTCTGTGAGCAAGGGATACTTTTTCTTCTCCAATCACATCCTGAAGTGCCTAACACAGCCTGAGGTGTGGTATGAGCCAATCCATCCAACACCAGGCCGGCCTCCTCAGAGCTCATCACCCACAGCCAGCTGGCTCCCACACTGGTCTTCATGGCTTTGCAGGTGGGACTGGGGCAGAGGGCTGCCCACTGGGCTCCTTCCCTGAAGCCCCCGCACAGCCAAATCCATTTCTGACTTAAGGAAACTGTGAGCAGAGACAAGATGCTGTGACACTGCTTAGTTGTATTTCTGTATTTTTGCTTTGAGCAGCCATTTGTTTCCTCCTCTTGTACCTCTTTGAAAGCTCCTGATTCCCTGAGAAGGGCTGAACTGTTTGTTTGCATTATAATACCTTGTATTCCCAGCCAAGGTGTCTGTGCTGGTGAAACCTTCCCTTGATCAAACACCACAACTCCTTCGGAGAGCCCCATCAGCTCACTTTCTTTGTGATGCCTGAGAAGTGTATTTCGAGAAGAAAACACTGCATTCTCTATGTACCAAGTCAAACCTGCCAGGTAGGCTGCCCATCTAGGAAGCACTAAACAGGAGGCCAAACTCCCTGCTGTTTTCCCTGGACCACAGCTGATTGTAAGAACATTGATTAAGTGGCAAATGCAAAGTTTATACAGACAAATACAGGTCATCTTTCCCTTTGATGGCTGAACTGCTGCTATTGTGCAGACCCCCAACAAGGCTTTATTTTACATTCCAAACACAGCAGGCTCCTGGAACCCCCTGCCACCCACAGGGGGTCTGCTCTTAAGCTCCCCCTGCACAAACTCATCCCTCCCCTCCTTCCACAATCCAAGCACTTGAACCAAATCAAATGAGGATACAATTCAACTCAGATTTAGCTTAGGGAATATTTTTATTTTCTGCCTGAATAATTCTATAAAAGATACAGGTTTAGTTCTGAGTGTATCTGGCTTATGGGGTTTATGTATTTAAAAACAACTTTGATTTGCTTCAGAGCTCACTTTAAAATAACCTGGGCTTAGTCTGATTCTGGAAATGAGTGTGACCTATTCCCATTTTCTGCTCAGTGCACCGTTTGAGACCCTGTGTTCCATACATGAAGCTAAATGAGGCTCAGATCTGAAAAGTAAATCTTCCAGGGTTTTTGCATGACTGTGGCTGGGATCCAATGAGAGTTGAAAAGGCCCAAAAAGCCCATTTTAAGCAAAGAGTTGGCCTACGGCCAGTTTTAATAAAAACGCCTTTACTTTGAGGCAATGCCTCCCGGAGCACACGAGAAGTGATGGGGTAGCAGCAGCCCTGAAAACTCAGCATCTGATGAGTTCTTTCAGGTCGTAGAGATGAAACTACAGCCCAGTCCAAGTCATAATGGCCTGGATTTCTCAACCTGTGGGTCGCGACCCCTTTGGGGGTTGAATGAACCTTTCACAGGGGTCGCCTAAGACCATCGGAAAATGCAGATATTTACATCACGATGCATAACAGTAGCAAAATTTCATGGTTGGGGGTCACCACCACATGAGGATCTGTATGCAAGGGTCGCGGCCTTAGGAAGGTTGAGAACCACTGGCCTAGATGCTTCTCTCTGATCTCTTAGTGTATGCTTCACCTTCTTTTGATCCTTATTCATCTTTAAGTTCATTATTGCTCTTTTTATCCCCAGTACCAAGCATTGGGTCTCATATAATTGGTGTTGGCTATGTGTCAGTTGAATTGAATCCAAATCTTATAGATGATAAGATTTGGCTTCAAAGAACAGAAATCCCCTAAGTGGTGACTTAAACAAGATGGATGTTGTTTTCCCTGTCGTGTAAAAGAAGTTGAAAGGTAAGCAGTCCACGGTGGCCCCAGCATCTCCATGGTGAGCGGGAGCTATTGTCCTTCTGCCATCGGTACTGAGCACCCTCCTCCTCCATCAAGGAAAGGAGGAAGTATGCACTCACTCTTTTTATTCCCATTTACTCATTGTGAAATGTAACACATACAGAAAAAATGTAAATATACATACATATATATTGTATGTGTGTGTGTGTGTGTGTGTGTGTGTGTGTGTACACACACAATACATTATCATAAGCCAAACAAATATATAACCAGAGTCCAGGTCCAAAAGTTCCATTTTAAGTTCCCATCTAATCTCCCTCCACACACACACACCCCCACAAACAAAAAACAAAAACAAAAAATTACACACAACCCTCAACCATTTGTACTTTTGTAGTTGTCAGTTTATTACCATTTATAGTTTTTTTAGTTTAGTGTTGTCAGTTTTAAACATTTTTATAACAGCATATATTGTTGTGCAGATGATTTCTTTTGTTCAAGGTTGTTTGTGAGATACACCCACTTTGTGTGGAGAACTTGTTTCCATTGTTGTATAGCATTTGGGTATCTCACTGTGCTACTAATTAGCACTTTCCTGAGGACTAATGGAGTTAAGCACTTTTTAGCTATTTGGATAACTTCTTTTCTGTATTATCTCACTTTAAAATGTGCTTTTTCTGTTTTATCCATTGTGTATTCAGTTACTGTGTTGTAAATATAGGCTCATCCTCCATATTATGCCATCTCACTCCCTGGAGTGTCTTGGATGGTAGAAGCCCTTACTTTTAATGTAATCAGAATTATCAGTCATTTTCATCTTTCTGCACATTAAGGCAAAAAGAAAAGTCTCCAATTTTATTTTCTAGATACTTTATTATTTGCCTTTCATATTTGTATCTATAGTCTTCTTTGCATTGACTTTATGTATGTGTGGGTAAGGTCAAGTGTTTCCCCCATTGGATAGCCAGTCATTATAATAATGCCCATCATTACCTGCCTGCTTTGCAATGCTACCTTTTACATTAATCAAGTGTCCATAGAGCCATGGGTCAGGTTTTGATCTCATAGTCATTCCATTGACTTATTTATCTCTCCTTGATTCAATACACATTGTAAAAATTACTAGCTTAATAGTACAGGGGTGGGCAAAGTAGGTTTGCAGTTGTTCATATAGAAAATAATATTATATATATATATATATATATATATATATATATATATATATAAAGGCTAATATGCTAAGTGTCCCTTCTATCATCTGAACAGTTGCTATGATGCACACTAACCACCAGGGGAAAAATGCTCAATGCAGGAGCTGCCAAGCTGCAGTGACTTGGCAGTGATGGTTCTTGGGTGACGCACCTCGAAACCAGAGAGCAGGGAGCCCAATTCCTTGCGGAGTCACCTTTGGCCATGGATTGTGTTGTTGTTGGGGCACTGTTGGCCCCAAATCTGGTTTACTGCACACTTGCATTTGTGTTTCACACCCTGTACAATAGCAACTTTGTAGAATGCCCTCTTTCACTCTGAGACCCCCCCCCCAGGGGATGTTGGAGAGCTGCTTTTGGCCCAGTTCCCACAAGCCATCACCAAGGGACCCCACCTGCAGGAGGGACCCCACTTATTCCACAGACACCAGGGAGCGACCACAGGAGGTTGGCTTCAGGGTTTGTCCGGCCTGTCTTGTCCAGTCCCGCCCCACTGGTCACCTTCTAATTACTTTCCTTTTAATGTGTATGAATCTGTGCACTGGGCCTCTAGTAATTAATAAATAAGAATAAGAATAAATTCTTTCACTGACTCACAACTGTAAACTTACTTTTGCCTACCCTGTAGATCATTTTGTTTTATTTTAATATATTTTATTGATTTTTTACAGAAAGGAAGGGAGAGGGCTAGAGAGTTAGAAACATCGATGAGAGAGAGACATCGATCAGCTGCCTGTTGCACGCCCCCTACTGGGGATGTGCCCACAACCGAGGTACATGCCCTTAACCGGAATCGAACCTGGGACCTTTCAGTCCACAGACCGACCCTCTATCCACTGAGCCAAACAGGTTTTGGCATACATCATTTTATTTTTAATTTATCTTTATTGTTGAAAGTATTAGATATGTCCTCCCCCTACCCATTAACCCTCTCCACCCCACATCCATCCCCTCCCTTTTCCCCCAGGTGTTTACCACTCTGTTGTCTGTGTCCATGGGTTATACGTAGACCTTGAGATCAAGTAGAGCCTGTCCTTTCACTTTCCTTCTTCAAAAGTGTCTTGGGCTTTTTTGGCCCCTTATCCTATATAATAAAAGGCTAATATGCAAATTGTCCTCTTAGGAGTTTGACCAACTGAGAGTTTGACTGCATACTATGATGTACAATGACCACCAGGGGGCAGCAAAGAATGAAGGAAGGCCCTAACAGGCAGCCAGGGGAAGGAAGGCCCCTATGGGCCATGATCATTGGCCAGGCCTAGAGACACAAATTTCGTGCACCAGGCCTCTAGTATTTCTATATAAATTTCAGAATCAGTTTGTCAAGTCATGCAGGAACACACACACACACACATACACATACACACATACACTCACACTTTTGTTGGGGTCTTGATTGGCATTCCATTATATTTATCAATCAAATTTAGGGAGAACTATTCCTGTAAAATGCTAAGTGTCAAATCCATGAACATGGCACATCCCTCCATTAATTAGGTCTTCATTAATTTCTCTCAATGAAATTTTATAATTTTCTGTGTGAAGCTCTTATATGTAGATTATTCCTATATACTTAATCATTTTAACATTATTGTAACTATATATATATATATATATATATATATATATATATATATATATATTCATTGATTTTAGAGAGGAAGAAAGAGGGAGAGAGAGAAACATCAATGATGAGAGAGAAACATTGATGGTTGCCTCTTGCACACCCTCTACTGGGGATCAAACCCACAACCCCAGCATGTGCCCTTGACCAGAATCAAATCTTGGACCTTTCAGTCCACAGACTGGCGTTCTTTCCACTGAGCCAAACCAGCTAGGGCACATAATTGTATATATTAAAATTTCACTTTCTAACTGGTACGGAGAAATGCAGATATTTTTTATATTCTGATCTTGTAACTAACAGGTTTTCTAAACTCAATTATTGACTGTAGTTATTGCTCTGTAGATTGTTTTGGGTCTTTTGCATATAGAGTTACATCTGTAAATTTCCTTAAGTAATAAAGATCTGTTCAAGCTTTCTGTTTCTTCTTGGGTCTGTTCTATTAACTGTTCTTTTCTTTATCTCAGTCTGCCTGCTTGCTTTAGGTTTAATTTGTTCTTTTTTTCCTAGTTTCTTAAGATAGAAGTTTACTAGTAGTTCATTAATTTGAGTCTTTTCTTTACTAATATTAGCCTTTTAATCTTATTTCATTTCCCTTAGCATCGATTTAGCTGCATCTCAAGATTTTTTATATGTCTGTATTTTTGTATGATTCAGTTAAAATATTTTCTAACTTCTCATATTATTGTTTGAACCAAGTATTATTTCTATTTGTGGAGATTAATTTCTAAATACTAGGGATATTTTTGGTTACATTAACACTATTGTTTACTTTAAATATTTTTTACATCTTAACTCTTATTTCAAAATGTGTATGTTTACACATTGGTCCATAAGGTTGTTACTTCTTTTTCAATCTTTCTCTCTTGTATAGTTTCTATTAACCTGTTTTCAGGTTTACCTACTCTTTTTTCTGTCATGTCCATTTTCCTATTAAATTCATAGCATGAATTTTTTTAAAAAAATTCAGATAGTATATATTTCAGTTGTAGAATTTCCATTTCTTTTTTGTTATTTCTATTTTTCTGCTGAGATGATCCTTTACTGAAACATGTTTTGTCATACTTTTGTGAGAATAATTTACTGTGGTGCTTTAAAATCCTTTAATATTATTTTCAACATTTCATTCATTTCATGCTTGGACTCATATTTCTCCTTTTGAGAAATATGCTCCATTTTCTTGGTTCTTGGAAAGTCAGGTAATTTCAGATTATACACTGGACATTATGAATGTTATGGGGTCCCCACTTATTCCACAGACACTTTTTGGGAATTTGTTATTTTTTGCCAAGTTTTTATTGCTTCCGTTGTCTCAGCGGGTGATTTTTTTGGCTAGGTTTGAATTGCAATTCTCCTTCTTGGGCAGCAGCTTTGATTTTAATGTAGACCTTTTGTCTTTGGCTTCCAAGTCATTCATGGGTAATATACTACATGGGTAAGCAGAGATGGGGGTCCCTGATCTGGCTCTTTTCCTTCTGAGTCTCTTCCACTCCCCACAAGTACCTATGATTGCCCAGGTTCACTTTTCTGGTTCCCCAGGCCAGAAAGCCAAAAGTTTTAAGCTGCCTCTGTGCCTGCAGCTTAGCCCGAGGCAAAAGCCTTGCTTGTGGGAATTTGCTTGGCTCTCTGCTCCCTCCTCCACCTACTACACACTCTTCCAGTCTGTCTCCTTATGTTCAAGCTCCAGCACTTTCAGGAAGTTGAGTTTTCTATAGTTGGGTTAGTAGTGGTTTTCTGCACAGAGAGGGGGATATCTTAGTCATACCCAGAAGTAGAAGTTCTCCTTCAGAAACCCATCAGGGCAGTGCTGAGAGAAGGAATCCAATGGTAGTGACTGGCAGGTTGTTCCACTCGTTACAAGTAATTTACAAGTAAGTTTCCTTGTTTCCGACACTAGGCTATGGAATAGGATCAGAACACTTCTCTTCCTATCCAAAATGCCCAGACACACCAGCCTTCTGATGTGTCTACAATGACCCTATTTGGAAAGCTCTTGGTTTTCAGGTATGTTTAATAGGACATGAGTTAAGTCTGGCAATTAGAATCTCATTTCCATGAGCAAGAACCTCCCTGACTCTTGTCACCAGCGTTGCCCAGTAAGGACAGCGTCCATGGTCTTGTAGAACTTGTGCACAAATTAATCATGGGTGCTGGGAGTTGGAGGAAGACCAGAAGGACCTACCATGACATTCTGGGAAACATAAACAAAAGGTACTAAGGTTATTAAGTATTGACTTACTGAGCGATCTTGGAAATAGGCAGGAGTGAATTATGGGCAGACAAGGGACTGCTCAGTTAGCCCACTGGGCATGCATTCCAGGGAGAGGGGACAACTAGATATCGAGTGCCCATCATGCTCTGGGACTTCCATGACTGCCTCAACACCCCTGTTTGACAGAGAAGGAAACTGAACATCAAGCAGCTTTTACTACATGCTCAGTATTTAACAGCTAGGAGTGGCAGAGTTAGGGAGTGAACTGAGATTTGGTTGGCCATAGAACAGGCTAGAAAGCAAGGCAGGGTAGAGAACTTGAATCACTCTGTGGATCAGAGATTCTGAGCCTTTATTGAGCCTCAAGGCTATCGTATAAGTAAGACATATAGTGGATCTTTATCACCCACTAAAGAAAACAAATTAAAAGGCAAATTAGCCTTTTCTAATTATTAAAAATTAATCTTGAATCTCAATTTAAGAAAATAACAAGAAACCATTTAGTTGCACATTTCAATATTTTGATGAATATTCAAGCAACTTGCTTGAGCCACTAATTCACTACGTATCCCACACATCAAGGTGAAAGCACTCAAGGCCTGGGGAACGTTGACCTGGAGAAGAGGAAATGGCCTGTATTTGGATGCAGGGACTCATCAGGAAAGAAGATGAATCAGACAGTTTCCTCTTGGGCTTTAGCAGCAGAGTAGCAAGAGGCAACCAGTCAGAAGCCTGGTTTCTTCCATCCACTCCCAGCCCCTCTCTACCTCCGTGGCTCACTCCTGCCTGCAATCAATCTGGCCTCTTAGTGCTATTGACCGGGCTGCCTGAATGTCATTGCCCCAATTCCATCTCCTCTCAAATCTATTTTCCCAGCCTCAGAGAGAGCCAATTGGATTTCTCAATTATCAAATTGTACAATCGTGAGCTTATATAGTTGTAAAAGTAAGAGATAATACAGTGTAAGTTTCTTTTTCTGTTGGAAAATGTCATATTGGCTTCTCTGGGGAGTGATTGAAATATTTAAAATACCCTTTCAATCTCAGAAGCCCATTAAGAGAGACGCAATGGCGAAACGTCACTTTGTTAAGACTGGAAAGAAACTGTACTGCAAAATAACCATTATTCAGGATCTCCTAAAGTCTGGCTGAACAGAAGTCCTTCAACTAAGTAATTAAAGAAGAAGCTACATTGAAACTTATAGGAGGGGTGGAGACATGGAATGGGCTTATTCCACAACCACGGGTGGTACATAAAAATCATGAGGGATTGAATCGTCTGGCATCAGGGCAAGAGCTGGGGGCCACTTTCTTCCAGACAGAAATGCTGGCAGAGCCATTGTTCCTTTGATAAGCCCTCTCCTTCTCCTCCTCCCTTCCCTCATCCCCAGTAGATCCAGCAGGCAGGATCAACCTGCCTCACACTGTTTGCCCCTCCCTGGTGATTCCCTGAGGCCAGGGAGCTTTTCAGTCCTACCCAAGCTGTTTCCAGTGGCTTTTCCATACAAATGGCCTGTCTTGACCCATGCTTAATATCTTCCTAAAATCTCTCAAACTAGCAGCAACTAGCCTTGATTCACAGGTTGACTTCATATGGGCATCTCCAAGACCAGAATAAGTAGCAGCCACCTGCATATTGCTTTATAGCTCATGCCCGTGGCAGAACACAGGCAGCAGCTCACCTCAATAAATTCAATAAAAAATACATAAATGGGCAAATGAAATTTCTCTTCTAACCCACATATTTGGCAAACTAATTTTTTGCACTATATTTTAAACAACTTTAAGCTAATTAAGTCAGTATTTCTTATTAATTTTTAAAAATAATAAATGCAGCTACCATTTGTTGGGTGCTTACTTTGTGCCAGATACTATTTAGTTACTTTATAAATGCTATATAATTTTAAAAATTAATTTTTGTTATAAAAATAATATATAAACATTCTCCTTGTAAAAATTCAAACAACTTCTGTAACACTGAAGTCTATTTTGACCTCAGACTCTGTGCTCACTCGTGATTCTATTGTTCTACAAAAAAGTAACAGCTTTTTCAGCCTTTTGTGATCTTTCAGAATTTTCTATGCACTTATTTATTCCCGTAGAAGAGCTGAAGTACCATGTTTCTGTGTGGGGATTTGTGTTAAAAATAGAATTATCAATGTTTCCTGCTGCAGTTTGTTTTTTACACTCAGCAGTATGTTTTCTATTTTCCCCCACATTGGTAAGAGACTTATGGCTCTCTTCTGTCCAAAATCCTATTTTGTTTTCCATACAGGGTATTACCAAATTTTACTTAGCCATTCCCTGTTAAAGCAAGAATTAGGTTGTTTGGTGGGTGTGTTTTTTCCTCTTGCTATTATCCACAAAGGTAAAGTTTTACATTCTTTAGGCATTTAGTGTTTATTAGCTTCCTTGTTACCAATAAAAGGATGCCAAAAGTCCTCCATATCTAATATGGTTACAGAGATTTTTAAAACCTGTAGTTACTTTTTGTATTGTTAGATTACAGATAGGATTACCTGCCTTTTATTTCAAGGATGGTCAGAGATAGCGGGGTGGGGGAGGGAGAAAAAAACTAAAAACACAAACAGAAGCCATTGAGATGTCACCTCTGGGATCCCTTGCATATTTTTCAGACAATAAAAAGGAAAACCAAACCATAGGAAACATGTAGTCATTGTGCCCATTTTGCTTTTTTTACATTTTTAATTAGAAACCAACAGAAATCTCATGTAGACATGAGGAAAACAAACTCTTAATTGGAAGGAGTGAATTGGGTATGTGGAGACGGCGTTTCTTCCCAGACACTCCATGCAGAGGCTACTTCCTGTACGCCGGGAGCTCCAGTCAGTGCTACACTCTCTCCTCCCGCTCTAGGTCTTCAGTGGCTGCACTTCTGTGGGACAGGACTCAGAACAAAACACAAACATCTCCATGTGTTTGTCTTTTCAAGTGGGTCACTGCCCAGAGTATCGAAGGAGAAAATACCTTTCTCACTTTGGACTCCCATAGTCAGGTGGGAAGCCGCTCATTCCCGGACAGTGGGAAAGGCTTTGCAGAGGAGTTCAGTCCTGGTGAGCGGCCTCAGAGAGAAACGTGTATTGACTCTACATTACACTGAGAAATAGGAAAGATAAATATTTGCACTTCCATTGAGACACATTCAAAATTCCCAAATACCCACGTGTAATCTGCTCAGCAATTGCTTTGCATTCTTTCCTGAACAAGTGATTAAAATGATGTTTATCCTGGTCTGCATGGATTTGTTATTGGTGAATATTTGTGGTTGTCATTTATCCGTTGTTGGGTTGCTTTCCTTTTTGAGGCAGTGGTAACAACTTACTACAAATTATACATAAGGTATTATAATAAATCTCTTCTGGTTTTTAAAATCAGAACTAATTTGATTTATCCATTGAAACGTATACAAATCCATAATCTTGAAAAATTGCTGGGGGCAGGGGGACAAACATTTTAGGTGGTGTACTAGTAAAGCTCTGCTTTACAGTCATGGACTGGGTTTCCTGGTTCATTCAACACACTGGCACGTAAAGAGTTACCACACATACGGTGTGGCCAGAACATAATAAAAGGCATATCGCTAAATTAAGGACAGACAGATCATTTTCTTTGATGCTAAGGAGGCACCTCAGTGTGTTACCATACCTCAGGGGTCACCATTCATCATCTGGTACTATATGAAGGAGCTGTGATTAGCCAAATGCTGACTAGCAAGAGCTCCCCATTCATTTCACCCCCCATCTTCATGTTCAGAGACTGATTGTTCAGAAGACTAAATGTTAGAAATATTTACCTAGAAAGCTTCTATCTGATAGATGGCATTAAGAAGGAATGGGAGCCCTAAAAGATCAGTTATAAGATTCCAGGGTAATTGCAGGCAGGAAGTAAAAAGGGTCTTGAGAGAGGTGAGGGCAGTAGAGGTGAAGCAGGGAGGGTAAAAGTTGGCCAAGAAAGATGTTCTTTTAAGGCAGAGGAATATCTGGGTCTAAGGGACAAGGAGGGGGAAGGCATTTAGTTTATTACTTCCAGAGGGTCCTTCGATGTTCTGAGAACTTGGTTGGTAGGACTTGGTTATCACAGTGCTCTTCTTGTGCATTATAATTGCCTTTGCTTTTCGGGTCTACAGTCATGCAGGCTTTGTGGGCAGGGTCTTTCACCCTTGTATTCCTGAAGCACCTAGCACTGTACCAGGCACCCACTGGGAACTTATTACATGTTTGAGAAAGAAAAGATGTAGTCAGGAAATTGGAAGGGGACAAAGATAAAGTGGAAAGGGGCATTTGTTATTTGATTCTTATCTTAAAATTTAATAATCAAAAGAGACAAATTCTAGAACAACATCCTCAGGTTTCAGAATGGTAAACTGAGATCCTACCAAAGAAGCAAGGTCAAGGTCCAGCAGCGAGGCATGGAGGCAGGACCAGAAAGATTTGTTCTGTATAGCTTTCTGTTCCCATCCAGTGACCTCTGCTGCCTCCTTCAGAGAGAACAGTGCTGTCTTAGATTTCTCAGAGCATACAAGGTCTGGGACACAAAGAAGTGACTACGTGAGAAATATCTTTTAATAAAACAGAGTGGGCTGTGAGGGCTCAAGCCCCTGAGATGGACCACAGGACACACAAGCTGGCTCTAGGAAATGGAATTTTAAACTTATACTTGGTTAATTTTTTGATAAGTGAACACACTCACATGGTTTGAAACCTTTATAATGAGGTATAAATAAACAGCCGGCGAGAAGACTTCTTTCCCTGCCTTTTTCCCCATCAGGCCAATTTTTGCCCATCACAGGTTTGCACTCTTTTAGTTTCTTATGCATCTTCCAGAGTTTCTATACAACTAAGTGTGAACAAATATCGTACCTCCTTTTTAGTACACAAAAATGTAGCACATTATAGACACTGCTAGGCAGGATGCTTTTTTTTAACTTAAAATATATCTTGGAAAACTTATATCAATATAAAAATAACTATATCAATATAAAAATAACTACCTTACTGCCGGAAACCAGTTCCAGTATGTCAGGAGGGCTGAATCATCTGGGATGGCTAAGAAGCATCTCCCCCAAACCTGAATAGGACATTTACCCAAACCTAAAGATTTGTATATATTATTGTCTGCTGCCAGACAGCTCAGGGCATTTTATTTTTTCCTTTGCCCAAACACCTGAACAGCTATAGGCTATTCCCCAAACTGACAACACTTCTGTAAACCTTACCCTTTGAAGTGTATGTCTGCACCTTGCCTTAGGACAAATTATATTAATAAAAGCAGGGTCCTGAGTTGAGGAAAGAGCCTTCAGTTCCTTTAGCTGAAGATCTTCTGACCCCCAATGCCTTTCAAAATTATCTTTTGTCTTTGGACTCCTTAATCATCTACACATCAGCCCCTTTCTCCAGAATGCTGAACCCTTTGGAAGGCTGGGACAAGAATCCCGGCTCCTTACTCAGCTACAAAGTATTCAGTTGGCTGTATGCAACATATTTTAATTAAATGGCGCTTATTGATGGACATTTCTAATCTTTCAATGTTAGAAAAACCTTTAATGGCTAACATTGTACATACACTAAGAATTTATAATTTTTTAACTATTATCAATTACTCCCCTAGTGGTTGTACCAATTTACCTTCAAGTCAATAGTGTGAGAGCACCTGATTCTTCAGAGCATCTGTATCACAATG